>CADDXX010000080.1:676855-753254 GCA_902810485.1 Alauda arvensis | reverse complement strand
TTTTTGTTTCTTTTGGTTATGTTTCGTTTATTGCTTATCAGACCTGGTACAGTGTCAAGTGTCTTTCTCCTGCTATTCTCCTGCTAAATTTAAGCCAATTTACTGTCTCAGTTGAAAAGTGTTATGTTACAGCTGACACTTGGAAGAGCACTGAAGATATCATGTGGCAAATGCCTCCCTTTAAGGGGCTCCGGAAACCTCTCCTGTCTTTGAGAAAGGTGATACCAGCTAGTGACTTGACCTCTCCAACTCTCTAACATATGCACCCACTGCTACAGGTAGTTCACAGCAAACACTGCCCTCATTACTTGTCTGCAGACACAGCCCAAAAATGTGTTCTAAAGCTCTGTCTTCAAAGCCRGACATACGAAAAAGAAATTATTGGAAAGTTTTCTTAACCCCAGAATATGTGATTCCATCTCAGTTTTAGACATATGAATGTGCTTGAGGCTGTGCTCTATGTATGAATAAAATTGGTAAAAAATGATGCTACGAACTTCACATATCACCACCAAGTATCAAAGAGATTTTTCAAAATGGTATAGCTGGAACTAATCCTGCAAAGCACTGAATGCCCTTAAATCCAGTGAATGTTGAAAGGACTTTGGTCTCCCAGAAGAACACTAAAGATCTTAAAAACTAAGGCCCAAAATCTATTAATTTTTCTGTGAACAGCAAGGTGCAGCCATACCTTTGGATACCGTACAGTCAAACGCTGCTTTCCTTCATTTATAAGCACTGCTTAACTTCCACTATATGTGTGCTTTTGTGTTTGGGCACAAGCTGCTGCAAATGGTAGGTGGTGTGAAGTTAATGCAAATCTAAAAAGTACCTGTTGTTTATCCCCGGACGTCCTCATTAATGCCCAAATCCAGAAAGCACTCCTATCTAGGGCAACATTTAATTGCAGTCTTTAGTAGAAACACGCATTTCATTTACCTTGCTTTAAATGACAATTCCAAGGCATATGTTTAACATTAGGAGGTTTCTTTCCTGAACCAGAGCCCAGAAGATTAGCTGGATGTTTTTTCTAAAGGTTTAAAAGTAAAAATTCCCTGTGTCAGAACAGTTGGGTGAGCAAAGATCTGAAGGAACCTTTTGTAACTTTAACAATGCTTGACTGCAGTAGAAGCAGTAAAGTCCAACATAYTGTCCTCTCTGAAACAGAACAGCCCTCAACAGAAATAAGAGTTTTAGCTTCTAAACAAAATTGGGATGGAATCCAGGACTGGACCTGCAAATAAGCTCAATGCAGACAAAGGAAATTTGTAGGGCTGTGTAGCATTAAAACAAGGAAGAGGCCGTAGAAGAGYTGTGTATCCTACCATTGCAAGAAACTCTTTCCTGAATCAGGCTGGTTTTTAAGTTTGTATTTTGTCCTGAGCATGGCCCATCACATTGATTCATACCTGCTGATGCCCACAAAATATTAGCTATGAAAAGGGGGAAGAGGGAAGATGCCTTCAGCACAGGTCTAGTTTAGCTGGCACAGACTGAAGCAATGTCTGCCACTCAGGGACAAAAGGCCTAAGAGGCAGTGCAGTCAGCTCTACCCTGCCAAGAAATGTGGTGCTCTTATGGTGCTCCTTTTCCAATATTTGCTTGCCCAAGTCTAATGRTGAGGAGCCCTTCAGATGCAGAGCTACATGAGCCAGTAGTGCCTAAGTCTGTGGGGGTAACAGCACTGCTGTGAGACTGAGCACAGCCTGTAAATTCTCATATCCAATTCTGCCAGCGAGGGATTTCCCTTGAGTTCCCTAGGCTGGGCAGCCAGAGCAGCAAGTACAACTGCAAGTGCTGCAGTGCATGGCTTCACCATCCCCAGAGGGGGWTGTCTGATCTGGGCTTTCTACGCATCTCTTTGCTCCTGCCAGAGAAAGGGTTTGAGAACCCTTGGTGTGTTGCCTTATTCCTGTCCATCTCTTGATGATTTTGAATAAAGGAAAGAAAGGTCCTAGGTTTGCATCTTCCTAAATTTTCCCTTGCTTCTKCTTATTCTGCTTATTCTGCTGACATCAACAAGGAACAATGAGGAGCACTGATCATGATGATTTTCCTGATGCATCCAGAGTCACAGTCTGAGCCCCAAAAAGTAAGGGTGGGCAGCACTTCTCTGCTAAGAAGTAGCAGTTTTTTAGCATAGAAATAAAGCTAGGAGAATGGAGACAAAGATGCAAGGCAAACATACCCAGGCTAAAGTGAGGAGGATGAGGCCTCTTGGAAGGTGTGTGCACATATGTCCACAATCTAAAATAACATGCCACTTTCTACAAGTGTCACATGCTTTGAATAGAGAGGTTCATTAGGAAAATGAACTGGCAAGTGCTGTCAGGCTAAAGCATACTGAGGGRAGCCACTCTGATTTGAGTCACAGGATAATTAGCATGTACTTGACATTTGTGYGTATAGCTTTCCTGTAAGGGGGAAGATATTTCTGATTTCAGTAGCACACATATATTTAAACTGTGCCACTTCTGATTTGGGAAGTACAAAACCTTTCTGGGTTTGTGCTGCCAGCTTTTTTTTTTTTTTTTTTTCTTGTTTATTTCTGGACAATTAAAAGTGCACCTAAAAGTTGCACACTAAATAGGTAGAAGGCTGCAAAGGCAGCTGCAAAAATTAATGTGACACTTCAGTTGCTTCCAGTGAATACTAAGCCAAGGTGAGCAATTAGAAATATATAGTACGTAATCACATCCATTTTGTTTTTGTAAAACGGTGATCCTTATCTAGGTTCAAATGAAAACATGCATGTGAAAGGTTTGTATCCAATCACAGACTATACAATCTGACATATTTCTAGTCAACATGAAGCAACCCAGCTGGAATACTGAGGCTCTCAACCTTCCCAAATATGCAGGGAGACAGGATTATTAATAAATGCATTAGCAATAATTTTGGCTCAGTTCAAGGTATTATATTTCAAAATAGACTTAGGGGTTTTTTTGTGGTTTAAAACTGACTGAAGTGAGATGGTTGTGATTTATGTAATGCTAGCTCTGACATACAATATTTTTTATAGATTGCACTCCTACATTTGTATGTAKTTAGAAACAAAGATGCCCCGTTATTTTCAAGAAGGAAATACTTCAATGTCAGAGTTATATTCTCGGAATTTCATCTTGGCCTTTCAAGATGTTTAACCGGTATTTTATTTATCTGTGTTCGTGACCTCTGATATTTACAGTTTCTTATCTTCCGTGTCTACTGTCCTTGTAATTTTTCAGCGCAGTTGCAGACTCCTAAAAATCCATGATAAAATGTTCAAGACTCTTTAAAATTCTCTTGGAAACAGAACATCTAGCCCCATTTTATCAGCCAACATTTCTTTGGTTCTTTCTTTCTGGACTCCAGAAAGAAAAATGGTTGTGTATAGTTCATGATATGAAATCACTGGTATCGAGTTTTTCCCATCCCTTAGCAAAATATCAARCTAGTAAGATAAAAAAATTTGAACCCCAGTGTAGGCTGAAGTAATGCTATGCTACTTTTGTCATCATATTTTTCAGTGAGAYAAGACAAAAATTCTGACCTTTGAAATGACCTAGCCAAGTGGCTAGGTTTGAGCAGCAACAGAAAAAGTGCAGCAGCCTGTGTCAGACAGAGTAGCCCACCCTGGGGCAAATGTCCCCTGTGAGCTGGAGCCATGGAAGGAGGTATTCAGTAGTTACAGCCTTCTTTCTGGATGCCTTTCCTGATAGTCCAGTTACCTAAACTTCTAGTTTGTGTATAAGACTCTTCCCATTTGACAGTGTGACAGAGCTGTATGTTGTTAGGTATCAACAACAGATATTTTCAGTGACCTTTACTAGGGAGGCACCTTTCAGGTTAAAAAAAAAAAAAGAAGAAACTTCTGGATTTTCTGGCATGAGACCCATTAACATTACATAAGATGAAGTGTTACAAAATATATTCCAGTAAAATCTTTATCTTCTGAAACCTATGAAATACTGAAAAATAAACATATTATTTTTCTGTGGAAGAATCAYTGGCAGAAGTAATGAGTCATTAGATCAAGTTTGATGCACTGCTTTTTTTTTTGGACTCAGTGATCTCAGGGGTCTTTTCTAACTTAAATTAGCCTGTAATCCTGTGATTTATTCGTCCAGTTGCTGAAATTCTTGTGCCCTATCATCTGCTAATGGTGTCAAATCCATCATCARCTGTCAGATATTTGGGAAATAGGTGGAACTCAGAATGAAGTCATTCACACCTGCAGGTTTTTAAAGACACTCTTACTGATGTTGATCAGTCTAAGGAGTACAAATGTAGAGGGAAGGAGGGGATTCCTTGTTATGTGGGGTTTTTTAAAAGATTTTTGCTCAACTTAAGCAAAATGAAAAATCAGATCAGTAGAATCAGAAACAAAATTCTTTTCATGAAATGAAGCACTTTCTTATGAGTTTTCCTTCTTTTTAGTAACATAAAATATCAAAATACCATGTATTATCCTTTGTAATCATTTAAAGAACATCAAGTGAAATATTTGACACACAAACAGTCTCTCAGGTGAATTTATTGCAGATGGAACAGTTTCAAGAAACAGGAACAATTTTTTTTCAGCAAAAAGRCCATTAGATACAGTATACTCCTCTCTTCCAAATTAATTGTCCACTGAGGGCCCAGTCAGTAACACAGATTCAAGCTGAGCACTTGTTAGAGCCTGTGGGACCCTTGCCAGAGATGGTATTGCAAGGCTGATCCCTCAGGGAAGTATAGTAACAGTTGTGCTGTGCTGAAAGACTTTGAAGGAAGGAAAAAAACCAAAAAAACCAACCAAGGGAAGCCCTCCAGGTACTTCTTGTAATTAGATACAAATTCAGTATCATTTTAAAAAGCAGAKAAATAATTACCTTCATTGTTTCATTTGGAATGCTGAAAAAAGCCCAAAACATCCCGGTTTTCGGCAAGGTCCCCGCGTGTGCTGAGGAATGGGCAGTACCTAGCTAGATAATCTGGCTGCAACTACAGCTAAACGTTGGCTGTGTGTCTCCACCTCACCCTTTCCTGCATTTCCAGAGCACTGTATGGTTTCCAGCCTTTGGAAGAGTTTGATATCTAGCACAAGTAGTGGTAACTGTGGTGAAATGACTGCCCTCAACACCTGTTCCACAAATAACAAATGTGTCTCATTTCCCTTCTTGAATCACCTGATACTCTCTGACCTGGACTTCCATACAGGTACRAAGTTATTCTGAGAAACAATTTACATCAGAGTACATGAAATTCATGTCAAATAGCACTTATTTTTATTTAACATCTGCATTACATACTAAGCATATGCTGATGAATGATTTCTGGGTTTGTCAGTATCTGTCACTAGAATTGCATATGGAACCAAAGAAGCGAGGAGATCATCAGTGATGTGCAGCTCATAAGCTCTCATTATTCTCATTAGTTCTCACTGGCAGCAGCATGAACCTCTGGCCCACAGAAGGAGCTGCTGCTCTAGTTCCACTAGGTAATATTGGTGTTTTGGTTTGGTTAAGAGACTGCCTTAAGRAACTTTCCCAATCACTCCAGCGCATGGAGTTTCAAATCACTGACTTGTCTCAGGGCAGAAAAAAAATACATTCCCTTTTGGTTAAACTGGAGAACATCACACAGCAGCACATTGACTGTATTCCCGTTGCTAATGGACRTCTAGCACAAACCTGATCAGAGCTACTTTGGAACAAAGCTATCAAAGCACATCTGTTGTGAATGTTTTTTCTACAGTATTACTCATACCGTGCTCTAGAAGTTGCTTACTTACTAGATGTCAGATTATTAGATTGTTACCTGTGAATATGTGATTTTCTGCATTTCTGCCCGTCACGGTGTCAGACTTCACACTGTAGCCACACAGGATGATTGTAGATTATTCTAGATATGACTGTATTTATGGATTTTTTCCTAGGAAGATTCTTTATTTGTTTCCTTTATCTAAATGGCCTTGCATCATGATGGTGTGCTCAGCTCCTACCATCTCAGACTTTCACTCTGTTTACCAGCTCTTTGGTTTTGAATTCAGAGTTTACAGAGCTTACAGATTGCATTCAAAGGCAGCTTAAAGATAACAACTGGACAGCAAGTGAACCTGCCCATGGATTAATAAAAATTACAAAAACACTATATAGAAAGTGTTTCCACCATCTCTTCACTTCAGGCAATCACTTCTCAACTATCCTCAAACTTCTGACAGACTTTTCTGCTGTATTTGCTTAGACAAAATGTGCCCAGCAGCCAATTATCTCATTTTCCCTCCTGGGAACCAAAACATTTTTCTTTTAGCAAAGGTCTTGTTAAGATACAGCCCTATCTTCCCTAGTAGCAGAAGATATATACATATTTCCTTCCCAAAAGCACAGCAAAGAGAGCACCTTTGTCCATCATCAACGACTTGAAACTGTAAAATGTTCTCCTAAGCTAGCACTTGCTTTTTGCTAAGCCTTGCAGTTGTGTTAGAGAGYGTTCTGTGTAATCCTTGACTTAACGACATGGAGCCTTGACTTTTAAATTAGGACCTTGTTATTACAGTCCTATTGTTAGCCACACGTGGCAGTATTATAGAGAAACTATTGTGTATTCTGACTTTGTTAGGAGATCTAAACCCGGCCTTTGATGCCGTGTGGTGATAAAAAGTATACAAAAGCCTGAAATGCAAATACATTAATGTATATATTGCTCCGAGGATTTGTGGCTTTTGTAGAAAATGAGACAGGTTGTCTTACATGCTGCAGTCATTATTGCCTCAGTTTAAGATGCTTCAGAGGAAGATTCACTGAGGTAAAAAAAAATGGTGCTATTTTTACTCAGTAGTTTATGTTAAAGGTTAAATTTCAACAGCCTAGTCTTSTGGAGATTGATACTTTCATCAGATTGTTACATGTATTTTAATACAAAACTGCACTTTTACTGCTTACAAAATAAGCAGCTACTGAATCTTTTCATCACCAAAACAAACAAGCAAACAAAACTTTACAAAAATCAGCATTTTACATCTGGGAAGTAATCTGGAATGAAATGGCAAAGACATTTCAGAGTGGTTAAGCCTGTACTTTCAAGTATTTTCTTGCTTTATACTAAATGTTGTTTGAAATGTAGTACTATGTAGGCTTGATTTACACCTAGAGTTAGGAATGTGCTCACATGCTACTGTTCTTTATGTACGGCTTTTGGCCCTGGCAAAAAGCATCTGTTTCACATGGTGGAAAATTGGAATTGAATTGACTTGGTTTAAATTAGTTCATTATGTGCTAAGTAGTGGTTTGGAGCTGTGGGTGTCATTGAAATGTTTTTCTTGTCTATAGAAAACTAGGAAATTATCTAAAGAAAAGGTGGAAAATATTAACTGGTGCCAACAGCRCTTGAAAAGAATGGCTGGAGGTGTCAGGTCCTCAGTACATGAATCATGTCAGATTATTAGCTCTCTTTCCTGAAGTGTACCTGTAATGGAAGGGTATTGATGAGAAAGAGATTTTAAAAATACGTGAATGATAAATAAGAATGTGATCTGCACTTCATGTAACCACAAGATTTAACAAACATCGTTAGGTCCATAGCAAACTGTAACTGAATCCCACTGATTTCTTGGGACTCATGAAGGAATTAAAGTAAAAAGAAATTCCTGAAGGAAATACTATCGTAATCAGCATTTCAGTAGTTCTGCTTAAAATTGTTTTGCTATTGTATGGGATTCATGGTTTTTAACCAAAATCTGCTTTTACAAAAAGTSCACTTCAGTGGTTAGAATGGGAACTCAGGGACTTTCACGCTGTACCTCTAGGAGGCATGGAGAAATGGTGACTGCAGCTCTTCCAGCTGATTGTGAGTGGTCTTACAGCATGAACACCAAGTCTCTGATCTTTGACCACTAACAGGTCGTACATCAGGACRTTGCCAGACATTGAAAACTCACCCTAAGAAAGTGAACCAGCTGGCCAGCTATCTGAGTGAAGTGCTGAAAAACATGTGTTATCTCACTGCTGAAGGAAAATAAAACCAAATCCAAGTTTAAATATCGAGGCATCTTTTTTTCTTTTTTAATTTTCACCTTTAAGCATTTCAGTCTGAGGCCAATAAATGCTATCCACAGAAAAACAGCTATTGAGCTGCAACTCTTTGTCCAGACCACTGTTCCTCTTCAAAAGAGACTGCAAAGCAATTACTTACCAGCTTTTGGACAACAAGGATGCAGAACAAAAGGGGGTACTGATTTCTTCTCTCTCTCAAAGCTGCCACTTCACCATACAGAAGCACCTGACATAAGGCACTATTTATTTATGTCCTCAGACACACCAACTATGACTCATCAGCTCTCTGCTCCCTCTCTGCACACCCTCTCTGCTAATTCTCATCAGCCAAGGTCCTCAAGTCTCTGGATACAACTTTGGTCCCTCCTCTACTTTAGTTCAGCAAACCCTGCCACCTACTCCAAAAAATCCAAAAATATATTTGGCATCAACAGGAAGGATCCTAATGGCAGAGGACATTGTTTTGCCAYGTAATAAAACCTTGTAGTGCTGCATGCAAAGCCTGTCTCTGAAGTATCAGAGGGGTGTAATGCATTTGGAAAGCACACATGAGGGAAAGCAAAATGCTTAGGTTGGCAGAGCAGTAGTCTTAGCAGAAGGATTTATGAGGACTRTGACTCTGTTGCAGAAAGGAGAGAGCTGAGCTATGATATGACACATCTACAAAATCATGATGGTAGTGAATAACTTGGATGTGAGGATCCTCCAGTCARTTTCCCATTGCTAGAGCTAGGGGACACTCCATGACATTCATGGATCACTGTAAGTCAGATGAAAATGTAATCATTTACAGAGCACACAGTGAACTTCTGGMACTTGCTGCCAGAGGAGGGTGAGAAGGTAGTACCAGCAAGGCCTCAAACAAGAATAGGAGTRATTTGTGAGCAGTATCTGTAATCTATATGTGAACACTAAGAAGACAAGGCAGGGATAGAGCCTGTCTCATTCCCTTGGTGATGCTTCAGAAAAAAACCAGGAATGGGTTCAAAGTGTCCAGTCTCACAAACTCTCCTCCAAAATAGCACCTTCCCTTATGGATAAACATCTTGAAARTGTCCTGAAGCTGTAGAAAAGTTACCAGCATTTAGCAGAACCTTTGAAATGTTTCATCTGTWACAAAGGCTGCAACACAGAAATCAATACCAGAGGCTAGAGCTTTCTAGGGCATAGGTGGAAATTAYTCCTTTTTCCTGGAATTATTTCCCTTTTTAAAATTGTGACAAGTATTCTTGTTATGCCGTGTCTCTCAAGGAGAACTGCTGTTCTGTTGCTATGGAGACATGGCTTTGGTCATACCCCAAAGGAACCATTGATGTTAATATAGTGTCATAATTGTCATTGCACCTCTCCATATCTCCTGATAGTAAACACATTGAATTCAGCTAATTTATGTTTTAATCTTGATGTTAAATAATTAGTTCATTTTTCCTGGTTTTAGAAAAAATCGTTGCAACCTCTTTTAACCTCTTACTGCAACAGAGGAAAAAAAACTTGCTGATGTTTCCCATCCCCAGATGCCTGGCAACCTTCAATCCTTACTTACCATGGACACAGGATACAGAAAAGAGTATATAAATAAGACATGAATTCTGCTTCTTTAAGATGTGTGCATTTTTTGACATACAATGATGTGAAATTTGAGTAGTACCATCAGTGGGACTGTGATACTGAAAGAAAAAAGATTTGGTGGTGTTCAAAATTTGCTGTTCACATGACTTTGACTAAGCCCAGCTGTGATTGACATCCTTATGTTGGTAATAAGTGTTTATAACTGGAAAACAGTCTTTAACTGTGGAGAACTGATCAGTAATTTCCCTCTTACACTGGATCCCTGACTCTTGAAGTGACTAACATACATGTAACACCATATCTCAGACGACTTATCTCCATATTCATTTTAGAGGTCTTATATTCCAGTTCTGGTATGTAAATGTTTGTCAGCCCCATTAATCCCCTCCTTTTTTTTTTTTTTTTCCCAACGGATTGGATTACTGTAGCATAGCCTGCAATGACAGATATGGTTTTTGTTTAGCACTATGCCTTCTTCCCTTCTTCATTTTTATGGCATTGCTTCTGCTCTTAAACAGCAAAGCAGACTACCCTTAGACCAGGCCTATGTTCCAACCTTAAACTGGAATTTTTAGACACAGTGCTGTCTGGAGCAACAGGCCTTCTCATGTGCCTTARGATCCCTCTGAAAGTGCAGTCAGTGAGGCTGTGGGCTCACTGAGGACATGCATATGTCAGTGTGACCACATGGGCTTACTCTTTAATAAAAAGCAGTAAGCCTATCAGTAAAAATGGAAGCATTCAARCAAGGACACTTGAGGTAAGAAAACTCTCACCAACCTGCATGTTTGCAGCCAGTGCTGGAGGAGACTCTAAGGTTCTGTATCTCATCCCTCATCCCTTACACACAGAGTGCCTGTGCAGCTCCCCTGCTCTCTAGGTGGAAAACCAGGGATCTACAGATACTCCAGAGAGACAGAAGATGCTGATCTWCTACACAGTTGCCAGTGTCAAACTCACAGGGCTAAGGGTTTGGAGAGCTGAAGTTCTGTGAGATGGGAATAGGTGCATAGGAGAAGGGACACACACATGTACTTCATTAAATTCCTCTTGTCTTAAAGTTTATGGTTTGAGAAAAAAAGATGGCAAAATCTTGGTGTTATTTTGTTTCTAGTAGAGATGCCTTGTGAAATCAATTTTTCAAAATGATGGACAACACCATTTTCTGTATGAAAACMATTCAGAGGAGCAGACCTTTAGGTATTTTCAAGGCAACTGAGCAAGGGTTAACTTCATTACCTCTTTGCAATGGGCRCATGTCATGAGTCCTACTTTTATGTACTCTCTGGGATCCTGGAAACTTTGTCAACACCAAGTCAAAGACCTTACCACAGATTTTAGATAAACATAGAAATTCTCAGTTTTAGCACTGTTTCTCCTTGATGCCTTTCAGGATAAGCAGTAAATKAAATACCAACTATACAAAAATCACATTTTGTTGCCAGGTAGCTTACTCTGTTTTCACTGGAATAACATGGAAAATTTGGAAGGTATTTTGCTAGGATTGAAGTCAGACCCTAGTAATTGGTGAATGGCCCTTAATACTGTGCCAGCCTTGATTTCCCAGCATCAGGTGGCTGGGCAACTTTACTGTAGGTAAAGTGCAGCTGAAGGACAGTTGTTAAAAGACACAATAAGGTCAACATAATTTAAACAGAGTAGCTTTTCCCATCACATTGTACGCTGTCTTGAAATAAGCGAAATGACATAGAAATTATGTCCACAATGAAGGGGAATTCAATSCTTTCTGACTCAGAGCACTATATATAAAACTCTTTTCCAAAAGCAGCTGATGTTTCAGCACTGAAGATCACTCCAGCTACTAAAGAAATGCATTATTTAAAGAGMCAGTACAACAAGATGGATGTAAGAGATTTGCATTTATTTTGCTTGCAATAGAAACTTATTATATGACCTAGAGAAATCCATCTTTATATTGTGTTTCAGAGTAACACTTCATTGCCTTCCCAGGGGCATTGCCAAGAGGAGGGCCTGAGTCCCTAGTAGGAATGCCATTGCTTAAGAAAGGTGGTGCAGTTCCTATCTCCTGGTCCCTGCAGGGGTGGCCAAAGCTTGACAGCCACATGGCTGTGGATGGGCAGCTGGCTTGCCTGGACTGAAGACAGCACTCACAGGCAAGGTGAGAGTGCAGGAGCTGATGGATTTGATCAGCCAACTGGATTTGGCTCAATAATTTGTACAATGGCAGAGATGTAACTCTGCCAGCCATTGTGTGTCATCACTCAGGGCTCTAAATATACCCCCACCTTGGCTATTCTGGTGGTAATAATGCAGAAATATGCATAAGAAAGTAAAACTAAAGTAATTTGTAATGTTTTTTTTTCTTTTTTGCTCACATGTTGTGTCTGWGTGAACCATAGGATCCTGCCCACTTTCCTACTTTAGCTGGGAGCTGTGTATGGGATAGTGGCAGCTGCACTGGGCTGAAAAAACAAACTCAGAGCTGGTGKACGGATCTCCATTCCAGCTGCAATTGTGTGTCCAAACACCTTGGGGACACAATGATATTAAAAATAGGAACATGAACAGCATAAGAACTGCAGGAGCCAAGCTAGGTCCCTACTCCCAGTACCTTTTCTCATAATAGTAGGGATATGAGGCAGTTTGTAGGAATACAAAAATTTACTGAATAATCTTTTTCATTCCTAAAACACTAAACTGAGAAACAGCAACTTAGAACAGAGCAATGCTAAAGAGCCACATCTCTTGAGCATGAAATTAAAAAATTAACCTTAACCTCAACAAGGGAGCAAATAGAATTTTGGAGATTTAGGCAACAATTTCCTCTTCTAAAGTAGGAGGCTGTACTTTCATTTGATGGTTTACCTTGTGGTACCTATGAAARCAGCCTGATTTCCTGTTTGGTAAGCAAACACAGAAAACAAAAGTTGGTCTTTGAGGGCAATTATGAGTGCAAAGATTTGTCAAAGAGCATGGAATAAACACTTTTCAGCTTCATAGATTTTTTTCCTTGCTAGCAGCTGGCCAGTCACAGGTGCTGGCAAGAGCCMCACCAACCACTGAAATGTACTGGGAAGGGCTTTGCTTTTTTATCACCACATTCAGAGAGTTCCTAATATGCTCTGGTTTGAAGTGCTCCTTGTGAATACAGTGAAAATAAAAAGAGCTACAGAAGGAACATGAAAAAACAGGGAAGAACTTATTTGCAAATACAACAGCTAAGGAAACAATTGAGCAATGTCTGTGCACAGAGTATCTGGGGTGAAATTTGATTGTCATTTCACTTTCTAGCCGTGCTATTCCTCTAGAGATAGAACTGTAGCATCTCAGTCCTCTGGTATAYACCAGAGGAGCACATGGAGAGCTGAAAAAAGGCTTTTTTAGAGGGTGTGGGAAGGTGCCTGGACACTCAGGAAAACCATAGGATAAACAGTCAAGCAGCYTCATTACTTCTGTGGGACATCCAATAACCTTTGTGATGCCAACACCTCACCACAGAATTTTCCTGGAAACTGGAGTCCTAGTGGGCACTTGGTTCTCACAGTAGCACCAGGAGGCCAAGAGAGCAGCCACAAGGCGTCTGAGGTCATGGTGGGAAATGCCTCAGGCAGGAGACAGAAAACCATGTTTGGAGGTAATGTGCTACTCCCATTTCAGTAAACAGCACCAGATATAGTTACAAATAACCTATATCAGACAATGCCATTTTTGGGGCYGGACAATAGCCACAGGTCAGAGAGAAGCAGAGATTTCACTATGGTGCCATGTATTGGAGAGTTTGTTTTTCATTACTTTTGTCTTTACAACCTAAATGACATTTGCTGTGCCAGGAACCTAATAATTTTGAAGCTCAGTTTTCATCAGATTGAAGTTTAAAAGGCCATAGGCTAGGGGACAGTAATGAAATTTTTGAAAGAAGGCGGCAAAGTAAACTGTTAAAATGATGGAAAATAGAAAAGAGCATGGGTTCTGGTATCCCTGAAAAATCTACTCTTACCTCATGTGCCATTTCAAGTTTGCACACTGTACTTCACTGCTCACACAAGCTTTGGTGGACATAGTAGGTGGCACAAAGAATAAATATCCTTTTGAAAAAAAGACCACTTTTTTCCAGCCACATCTGTATTTCCAGATGGTATTAACTGAGTACCAATATGAAACAGCAGAAATATCTTTTTTTGAAGAGAGATATTGTGTGAGGCACTGCATGGGAAGCACAGAAGTTTTTTACAGCGATGAAATTTTMATCTCTTTACTGAACAAGACTTGGAGCATTATGTTTTAGATGATGTTCCACAACATTTTTTTCTAATAACCCCTGATTTTGCCAACATTCAGCAGTTTTCTTTGTGCTTGTACCTAAKTGTTTGTAGGTTTCTGGTCTATGTTCCTTTAAGGCTGCTAATTGTTGTCAGTGCCTTTTTTTTTTTTTTTTTAATTTACTATAATACAGTAAAGCATAGAACAAGTAGTGCTTTCTGGAGTTATATTTTCCCAAATGCATTCCAACTTCTCCAGGCTTGTCAGATTCAAGGAAGGAATGAGAGATGAGTGCAAAATGAGGGCAGGGAGATGAGAATAGCATAGCCTTAGGAAACCTAAGGCTTTGCTCCAGGTCTGTGTAGTAAGACAGACAATATGAAGGGGAAGATGAAGATCCATCTAGAGGTCTGAGTGACAAATGACAGAGATATATCTCCCAAGRTGTACAATGTTCTCAGGTCCTTTCAGGAGAACAAGATCCTTATATTACTTGGCTGCTTATCTGCTGTTTTCTGGGTGGCAGTGGATAAGATCTTGCTGATGCCTGTGAGAATGATTGAATTCAACCTTAGGCAGAAGATTGCAATGATATAGATAATCTGGTCCCTAAAGCGAGCTTGATGGCCTCAATCTGTGGGCTGCTTTTCTTGCTGTGGAAATCCTAGGAGAAACTTGCATTCACCAGCAGCTTGATCTACAAAAGGTGCTAAGTTTTTCCAGCCAKGATTAATTTCATGTAAAGTTGTGGGTGCTTGCACCTCTGAAACTCAGGTCTTATGTGTGATGCATGAAGAATCTGCCACATTCAGTTTCTCATTATCAGRGGCATAAAAGTGATTGAAGGAGGGGAGAAAAAACAACAACCCCAAACTTCATACACATTCATTAAAGTCCATCATCGGTATCTAAGCAGCACGACAGCATAAGGATATGTCAGTTGTCACTTTGTAGCATGCAAGTTCTATTCCCAAATCACCCCAGTAACCTAAATAAGAAAGGCAAAATGCACAAAGAATATGGCCATCTGGAATACATAACGTGGAAAGATCTGCAATGCATTATATGGTCTGGAAAGTGGCTGGTCGAATTCCAGAGAGCTAAGATAGACTTCAAAGTCTGGCCGCACATCAGTGAAACTGCTGATCAGCTCAGATATATAAAGTGGGTGTAGATGAATGAATTTATTACATTTTTTGTCTGTTGCATTCATATGGGAAAACATGTCTGTGGACAGGTTCTCCACTGATTTCATGCTTGGTTCTTTTATTTGAACTGTATAATATATTTTCATAACTTTACATCATATTGCAGTTTTACAAAAGGAGCATTTTTCCATAATTTATAATGCCATTGTACAAGAGAGAAAAAACCCAAAAAGCTYGAATAATAGTAAAGAATAAGACTTGACTCAAATACCTTAAAAAAAGTTATGATAATTTWAATTTTTTAAAAAGGGAAAGACAAATCAAGCTGGGTTCCCACCTTTGTTCTGTTTTTAACTGAACACAAAAACATCCATCATTTGGGATTTTTAATATTTTAATTGCAAACAGCYACCTCCTAAATTAATTGATACTGTGACTCTTATTCACCCAGACTTCCAACTTCTCTACATTTGTTGGAGAAAGGGAAAGAARGATGAAGCCATACAGTTCATTGTTTTCATGTGCTGATCCTAGAACTTCGTGTAACAGACCTTGGATATGATGTCTTCAAGGTGTATTTTGCCAAGCCTATGAATGAATAGTGAATCACCAAACTTTGATCATCTCTAATGGCACAACTGGGTTATTCTACTCTTCTTTTTCCTCTATTGAACGTYGGTTTTGTTGGAATAGTTCATGTAAAACATCCTTTACTAGGCTCTCAAAAGATAAAACTACTCAAAGTAAGCATAATATTACTATTTTACCTGTTATTTAGACAGAAAGTTTAACTATGAGTTGTACATAGATTATTTTTATTGTAAAATAGCACAATTCTGTACATGACAGTTTTTACATAAATTAGTCAGTTTGTGTTAACTTTTGTACTGAGTATTCTTCACTATGCAATTCAATTTCCTGTTTTTACAGTGCAAGTGTCAAGTAAACTGGGAAAACAGCCGGGAAATCTGTTTTTAATTGACTTTTAATTATAGGGACTGGTTGTATGRAGTAAGAGAACTGTTCCTGGGAAATGCATTTGTTTTTATGTTTTTACTTTATAGTTTTTTAAGGTTTTACCTTCCCTGGGCCTGTAACAAAGTTCCAGTTTATTTCATGCAGTTTCCTATCCTTCAGCTAGGCTGGCACTCAACCAGGAAAATGCAGCAGAATTCCTTCAAATACTGTCAATAGCTAGATCAGCACATACAGCACGGCAGAAATTGCACTCCCTCTTAAATCTCTTTCCACCCTTTCAGAAAGATAAGAATAATTGTCTCGAAATTGTGATGACCTTGGGAGATAAATTASGCTCTCCACAATATTTTCCCAAGCCATTAATGAAGTCATGGAGGGAGGTGGATATTTTTTGTAAAATGGATGTGGTTAAGRACTGATAATTGCAGTTAGAGTGGACTTCAAGCAACTGTGACTATAGATCACTGCAATATTTCAATGACCATCTCCCTGCCAAGGGACTTCCTCCAAAATTCTCTGAAGCCTTTTCAGCTGTGCATGCTTCACCAAACCTCAAAAGCAGAGGTTTTGGGGTGATTTACCTCAATCTTACCAACAGCTTTGAAATATCCATGGGGGCAATCCCTATGGACATTTGACTCATCAGCTTCCTGTTTCTACTGAAACCCAGATGTAAGAAATAATCTACTATGGCTGAAGAAGAAAAAAAAAGAAAGAAAAAAGATGGCTGAGTATTTTAAAATCTTCACACACCACGCAAGTTTGGGTGTCATTTTCCTCATGTTTCATTCATACCTTTAAACGAAGAGGAGAGGAAAACATGTACTTAATCAAAATCCCAGACACACTTCCTGACCCTATGTGTTTTGCAGATGGGGAGACTTAGAAGACAGATTGATTTTTAATCAATGTTAAATAAAGAAGAGCATCTGCTTCATGTAGTAAAAATGTATCCTATAGTTCCAGTCATCTGGCACAGTTGCTGCTGACATCACTGACTCAGTGACAGGGAAATTTTGGTGATAGCACAATGCCCACCAAAGGTGGGAAAAGGGGTACCTGTCACAAAAAACTCAGTATATTCAAGAGTTCGTTTACCACACATGGGCACAAGACACTGGATGAAGGGAGTAATTTCTCATAAAATCCATGAAAAAAATCCTAGTTTATTGTAGAAACAGATCAAAAAAACTCAACTGCTCAAATAGCTTGCATTTCTAAAATGACTGCAGACAGGGTCCAAACTTTGTTGTTTGGTTGCAGTCTCACTGTCTTTCAAGCAAAGGAGTGTAAAACCAGAAATTGCTTGGGTAATTGGCTGAAACATTTTATTCCCTAGTAGAACTTGCTACTTGCAAGTGAAGAAATTCCCGTTTGAGGAGAAGGAGCTRGAGCTATATTTGCCTTCAAGAAAGGTTGGTAGCTATAAGTACCCTGCCATGATCTGTTTCAGTTGTCTTTAAGCTTGAGAAAATTAAATTGCAAAAACCATCAAAACAAGATGTTTTAAGAACTCTGAATAGAAAACAAATATAATAGTTGATATAAAGTGTATCAGTAACTTGAAGGCAGACTTTTTATTAAGTCATCCAGAAAAACATGTAAAGTATTATGTTTACAAACATATAGGTTCACTTTTAGAATGAACCATCCACATAAAAGTAATGCTTTCTAGATAACTAGTTTCCAAGRAAAATAGTTCAACCAGCTGTAAAAAGGCATAAAAAGCATGCTAAAATAAGAACAATAACATGAGCCTGTGTGCAGTAACATTCTAAAGAGTCTGAAGTATACTGGATATAGCTATTTTGAGAAGGTGCTTGGAACTCATGTCAAAAGATATGGCTCTTTAGAAGAAAGTCAAGAGTTGCTCCAGTTAATCATAATGGGGCTTTAAGGTCTCTCCAGACTTATTTTATAAATTGGGCTACTGAGGCCTGTTTAGCACAAGCATAAGCTAAAATCATACACCATCCTCAAAGGAATGCTAGCAGGTAAGAAAAAAGGTCTGAACAACCACAACCCCACCCCCACCCAAAAAAAAAAATAAAAATCAGGGCCTTGTTTCAGAGTCTCTAGGACACAGCAGTCTTTGTCTTCTGAGCAATTTCTGGCAGGCCAGGGCTTTACTTTGGCAAGTGTTAAGCCAGTTTGAGGGCAAAGACTTGACTTTCTTATCAGCTACCTTCTGCTTAATGAGCGAATACTCAGTCTTGTCCATGCTTGCTAAAACGTGTCATTCCAGAGGTTCTAGAGTAACTTTTGGAGTCACTGTTAAGGATACAGGATCTTAGCTAAAAATCCTTTAGATACCTTTCAAGAAATCCAGATTGCCTTCACCAGCATTTAAAAGAACAGAGCGGGGAAGGTCAGATATATCATTTCCTTGATAACAAAACAAAAATTGCTCTGTAGCAGCCGGGAGAAAACAAACTGACCCTGCTTCTTCCTCGGGGGCAGAATACTCCTACCTCCCTTCCCCAGAAGCTGCAGCTTCTAGCTCTTTCCTGACATAACTGTGGGTTTTGAATCAAATCTCTGTATTATGAAAATGAGAAAAGGAAAGGAGTGTTTAGGAGAAAAATGTCCATATTTAAGAAATATATTAAGGCAAGCATGAGAAGAAGAAAGGGGGAACTTGAGAAAAGGGCTAAATAATTCATCTGAGGAGTTTCTTGGGTTATAAAGTTTCACATGTCTTAAAATGGTCATATTTGGCAGCCAGTCAAGACCAAGTTTGCCAGTCACTGAAAGTTTACTGGAAGTCTGAAAGCAGGACTCTTATCTRTTGGAGTTGGTTTTACATGTGTGCCTTTCTCTTTCATCTTCTTCTACTGCTTCATGTTTTTCCTATTGTTTAAATGTTCCAATTTTTGGAATGTCCTAATAATCCTTTAAAGCATTTAATTTCCTCTTTGCCAATCTAAGCCAAAACACAGACTGTGTTCCATTTGACTGATGTTTGACCATGAGGATTTTTTGTATCTATACTTGCACACACACACGCATACATACACACAATTCAGGCACACACATACAACACTTCAGAAACACACCAATCTGTTACAAATCTGAAAGCAATCTTCAGCCCAAATTCCTCAAGAGCTCATTTAGGGAGCTTTTTCAAGGGCAATAGAAGAATATCCCTTGTGTTCACAATTATTTAATGGAGAAACATCTAGATTRCTTTCAGAGCTCCATCCAGCAGAAGATTGTGTGTTCCACTAGAAAACTAAGCTTTCTCTGAGAAYCACTGGTGATGAAAAGCTGCACTTATTTTGCCATGCAAACTATGCAATTTAATGTGTACTTCTCTTAGGAGGTGATGTGGAAAAAAAGACCTAACTAAAGTCTTCTGATCTAATGCCCAAATTATATTGCATTTATTTGCTTTATATATTTTAATGAAAAAGGTCTTTTGAAAATGTTCACATTTAGACATGAAAGAACCTAAATAATTTAAAATAATTACATTGTAAATGACAGTTTTTCATAAATGAAGCAGCAAGCTACGTAGAGCAGGGGCAGGGTGACATYGTCATTCAGGTACCCACTTCATAAAGCTGCACTCCAGCAGAAAACRTTTTTAAAAAATAAATCATTGAAAGGGTATTATCTTTTTGTATCTGCAGTCCATTTCTTCTTTCCTTTGGCTGGTTTTGAGGAAGGTTTTGGTGCACTTAGCTTGGTCTCCTGGCAGTCTAGCAACATCCCATGCCCATGTGCTTCTCCACTCCCCCATCCAAGCAAGAGCTATGCAGTTTCCCCTTGTGCCTGCCATCACACAGGAGGAGAAGGGTCCAGAAAGGAAGAGAGAGTATAGAACAGTTAAATTCTCACAAGGTTTTCCAGGCTCTAACCTTTCTCCACAGTGTTTTCCTTTGCAGTTTGTTGGATAAACTAGAAAAATTYGGAAGGAAATAGGGAGCTCATCGGTACAGAACAAAACTGACAAATTCTATCTGTATATGGGTAGGTTTATATAGAAAAACAACAATATTTTTTCCTGGTTGTCTGATAGAAACCTGCATGTTCTCTAGAAACTTGCTTCTTTCATTCTTGAGTAAAGCAGTGACAAGTTTTGCTTTCTGATTTTTTCTGATTTCCAGAAGGCTCTCCTGCAGCACAGTCAGTACATGACATGAGGCATATTAGGCCAGGCAACAYGCTGCTCCTTTCAAAAAAGGCCCAGCCAATAGGACACTTATGATGAGTTTTCTTCATAGAAAGGGAAGGCCATTACAATATAAGAGGGAAACACAAAAGGAGTACTTGTTCCAGACACCCATACTAAGTCCCTGATGAGCTTTCCTTCCTTCTTTCCTCAGCTTSGCTACAGACAAAGAGAAATACTCATTATAACACTGAATACTGAGAATACTGAGTATAACACACCTGCACTCTCTCAGGAAAACGTTTTCACTGTTCTGCCTTCTAGTCCAAAAATTATTTGGCAGAAATCTTACTAATTATTTTTTGCCTTGTGGTTTTTATCTACCTTATAAGTGATACAGGGATTAGTGAAGCTCAGACTCCAGCCTAAATGAAGAGGATCAGTTAACACATATACATCTTTTTCTTCATGTCTGTTTGTGCTGCCTATTGCCCAGCCAGGAAACAAAACTCAAGATAATTTTAATAAGGAGGTAATGTTAAAGGGCATCTTCATTTGAAGGCCTTCAGAGGCAGTTATGGAAAGATGTGCACAAAAGCCCACCCCACCCCAGGGGTGAGTACATTTTAATAGGTTTTAGAAAATCAGCACAGTTGATAAAAAGCACCTGTTAGAAGGAGAAGTGCTGATGCAATTCCCCYCCAGGTCAAGTCCCTTCTCTTGAGCTCCCCTCTCAGCACTAGTTGTACTTTGTCCATGAGAATGTATCTCCAAGGGTTGTTCTCGGCCTTGGCTCTCAGGAAGAACCAAGGTATCACCTTGTACCTCCTGGGAGCTCTGGAAMTTGATTTGTCTTTCTGCTTAAGGAGAGGCCATGGAAAAGTACTGGGAAAACTAGCCATTAATACAACAGGCTATGGAGCTACAAATACACGTGTGAAGAATGCAGAGAACATATAAAAGAAAAAAGGCAAAACCTAAATGGCATCAGTTGAGAATGTTCACTTTTGTACCCTTTTATGAAGATGTTACAGGACTCCAAAAGTGGACTTGGTGCCCAAGTACAACATCAGGTGCCTTCTAATCACCAGGTCAAAATGTGAGAGTTATATATAGCCGCAGAGGAATTGCATTAAAAGAGCTAAGAATATTTCTAAGATGTATAATCTTTTGTTAGAACAACTGTATGCAATTAATATTTTCAAGATATATTGTTTATTGTTGTCCTAATATTCTTCTGAAAATTTCAATATAATAGAAAAAAAATTAGCACCATTTTAGCTGTAGCATTGACTTCTACAWGAATAAACAGGAGAAATGTAGCTATTGAAGAATATTTTGTATAGAGAGAAACAGAATAACCAATGCCTTAGAGACATGAGATCCTATCTAAAATAGCAGAAAACACTTTTTGTCTCTGAAATTCTGTTCACTTTCTGTAAATTTATCAGCGAGAGAAGGAGTATAAGGAAAATGAGACTGATATAAAAGWAGAAAAAATTCTATAGGAGAACACTTCTCTCACACATATAATATCCCACAAATCAACAGAAATTTTGAGAAGATATTTCTACCCTATACTATTAATCAGAGAGAGAAGAGCTTTTTAAAACAACTAACTTACAAAGAATAATGCCATTAACAAGTATTTTCTTAATAAAACCTTAATTAAACAAAGACATCTCAAAGCCTATATTCCCTGAAAAATCCTACAAYACAATTCTAGCATTAATTTAATGCTTTTGTAATTATATGTAGATTCCACAGGTGAAACAGATTTTTAATTTATCCCTTTATTCCACCTCATTTGGGCTGAACAAGGTTCTTCATAAAATGGTCACAGAGATTTGCTCTTCTTGTAGTGCTTGCTTTATATATAGTAGTTGCTGTATAAAGCATTTCTCTTCTGAAATGAGAGGGTGTGGGGGCTCAAACATTTTCTTTTCTTTTGTTTGTTTGTTTGTTTTGTGAAGTTAATGATTTTGCTGGAGCTTTTCTTTTGCTATAATGTTGCCTCCTTCTGTAATGGTTACSGGGTTAATATGTTGGCATAAGGTATTGATCAATGCACAAGGGCAAGACTGAACCTGAGCTCTTGCTTTGGTTGTGCTGGATGAAACAGACTCATACCGTGCTTCAGTTATGATCCCTTTGTTCCTTCAAAGACCTGTACAGCAGCTGAGCTTATCATGAATTTGGAAAAAAAGAAAAAAAACAACTCTACATTTTACTGGCGTATGAAACTCAAGAAACAGCAGGTCCTTGATTCAGGTCTCTGCACCTAAGTGTGCAGGTCTGCTCTCTAGGGACAGTAGACTACAATGTTTTCAATAATATGAGTAATTCAATGTCTGTTTCTTAYGGTACTTGGTGGGCTGTCTCTAAACTGAGACACAGAAGAATGAAGTACAAATGCCATTCAATGGCTTCTAACATACCTGATAAATGCTTGTTGTGTTCTGTATCTGTCAGGTATGATATTAAACTTTCTCTGGTTAATCCTGGCTACAGGAATTTCAGAAATATTATAAAACTGTAGTTTTGCAGTGAAATCACCATGGTGTGAGTTGAATTTAGAAAAAATGATGGATTTACCTACTATATGGATGAAAGAACTGCTTKGTGGGTTTTCAAATGTATAAAATGTTTTTTGTGACTTTAGTTTCTGCTCCCATGTATTTTTCTAAAAATCAGTGCATTTAGAATTAATTCAGGATAATACAAAATGCATTAACTCCTGTATGCTTGGGATTATGCTTTAAAGAAATATATGTTCATGTTTCTAACTGAGCTTCAGAATACATTGCTGTTCTTTAGCTAATATGAATTAAGCCTATCTAATTACAAAAATAAATTTTTTTACTCTCCTTTTTTTTTTCCTAGATGAATATCTCCATGACAAAAAAAGTATAAGAAAACAGCATATTAGTGAGTTCTCTCCTTGCTTACCCTATTATGAACATCTAGTCATCATCAGATTTCTTATGTGACTGCATGGAATACCCCAAGTGTAGACACTTAAGTGTGTCTGTGGAAAAGCTGTGTCACACAGCTTGATAAGCTCATACTTGCAACTTTCAAGTGTTCAGCTACAAAGTAAATTAATATTTTAAAGGCAGTTTGTGGGTTGCTTAAGGAATTTTTGTGTGCAAACATTGCCCAATGAAGAGAGTAAAAAAGAAATGTGCTTTCCAACTAAATGTACCCAATAAAGCCTAAATGACGCAAAACACATCTGGCTTCAGGTTTTGCAATGCACTCCATAAATAAATTTTGATTAGTCACAGGTTTGCAAATCTACAAAGCAAAGTTGTGACCAGTGTCTCTGTATGTGGAAAGCCACTTATGGTATTTGGCTGGAGACTTTACAAAATTTGTATTTCATCAGCTTTGTGAATTTTTTTTTGTGATTGTATCTGAACTGCACTTTGACTTTTGGCTTGCTCAACATAAAGGRTCAAGCAAAATTCAAAGCTAAAAGAAGAAGCAAGAGAAAATGACCATGTGAACAAACAATGGCTTCACAGSGAAATTTGCATAGCACTACTGTTTTGTTTTTATTTGCCCTTTAATACATGAGCAATTTGTATCTCAAAACTCAAGCCCAAGCGCTGGAATCAGGTTTAAAGCAAAAGGTTTTAAAAGCCATGTCACACATTGAAAAGCCCTTCAGATCTGTATCACTGTAAGTAGYATTTTCACTTCATTGTCATAAGGAAACAATCTCATTGTAGTACTTTGCAATTGCTCCAAGATTGTCAGAAGAGATTTTGGCTCATATCTGGAAGTAAGGAGGCAATTTTTTCTACCCCTCAGTAGAGAGGGGTAGAAAAAATTGTGTGGCCAGAGGGCAGCCTTGAGAAAAAAGAAATCAAGAAGAGGAAGATGCTTGGAAGTAGATCTCACTGTCAGTGAATATCCAGACATCCCTTTCTGATGCTCAGTAAACACAGTAAACATCAGAGCCAGAACTTCAACATGACTTTTGCTAGAAGCCGGAGAAGGAAATTTGCCCAAAATTAATTGTGCACTTGAGTGCAATGGGAATAAATAATCAGCAGAACTTGCTGGCATACAGAGTTTCCCAAAACAGACAAAAAGCTGTAGGAAGTATGGGAAACACAGKACCAAAGCCACCCTTGGTTTCATCTTTTTCCTCATCTACTCTAGTTTATCTCTCTGAGTGATCTGGAAGAAATGATACRTGTAACCCATTTTGTGATATCTCAAACATGTCCCAGATGTTATCCCTCAGTATCAGAGTCTGTTTATGGGGAAATGCAATAGCAATTTATGGTCTGACAAAGTCAGTATAATAACTGATTAGTGAGTTAGTGGGTTTCTGGTATTCTGCTTGTACTAACCACTTTTCTCCCATCAACTGAGATGTCTCATTTTATGGCTTTGAAGATGCTCAGAACAATGCTAGAAGGCAAATGGACTAAGAACAGTCAATAGACCTGCATTTGAATTTAAACAAGTACGAATACAACTACTACTATTCATCCCAGCTAAAATTTTACCTTTTAAGTTACGAAACCCATCAGTAAACTATGCTGTTTTTCCCAGTGCTTGGGCACAGCATAAAAAAGATCTTGATTTATATAAAGGTCAGATCYTCTCACAATTGGAAAACATCTGTGTGAGAAGTTTGGTCAAACAAGACTGGCACTTCTGCAGTCTTTCACTACACCAGCCAATAAAATAATAATAATTTTTAAAAGAATAGCGAGGAGCAGCAGATGTTGAGCTCATATCTTTGGCTTTTCCAATGCTGCAGAAACAATCAAATGAAAAGACTGAGWCATAACATGTTTGAAATGGATTGAGGAGGCTGCAACTATTTTGCACAACCTTGTTGTACACCCAAGGCCATAAACTTCTCTCCACCTGAAATACACTGTGCTACAGGTTTTAAGTGGCAAAAAAGGCAGGTTGGACTGGAAGGCAAAGACAAGGCACAAATCTGAAAGGCTCACTTCTGGAACAGTGGAAGAGAGGGTGAAAGAGAAAAAAAGAAGAGCGAAAGGAAGGGCAGGACTCTTCACGTGGGATGGCCCTGTGTTGTACAGGTGTGCAAGTGAGTGTAAGCATCACAGCGTCTTAAYGACTGGCTTAGCAAAGCCAGTATGAGATGGGAGCCATGCCTGTGGATCTGCAGAGCACACACAGAAGAGCCAGTGGAGAGTAAATCCTTATGACCAAACCACAGTCACTATGGGCACCTCTAGCATTATTTCAGATTCATAGCCCCAGGTATGACAGGGGTGTTTATCCCGTGCTGTTCCAGCAAGAGTGGACYAGAAAGCCTGGATACCCGTGCTGCRGATGGACAGAGTCACAAGGCAAGGGACTCAGAGCTTGCAAGTCTCAGCAGATCTACTCACTATAGCAATGTCCTTTGAGAATCCTTCTTGAGAAGTTTCCTAACAACCTGCCTTTCTGACAGGGGGAACTGCATGGCCTTATCATAAGGAYCCTGTTTTTCTGTAATGGGGTAATTGGGTCCACGCTTGTGCTAGGTGTTACGGAAATAAAAATCCAAACTCATCTCCCTGAGAAAGGTGGGAGACAGAGATACTTCAGGAGTTAAACTGAAAATAGATGGTGTCCCAGGGTTCTCAACTAATATGAGGAGATGCTGATTTATTTTTGTTGATCTATTTTGTCGAATGTAACTTGTAATGAAGCATAAGAATAAAGGAGATGACATGTGTGTTGTGCCAGGACCCTTTGTTCTCTGCTGTCCTACAACAACTGCCAAGYCAGGAGACTCCTAGAAGGTACTTACCTGCCTGCTGGCATTCATTACACACTCCCAGAAGCAAAATACAGGTCTTTGTAATACTGTAACCCTGTAGTTTGAACAATGCAATGACGAGTGGCCAGGACATGCAGGGACAAGGCAGATATCTTCACAGTTAAGGCATGGTAAGTCCTCTCATGAGAGTGAAAAGTTTGGAAGGTCTGCCTGAGGCATGTACTTGGAGAACAGAAAACCTCAATGATTTCTTGTACAATGCTATGATCTTCCAACCAAAAAAAACAAAGGATGTGTCTCAAAAGATGACACACAGGGGACATGCAGGGGACATACCCTGATTAAACTGGAGAAAAGTCTTGAATCCAATGGTTATATAGGGACAGAGACAACTCTATTGTAATGTAGTCCTCAGAATGGAAGTATACTTGAAGTTCCAGGCCTTTGCTTTTTACAATGAGATATTAAATTTCTGATCCCTGCTTTCTTCCTCTGRCTCACAAATATGTGGGCTGCCTGCAGCCACTTTGCATTCGTGGGAAGGTTTGACTAGATYTCCAGAGAAGTGTCTAGAGGCTGTCTGAACTCTGCTCCTGGCAGAAGATGCTGTGATGAAAACCCAGAAATGGAAATGAAGCGACCCCATGCTGCCAGCAACATTCTGGGCTGTGAGCTTAAGCAGCCTGCTTAAGATTTCAAATAAATGTTTCAAAACTGGAATAACTTCACTCGCCTGTCTCTTAGGAGGGCATGAGGGGAAGTTGGATTGCAGAGATGCAAAAGAGGCTGAAAGAATATGCAGCCTCTTCTGCTCCACTGCCACAAACCCAAAGACAGGCCTACTTTGCTGTAGTATCAAGTAAGAAAGAAGCATTAAGCAGTTCACAGGCTAAACCACGTCCTCTGGCTCAACACTTTATTCTGAGATGAAAACTTTTCTGGGGCTGGCTTATTTGTCCTGCCCAGACAGGCTTGTACAGCCATCTTATGCCATGAAACAATGGAGGGAAATTTGGGAGTTCAGCTTTCCATGAGGTRTTTGTCACCTACAGACAGGAGGACCTCATACCTTGCTTGGGCAAACTGCCTGTAACTCCTGACTTCTGTTTTAACTCCTCAAAGCAGTCCAGTTTCTGGAGAGTAGTAACTATGCTCTCAAAGTTGCAGAATCAATCACTGTRTTTCCCTACTTCACAGTTATTTTTCCATAATTTTGGATCCTTTGCRTAAAGTAATCATCTCTTCAAAGGCTTAACACTGGTATTGAAATGAAAATAATTAAATGCATCCTGACAAAAACAAATAATAGAACAGTCTAGAAATGTGATCATGTTGGTTTGCAAGACTAGGTTATTTAATTCATCCAGATTGCAAATATCCAGATTTTGCCATTATCTTTTCCCAAGTTTTACTGTGGATAAAGATTTTTCCTGTGATGAAATAATACCTCTAATTCAGCAACCAATCTCTTGCTAGATAAGAACTATCCAGCTAGGTAAAGTGAGACATATTCTTGGCCTGCATTTGCCTATCTACAATAAATAAAAATTTAAAAAGTAAATATGATGTTTATAAAGTTGCCTGCCAGCACTTGCTAATTGGAAAGAAAAAACTTAGTCTGAAACACAAAACAGAGACGGTATTTGTTAAAATTCTTGGAAGACTTATTAGCTTCCATACATATTTCTGATAGCCTGGTGATATGGTTTCTTGCAGTTAAAAGGCATAAGTGTAATGGTCTGCATTCAACAACGCAATAATTCTTTCCTGTTTTCAGAAAAATTCTTAATCAGATATATAGTTTTAAATCAAGTCCTACAGAAGTCAGTGACTGCTATACCCAAAGTTAACCCCATGCCATCTTGGTTTGAGGAATTGCCCTACTGAAGCTCAAGGATAAGAGCATATTTCACATGCTAGCAGCTATCTGAATTACCGTGGTTGTGATGGTGAGAGTAGAAAAGCATYTGTATCTGTGTCATGGGAGTGCCAAAGGGATAGTTTGTGGTATGTTGCAAAGAGAGAGGTGACCAAAATCTTCAAAAAAGAAGCCAGACTAAAGTCTGATCTTGTCTAACATCCTGTCTCCAGCAGTATCCAATGCCAGGTGTTAAGGAAAGAGGTATATTGCTCTTGATCACCTTCCTAATATCCAATGACAAGCAGTTCAGTAATTCCTGGGTCTTTGTAAGCAGTAGCCTCCCATCTTTTCTTCTCTGAATTTGTGCAAGCCTTTCTTGAAGCTTTGCACACTTAATATACCCACTGCCCTGATGTCTTCTCTGTGGAGCACCCTGCAGAGGCATTTTGTGTTTTGTTTTTTGCACTCATCTCGTTTGATGCCCCCTGTTTCCTACTACAGAGGGAATGATGAATACTTTTTCCTTGTTATTTATTTCTTATTGCACTGATTGCCTTATTAGGAACTACTGACAAGAACAACCTCAATAGTTTTTCCCATAGGGCTCTAGTTTAATTCTTTCTTCAGCAAAAGCATTTTACCACTCTTGTCATTTTTCTCTTTGCTTCTTTCCAATTATTCTGTGTACTTAAGGAACYACACTGTTCTCAAGGTGTGGAAGGGCAAAGGTTGTGACATTTTCGACTATGCTATTTTTTTTCTCAAATAATTTCAAGCACACAAATTATAATTTTAACCAGTATAGAACAGCAGTAGAGAAACAGTCCCTCCAGAGCTGTTCAAAGTACACAAAGTTATACTGGAGTTTTTTTCACTGACATGCATTTTACAGCTACCTACACTGAATTTCGGCTGCCATTTTCTTACTTTATGTTTTAGTTCTATGAGGYCTTTCTGTAGTTCTTTTTAATCAGGATGTATTTCTGCCTCCTAAATAACAGATGAAATCTGGAGGTTCTGATATATTCACACCCTTTTCCAAATCTGAAACCCTTGTAGGCTCCATTGATGACCAGCTTCCACTGTAAAAAACAATTATTAGTTTTTGCCATCTAATTTTATCCCTTCTTTTAGTTATTCAAGGATTATCTACCATATCCTAAGGCTGATTAGATTCATGAAGAATCTCTTCTGAGGGAGAGTCCTGCTGTCTGATGCCAAGCAAAGAGCTGTGCATCTTGACACACTGCCCCCCGCCAAAAATAGCAGTACCTGAAAATTCCCTTGTCAGTAACTCAGGTTTGGCTGCAGKTATCAGAACCTCATTAACAGCTTCATGGACATAACAGTTTCATACCTCTTTGTTCAGTGGAATAGTGGGGAGATGCCTGTACTCTCTGTCTCTAATGAAAAATATTTCCTTCAATCTCAGTTTTATTAGGACACCCAGAAAATCCAGCAGGCATAGGTAAACATATTCTTCATCCTGCAAGCTTTCTCACTTTGGGAGCTTTACTTAGCTTTTTATAGACCTCTCAGCCTTCCCTGTGATCTGTCAGCCAAATTCCAGAGRTATCTCTATCATCCATACTCCCTTTCCGCCTTTAACCTCTTGCAATTGTAAATGTTCCTTAATGTGACACACAGCGTAGCTCCTTTTCCAAGAGCTTGGCATAATGACAGGACAGTTGTTCATGCTCTCTCTGGGCTGTGTGAGTGCTCAAAGAATTTTATTACCCAGAAGACAATTGCTTGAGGCAAATTTAGCATATTTGGGCAAGTGTCAGCTAGAAGAACAGTGTCCTCCCTCTCAATTCATGGGATTGTGATTGGGGAAGAAAAGGTATGAGTACACTTCATTGCAGTTTATAGTAGATATAGTATCTTATACCACCTGAAAAACAGAAGTAAACATTTTACTCATTTTTATTCTAGCTTTTATGAGGATATTGACAGTTGCAGGGTAGTTTGAGATAAAATGAGGGCACAGGCACATGAGAGCTGGGAGCTAGGCCAGTCATTTCTCTGACACACACATCTGGTTTGAAATAAAATCACAACTTGCCAGTGCTCAGAAAGGGAAGTCAGAGAAACTCCATCTGAAATGACTTAGACTTCTTCTTAGCAAGCATGGTAATATTAACATTATAGGACCCATGTATAGTATCTAAAATAAAAATTTCTGGAAGTCTCCTAGATAACAGGAGACGTGTCTTATTGTTGTATTTTCTCTTCTTTTTTTGGCCTATGTATTTTATTAATCTGTTGCAAAGTATTTGAAGTCCGACTTTGAGAGACAAGCACAGTGCCAGTAAAATGACTCCTATAATTCAATTTGCTCCCACAACAGAAAATTGGAGTAGAAAAATATTTATTTTGTGGGAAAGTATCATTCATTTGCAGATGTAAAAGAAAATTTCATCTTGCTTTCTTCCAGAAGAGCTTCCCCTTCTTTAACTGTTGCTGAGACCTCCACTCCTTAGGTCATGGTCATCTCTTTTAGTGTTTCTTTTTGCTACAAGTTGCCTGTCAACAGAGTGAGAGAGAAAAGAGGAAATAGCTCTGCACTAGCTCTTCGAGTTACCAATTATGAAGGTCTYCCCTTTGCATTTTGGCCAATTACTTAGGAAATCTCCCTCTGAAATTAAAAAGTATCTTGGGACCAGCATGTACCCTCAAAGTGAAATCATGCTGTTATATTCCTCTGATACATGGTTGAAAAAGGATCTGTATTTGGTTATTTTTTTGATACAATTTGACAGATTCCAATAGGTCCCAGCTCAAAACCAGCATTTCCCCTCCACCCCATCCCATTTAACTGTAATGAAGCAACTGTTCAGACTAAGAGATGATGACGTGACACMTGTGAAAATACAAGATCATAAATACCATGATGTCATTGTTAATCTTCAGGCATTAAATAAAATTAYGAAAATTGCAGTGTCTTTATTTCACACCATTTTCACACCCACAAGGCAATCCTGAGAGTGTGGGTGTTGAGACAGTAAGAAACTCAGCACCAAGCCCTGGAGAAAGCCAAAACCACTGCTTACAGGGCTGAGGYGTGTCTCGTTGCTATGCTATCACATGGTCTCTGAAGCCCAGGTTTCCATTAAGTTCATTAGACTTTTAATATGGTCCCAAAGGCATAGCCTAGAGTTTCATCTTGTGTATATGCTACATTTTCCCTCTGATTCAGAGATTTTGTCAACCTGGAAATGGCTGCAGGCAGCCCTCAGTCCAAGACAGTCATGACTGCAGAGCCATGCCATTTTCCTTCAGCCTTTGAACAATGGGCTCCAAACCCCAAATCCCAGCTTTGTTTAGTCTGTGGGCTCTTTTCTGCCCTGTAGAAATCACCTGGGAACCACACTTAAGCTTTCTCCTCCTTTCCTACCTCTGAAATCTAAGAATTACAGCAGAAACTAGAGGCTTTCAGGGCTAGGATTTCAAAGGGCAAGAGCTGTGTTTGTGCACACAATATTTGAATGCACACTTGTTGCATGCTTAATCCCCCTCACGTGCAGGAGAAAAGGGGTGGATTTGCATTTGTAAGATAGCTGTGTCATGCCCCAGAGCTCATTTGGCCAAGGCTGCCATCTACCACTTTGTGTGTGCCTGTAGTTTGCATCTGTCCATTTTGCTGACAGTGTTGGGTAATGTGTGGCTCCAAGAGGGATAAATTAGGTTTTAATTTTTGAAAGCTTGCCCTTGTGCCTTTTCTAGCTGTCTGGCAGATTCCTACTCTGGTGTTGCCCCTGTGCCAGGACTTCTGCCAAGGTTTGKGTGCTTTCAGCTGTATCTGGTGAGGCTTCATTTCTCTGTGCCCACAGGTAGCCTGGAAGGTGGCTCAGTCTTTCCTCCCTTCCGCTTCAAAGACCCAAGGCTGAAGGAGTATGGAGAAAACCTGCCCTGATCACAAGGGTGGAGTGCTTCATTTTCTGAAGGTATGGTTTGAATAAATGATGTCCTGCTTTTGGGCATTTTTCAGCGTGAGATTCACGCATGTGCTTTCATTCCATGAACTACTCTGTTGAATGAATGAGCTCACAAAAGAAATAATTAAYATAAGAGGAGGAAAGGGGGAAACAGTATGCTCAAATCATTGGCATTGCCTTTCCTTGGAACATTTCAACTGACTTTGTGYCCTTTTTGGCTTCTTACTATATAATGTAAATTTTTCTACTTCAYTCCCCACAGAAGTATCCACATATTGGTTCAGAAGTGCTTGCTCTTCTCTTAGCAGACAGGCTGTGTGTCAGTCACAAAGTTTTTCGTTCCTTCTGCTGCCAGGGTYCTCTGAAAAAAAGATTCCCAAACCMTACAAACCCTTTATATATTGTGTTAATGCCCAGGGAGGGATGTCATAATAAGTRATGGTGGCAGATGYTTATCTGCAGGGCAGCTTGGAGTTTACAAATATTCCCACTGTAGTGCAATCACCCTTTTTCTTTCTCTGGGAGAAGCAAGTGTACTGTGCTTTGAGGGTAACTGATAGACTATCAGATTTGTGGTCTTTAAAGGGTTAAAAAGGCTAGAGCCAGTGTGAGAAAGCTCTTTTTTTACAACATTTCTAACAAGCTGAACAAAATCCAGGCCTTGTTTAATGAGCACATATTTTATACAAATAAGCTCGAACGAGCTTACCCATCTCTAATTAAACTAGAAAGGAAGCATTTGTCCTAATTGGACTGCATAACTGAAGAATTAATTGTGTGGCTGCTTAGAATTGCAATCTTACAGCCCAATTCACAGAAAATACCTTCATGGTAGGACATACACAAGTTTTCTCCTGTCTTTAACCAACACATAAGCCCATGTGTGATATTGATGCTTTGGTTTTGTTTTTAAAAGAAAGAATGCTCGCACAGACATACATGGCCCTTAGTGGAGGATATGTACAGTATTTCAATATTCTAATTAGGCCATGAAAGAATAGTTCTCTGTCACTGTAATTAGGTACTCTGTTAATTCCAATGGTGAAAATGCTGTGCTAACTTATTTACGAATATCAAAAGGRTGACTATTACATTGACTTGGTTTCCAGAAACAAAAAGCCTGACATGGGAATTCATACTTCCTTCCATTAAATCCTGGCTCTGTGCATGACATTGCAAGRAACTCTGGAGCTGTTGGGGTAACATCTGCCATGTTTGGGGTGTGCTTGTTAAARTAGAGGAGTAACATTGACAAACATCTCCCTGTGAATCTTGCAAATCTSTCCTGCTCTGTTTACTGACTGGAGCAAGTTTCGACGACTGGCCATGCTGYGCAGCCAGCTCTGCTGAGAGAGAGGAATGACACGCTCCTAGCCCTGAGCGCTGCCGGCAGGACTGTCAGCACAGCTCCCGCTCCGAGATCTCCGGCAGTGATACGCGAGACAGAGCACTGCACAGCTGTCAGACACAAGCCAGGGCATGAGGCAGGTTGGCAGCCATAGGAACCYCACTTGAGCTCATGAACTAAATACTTTCTGTAGATCTCCCATCTGAAACCCTACTTCTCTCTGGCTAAGCTCCTGTGACTTCACTTTAGTCCTTCTAGAGCAGTGTTTTCAAACCAGTGGAAGTAATTTAGGTGCATGGCTGTCTTTTGAATCTCCCTGGAAGCAAGAYGTTGAATTAATTCAAAAGGCCATGAAATCCCTTATTGTCAAACAATAGCTGTGAGAACACCAGCCTTAATATTTTGTATGCTCTAGCACTAGTGACAATATAGGCCTAGTATCAATCTTTTCTTGGCAGGGAGTGACTTTAATGTAGAACAAGTCTTGAAGATTTGGCTTCATGTGAATGTGAACAATGGAGGAAAAAAACATAAAGCATTGAGTGATAAGTTTTTCAGACTCTTCTTCATTGTTCTGCCTGCAAGGAGAGTGCTGTTATTCTGCAGCATAGGCAATAAATATGTGTTATATTAACTGCTCAGCTTTTGATTCTATTTGATCTTCCAATGCATAGYAAGTTTATTTGCTAGACTCATTTCTTCTTCCTGTATCAGGTTTCCATTTAAAAGTTCCAAAAGCCCCTATCTGTCTTTTCCTTATTTAGAAATTTTTATTGTTTGAGTCATGCCTGTTTTCATTTATTTTCCAAGATGTACATAAARTGGACAGAAACCCAGAGGATCTTCCTAAATTAGACACAGTAACTAGACATACAGACCTGAATATTATGCAAGACAAAATTAGAGACCTTCAAAAAAACACATCTGTATCACGTAGGCAGTGCTGCAAATCTTSGTGGACCAAATTTAGCCAGGACATGCATAGAAACTGGTTGAAGTTTTCCTTCTGYCTCCAGAGTAAGCCCTCACACTCARTCTAAAGTTGTACCAGATATATCAACAGTATGTGTGCACTTTTCCACATATCCTAAATTAAAGCAGAGGAACATGAACTACAGGGACCAGAGAAAAAGTTGCAAATGTGCTCCTTATGGACAGAGTTCTGCTTTTGGCACTATAGGGTGCCACTTCTAAACCACTGACACGCAAACTTTCTGCACTTCTAGGTCCATGCTGAGAAAAGGCCTGGGTCTACAGCAGCAATCCATCTTGTGGTCAGGTTTCCCTAGCTGAGACATGATTTCTAGCATGTGCCACCAAGAATGTCTGCCAAGATGCCGGAGGTAGCAGCCTGTACTCCTCACTTGAAGGGAGCCTTTATAATGGATCTTCAATCAGTGTATGAAACAACAGTCATTCTTTGGATTCCCAAGGTTCAACCACCTCAGCTAAGATTAACATGAGTCACTGTTAACCTACACTTCTGTTGGCATTTTAGAGAGGGAAAGAAAACAGACTTTTGACCCTCCTTGCTTCAATATGGGTCAGTCATAATGATTCATGTCCAGGATTTTAAGTAGGCACATGAAATGAATGATTGCACATTCTTGTTTCAGGTTAAGCAGTACGGAACATCACATCTACTTTCTAGGATTTTTTATTTAAATAAAGTTGTGAAGCAGTTGAGTAAAAATATTTACTCCTAGGATGTGTGGACAGTACWGTCAAGGGGCTGTGTGGATTAAAACATTGTTTTTAATCTGTATAASTGCCAGTGGTATGTGGCCCCAATAATGAAAAAAAGAAGTCCCCATGCAAAATAACAGCTGAAACATGAGCTTTTCTATTCTGTATAAAGGAGTTCAATGGTTCCAGTCCAGTCAGTGACTTAAATGAAGAGTGCAATTCTCTGTGTGGTGTTCTGTGGGAAATAGGTTGCACTGCCAAAAGCCTTGACACATAATTTGGCGCAGTTGGCCAGTCTGCTGCAGTGAGAGGAGACTGGAGTAGTCCAGAGACCAGATCAACTCACAGTGATAGGGAAAACAATTGCTCTCTTGAGAAAAGTCTGGTCTTTCCTGGCAGCCTGTTTTTACTATTTGAATCATGTTAGTACAGGAAATAATATTTTACCAAGTTTAGGAAATATATGTGAAAACTTCTGGTTTTATCCATGGCAAAGATTCATTGCAATACTAGGTACTAAGTAAAGGGGAAATTCTTAGCCTTCCTCTTTATGAATAGAGCATCCTCAGGCAACCATCAGTGTTTTTAATTTAGCCTCTTCAAATTAATATGTAGCATTACTCACTGCTTTCCCAACACAGTCTGTGTATCTTGGCCTGGAGTTCATCTATCTCACCACAGGAATGAAGAGTTAAAATCTGCCATCACTCAGACTGGTGTAAATGCTGAGAAAGTACTTGAGGCCAGTGGAGTCATCCTGGATTTATGTAGATGTAAGTGACAGCAGAATTATTATTGAGTGTCTGTTTAATACCAGCAAAATTCTCTGATGCTTTATGATTCAGYCTCTCATTCTTGATTCTTTGCATTGGACAAGTTAAAACAGTATTTGACACATTCTTAAACAGCAGGGTATGATTTATTACAATCCAATTACAAAAGTGTCACAAGAGAAAGGAATCAATTAATTAGATTGAGAGGGCATAAAGAGCCACTGATAAGATGCACAAAGCCAAAAAGGAAAAGGGAAAAARCCTCTCAGGGTCAAATACAAGAATATCTTGCTTCTCCATGGAACTTTCTTTTTCAGCTGACAAATGTTCATAAATTCAGCAGAGCAGAAGGAGCACCTGCCTCTCTCTGAGTCTTGGGACAGAGGCACTGTGTGCCAACTGTCTAAGGCTGCCTGAAGGTAAAGCAGGCCCAGACTATTTTTGGAGTGGTATATTGACACTGATTTATGYCTGGTATGACAGACATGACAGTGAAGACAGATTCCTCGTCAAAAAGAGGTTCCTATGGAACAACATGTTCTGTGTAACCCTCTCCTGCAAGAGACCTTGGGGATAGAGTGTGTGCAATCAAAACAGAGCTGCAGGCAACACATGTAATCAGTGAAGGCATGTTGAGCACGGGCCAATCTCAGGAAAGCTGAAGGTGATATTTTTGCTGCATATAAATGAGGTCTGCCAGTGATAACTTGTGTCTTGAACCAATTTCCTGTTCAGAAATGTATGCTCATAAATTGTTCAGAAATCATAAATTGTTYCTGAAACAGCACCTTCCTTCTCATGAAGAACCACTTAAAACTATGGTTATGGGGATGCAAAACCCCCAGTCTCCTCTCACATTTTGTTCCCTTTGCTCCCCTGTTGCAAAGGGAATGTGAGTTCATTGTGTAAGACTTTCTGGAGCCAATGTAAATCGTTCAAGCTGCGCTGAAAGCAATATGACTGTGCCTTTCTCACACCAATGAAGCATTGCTTGTGTTTTTCTAGAAAAACAGAGCTCTCAGTTTGCTGCTGCAGCTGGCACATAAGCCTGGAAATGGAGAAGCATCTCATTGTGTGCATCAGCTCATCCAGGCATACCTCAAAAAGGTGACTGAAGAAAAGATTCTGAGGTGCATCAGAARGCTTCTACGCTAACAAACACTGTAAATGCTTTCCCCCCATCCTTTGTGTCTGCTTGTTTTTCTCTTATTTGTGTGAATCTGTGTGGTATTTCCAAATGTCCAATCACTCTGCAGCTCTAAGTAGCAGAGGCAAAGTCTCCAATTGTGCAGCTTAATGGCATGAGACTGTTGCTCAGCTATGACGGAATTTTCAAGAAAGACATCTGTCAATAACGTGTCAGTAGGGCAGCCTCTTTTCTGTAGAGTCTAATTTGAAAGTCATTGGCTTGCTGATGTCCTAGTCACAGAAAACCCTAATAAAAAAGTTTGTTCTTGGTTAGCATTTCATACAGTACTATTGGAAAAAGGTACAACAAACTGGAAAAGACCAAAATTCAAAGGAAATCAGGTGCAATCAGATKACTCAACAAAAGAAAGAAAATATTAGTGAAACTTACGTTCAGCTTCTTACTGAGACAGAGTTTAAAATTACTTTCAACTTTCAACTACTGTCTTCTATAAACCTAACTGTTTAGGAACTGAAACACCTTTAAGTTCTTTAAAGTGTCTTGTCAGGTATAGTCAAAAAAATTAAAGCTATTCTTTTTAGGCTGGTTTCCTATGAGTGTATTGTTCAGACAACCACATTATTTGAGTGAACGTGCATAAATGCACATTTAGAAAGAACGGGAATGAATAAGGGAGATAGAATTTACGAGTGTCCCAAGATGAGGAACCTTTCAGAGCTGCTTCTTGGAAGCCCATCTTCAGGGCACTAAGTTGGAAGAAGGTCCCCCATGGTAATAATTTTCCTTTTTTTTGCTAAAATAAAAACTAAAAGAGATAATTTTATTTTCACTAAGCTGCATGATGCAACTACTTGAACCAAAACCACACAAGGGTGAAATACAACTTTCATTCTTTCAGGATTACCTTCTAACTTCTGTTTCTATCATATGGYACACAAGAAAAAATTCAACACCTGAGTCTCCTCGTTAGGGGCCTACTTGTCATCTCCCATTGTCCAGCTATGCCAGTGGAAATGGATAGGTGGTATAGCAGTAAAAGATGCTTCAGCAGACTCTGGTATATGAGACAAAATTAATACTATGTTCMAGGCCAAATTCTGAATTCTTTAGCATCTTTAACATCATTTATGTGCATATGATTGACATAAGATTACTTGGAAGCTTTAGCAGCAMACATACCAACTTCTGGGGTGGCTTTGTTTCTCTAGAAAAACTATAAAAATGATACAACAACATGATCASGGTGTCAAGAGAGAAAAGTAACATATGGGTATGAGAAACCAAAGATGATAATGAGGTGTGACGATGTCCAACACTTCAGCAAGTGAGATTATAAGGATTGGGTTTCCATTTTTGTGTTGCCTTTGAGAGCAGAAAGTCTAGATTACTTGGGCTTTCATCCTATAGAGTAGGTCATGAAATCAGATAGAGTTTCAGGTCATGTTTCCTGTCCCACAAGCTTGCCAAAGGGAAAAGACTTCTTCAGAGTGCCTTATAATCAATATGGCACTGTCTCAAGGTCTTTTGCAGAAAGGGCTGCAARTCATAGAATACCTTGCAGTGAAAAAAGATGTATAAAGGCAACTGCTTTCCAACACTGACATTGTCACTTCTCTATAGTAGTAATTACATCATTAGAAGTAATTAGAGGTTGATGAGACAGTACTTATTTAGCAGAGAAAGAATATCTGCTAAGAGATCTGTTGAGATACTAGTATTGCCTTGTATCATCCAAAGAATCCTTTTTCCAATTGTTTCTACACTTAACGTGCTCTGAAACTTGGTGCTGTGCATGTAGGACTGTTCATAGAAATTCTCTAATTTATATCCAAACTAACAAGAAAATTCTGTGATTAGTTACAAGAAGGAAAAAAATGTCTTTAGACAGTGTTGATGAATTTTTAAGACCTTAACTGAGAAGAATGAATTTCACACTTTCCTATCTATTTAGAGAACATTTCTTTTGTATCTATTATTACATCAAGAATCYAGCATGATAATAAAAGTAAAATTGAGACATTGATTTTACTTAATTTAATTTTCAGCAGGACATTGCAATGATGTCTTTTCTTTCTCCTTGTCTTTTCTTTACTTTCTACCACATCACATTGAAGTCACCTTTCCCTTCTCCTGTTTTTTTCTTACGTTCTTTCCTTCATCAATATCCTTTCCTACTTCTTTTCTTCTGGGGAAAAAAATTTTATAGTGCTTCTGGAATTTCTCTTTTGGTCTTTTTTTTTGTTCTGTTATCTACCTTAATTTATTAACTTACCCTTCATAAAAGACTGCCACCTGAGTGGGCAAATAAGTGTGTCTTTGGCTCCAGCCTCTGTCTCCTAGGCATAGGAGGAGAGTTGGAGTGGATGAGACAGCTGCCATGGGGTCAATGCTATATGGCTGGTGTGGCTTCCTTTACCATCTTGAGAAAAAAAGAGAGAGAGACCTTGAGCAGATAGGTCTCATTCTGCCACAACGATCTCTGGAGAAGAGCCCTTCATTGACAAAGTTTCTGRGGAAGTTTCTCAAGAATGACTTCTACTTTTAGTTGGCTGTTTGCCCTTTCACACTTCATGAAGCTCATGGCTAGAAGTAGTGACACCAACACCAGAAATGCCAGCTCATCTCCCCATTTTCCTCCTGAGGCTCTCCTGTGCTTTTGCCAGAACCTGACTCATTAGTGATSCATTTGATAGGCAGCCCTAAAGCCAGAATCCCATGGAAATACCACATATCTGATTGGCTCAATTGTATAAGGAGATCATTAACTGTAACACTTGCCATTCCAAGGCAGTCCCTGCTTAGCCTTTAAAAACATGACTAAACAGACCAGATGTGGATCACCTTACTTTACCAAGTAAATGGTCTMARRTTAATGGAGCTACCAGTATACTGGCAGCTGCTTGGTGAGAATGAGGCYTGCACTTCTCTCAGCCTAACACTCCGTGAGTGCTTGTTAGGACTCTTAGGAGGGCAGTCCACCAGCCTGCTCATCTGCTTCAGAKAGTGCTCAGTTACCACTGCTCGAGAAAGGAAGGACAAGGCAAGTAGCTGCTGGTCAGGCATGCAGCAGRTCAGTTCTAAATGTGGTGTTCGTGCTCAAACAGAGGCATAAAAGTAGGACCCAGTGAGGATAGCATAATCTCTACCTACCCTGTGACACTTTCACTGCTGTGCTAGCTGKCAGTGTCCTAGTGATTCCACAGAATGGAGCTGGATGACCAGGACCTCAGTCACAAAAGCTGTGCAGCCCTCACATCAGGTTAGCTGTGTGCCTCTGTGGGGACTCAAACCCTCAGTGAAAATGGAACAGTAATACCCATATTTCAACAAATTTCAATTTAGATGCTGACAGTGTAATTGTTCTTGGAAATATATCTCTAAATATAGCAATGTGAAACAAAGCCCAGATCTTCTGATGCTTAGTGAATAAATGGAGCCAAATATACTTTTCAAACAAATAGTTCTTCRGATTTTTTTAAATCTGCTGTCCTCAGTAAGCCTACACAAGTATGACTGAAAACAAAACTGCCTCTCAAATACTGGTCTGTAATGAAATTCTAGTTAATGTGCACCTAGGCTGAAAATGCATGTGCTGGTTGATTCTTTTCTCCAGTATATCTGGTTTTAGAAATATTGTATCTTTTGAWACTTTTACAGGTCAAGCATCCATGTGATGAAAGCCCTGGGTAGTAGTTAATCAAAGGTTTTAGTGGAAGCTTTGCAGGAAGGCACCAACATCAGTATCCCTCATCTTTGCTCAGAAATCCTGTTAATATGAACACAATCTTCATCTACAAAATCATTCATGATCATAGATCAAAGAATACCCCAATATCTGATGACAGATAATAGAAAGTTGGAAGAAGCACACAACAAGTTTTTTTGTCTCTGGTCTCTGAAATGCTTTGGAGCACATCTGAAGTAACTAAATGCMCCTCTTGTTTCCTAAAATGTTTTAAAGATTTTTGGGGATTGCTATTTCATCTAGAGAGACTACTACCTGTGTCACAGGTCTGATGAATCCTGTCAGTGTAAGCTTATTTATAAAGGCTGAAGGAGTCTCTCTGTTGGTGGTAGTMATTTGCTTCACTACTTTTTCCACCACGAAACTTGCTTAAAAAGACAATAGAATGAATGAACTTCTGGTAGTTCAACTAGTGGTGTTTCATTGTATATCCTGTCAGAAACAAAAAGGGATGAATGGGAGGAATTTCTAATGCTGCATACTTTCAGACAACCAGTGAATGAATCAATTAACTAGTTGTGCCTGGGGTAAATTCTCTAGAAGGTTTAGTTGCCAAAGTTTTAATAATCACCAAATAAAGGGAACAAGCAGAATGGCTGTGTTGTAACTCACAGAAAGTACAGAGTTGTCATATATATATCTGCAAATGCTCTTTCCCAACTTTAAATGTGTTTGTAATACAAAATATACATTTTGAACACTGTCAATGCTAATTTCTTGTTAAATTTTGTTTCTGGTGTTGAGGGTTTCTGGGCTGACTACTAGCAGCCACTAGAAGCAGTCACTAATATTGGCTTTTCTTATTAATTGCAGTGGAATCAGGTGGTTGCTGTGTGTTTCCTCCAGTGAGGATGTCTCCATGACRATATTTCCATATCAGACTTGTCATCATTTAGGTGCACCTTAGCAACATCCAGCACAGTGGGAGAGGGTGCTGCTTGGCTGGTTTTGYCCTCTTTCTGTCTGACATTGAAAACAAAACTGAGAATCAACACTGTTCCAGTTCCATGGAGACATCTATATTGCAAATGTATATTGAAAAATGTATTGAAACACACCCTSAATAAAAAATGTAACTAGACTTATTCACCACAAGCACTGTATTTCAACCATGAGGTATGATAAAAATGTCTCCTCTTACACCCTGACAAACCTTGCACAAAGAGATGTTTGTATCTTCAAGGAAAGAAGTTTAAAATTTCCTTCTTTATGCATAGTTTTTCCTCATTTGGGCACAGTACCTCCTCATAGCTGTAYCTAAGAAAGAAGACGATTGCTAAAACTCATACTTACTMAGTCAAAACAAAAAGGATCAAATASAGGCTAGCCCAGTCTGACCTATGAAACAGATTTCATTGAAGGACAGACAGGACCTACAGACTGCAGTTTCCTTCTCTTCCTCYAGCCAAGAGACTGTAAACATCACTGTTGAAATGACRTTTSTACAATTGAAATGGTACTAAAAATCAAGTGCATTGATATTTAMTAAGGAAATAATCCCCTCCCATCTCACAAGGGAATGGGGATGCAGTGATTGATAATGAGATTAATAAAAACCACCTTGTTGCMTAACTGTTTAAATTATAGTGACATTTTCAGAGAAGGTGCTCTGCCTTCCAGGTCTGTAGCACCTTTGTATCAAAGGAGTCAAGGCATAGAGGTGYCTTCCTGATTCTGCAGACTGACAAATGTAAATTCAGACCAGTATTTTCAGTCAGTACCTCACAGGAAAAAGCAGGATTTCAAATGTCTAATGGCTGAAGATAGTGACTCCTCAACAAGGGCTTATAACAACACAGCAATCAGTGTTTCTACAGCTCATCTTCCCTCACAAACWATGGATCTTCCACACTTGTCCCTCATTTGGCTATCCTTGACTGCAATTGTATACTCCTGTGAGTACATAGACTCCTGTTTTCCCTCATTGTTTGTCTCCATGGTAGCAAAAATGCCTCCTCCTTCATTTTTACTGTGAGTGTTTCTACTTGAATTGCAGGTGCCCCTGGTGTTTCTGCTGTTCTTAACTGCAACTTTGATTCAGCAATAATGATAAGGCACGGACTTTATGCTTTGATATATCCTGTACTGGTTAGCCTGTAATGTTTAGGATCTGGATAAGGTGCTGACCAGCTCCTCAGACTGCAATTTGAGTGCTTGGAAGGATTGTAAAGAATTGTTTGATTCCTTCAGACCCAGCAGATGCTGGAGCAAAGACCTCAGGGATTTATCAATGAATCTAGAGTAGTTCAGCATGCCTTGGTTAATAACATCAAAAATAAAATATAAGTTATCGTCATTGTATTGATACAGTTACACAAGTTAATTCAATCGGATTAGAAACATCTCTGTGAAGAAACCACATATTTTACCTTTTTAACTGGTTACAGTGAAACAACTTCTCAAAACACCTATCTCGGGAAGCAAAAAGAAAAAAAAAAAGAGATTCAGATTTTCAGCTTGCTCCCCTGTGTGATTTGGGGAAAGAGGGAAGAGAAAGAAAAGGGTATTCCGTTTCACTTTTTTCCCATTTATTAAACTGTAATATTTCTAGCTACAAGAGGGACTAAATAAAAACCAGGCACATATTATCTGTGGTGTTTAACATTAGATCAACTGAAAACCGTCCTCCTTTACTAGGAAGTGCCTGTATTTGCCAACAATTCTTTATGTCTGACTCATTTCCTTATTACCTCTCTCCCCTCTTCTGTTTTCCCTTAAGGGGTTGAYTTTCCCCCACCTCAAACAAAAATAATTTCTTTGGCATATGAAGGTCAAGGACAGATTTCCTAATGTCTGCYTGCTTGCATGCCTATCTCTCTCTCCCTCTCTCTCCTTCTATCTATCTACTCCTCTAAGGCATCAATCCTTGGAGGTTCCTGGAGCACATGAAGCAGGCTTTGCTCCCTATTATTGCAGTTCTTTTGTTTTGTTTTGTTTTGTTTTTTTTTAAAAGAAGATGAACCCAGATGGGCCGCTTAAGACTTCTACATTTGGTGATGTAACCAAGAAATCTACCTATGCTCTGCAAACCTGGCTCAGAAGTCATACTGTAACATGAAGAAGTGCATGTAACAGCAGGAAGGAATTAAGACCTCTCTCAGTTCAAATTTTGAGTATCAAAGCACTCTTCCTCCTTTCAGGGGCGAAGAAGAGGCTTTAATGGACTGGTTTACCTCGGCTCCACATTACACTATGACCAAGAGAAAGATAGCATATCTATTTCTCTCTGTRTTGCTGGTGGCCAAATCTTGGAGGATGYTCTYTGWACATTAAGTTGGTACTGAAAGGATTTAACACTACTCTTCTACTGTTTCTTTTTGCATAGGAGACAACTATATAGCATATATAGTGCTAGATATAGCATATGATATACAGAAGGTAGACCACAGAGGAAAACCAGCTGCAATATACATAGTGTAGGCAAGCATGCTTTTGGTCTTGCATTTTTATGATTTAACCAGGAAAGGAGCAAAGGTTGGAACACAAAAACTGCACCCTTGCTGCTAGCTAGATTGCAAGGCAATTAGTCAATCCAGACAAGGGAAAAGCCAAGAGCAGTGTTTTTTAAGCAAGCAAGAGACCTTTTAACATCTTCAAATACTCAGGAGTGGCTTTTTGTTTCCATTCTGAGAGAGTATTCACTCTCTCCATTTATGTTTTMATTTCCTAAATGATCTACAGATAAGTTATGCTTTCTGCAACTTTCAGACTGCTTTTTTTTCTGGCCCTGTGTCTCATGACAGAGGTAATATTGTAAGTTAGTTAGTTGATCAGAATAGGATTGAAAGCAACACAGTTGTAGTGCGGAAGTGTGACCAGRAAAGAATGCTGGAAATGTTATATCCTATAGAAGATCACTAAACTAAGAGCACATTTCATCTTTTATAATCATGGCTCAAGTAGAAGRAAAAGTTCAAATGTGAGTAGTGGTTTGGAATATTCACCCTTAGATGAAGTAATGGAGTCTGGACTTCAGGGAACACTAAACCTTCTTCCTGAGAGTTAGATAACCTTTCATTGCCTCAAACTGAGAATTAAAAATGGAAACATTAACCATCATTAATCAGAATTGRACTCCTGGTATGCAGGGTGGCAGCATAAAGAGACACTTTTTCCAAACTCTGGTCTTGCAAATACAACTGTCCCAATGGCAGTTAAGGAAGCAGCTGAAATGCTATGTAAACTTTATAGCATTTGTAGAGATACCAAAATTATAGACTGTAAGTCTTCTCATAACAATGTCAAATCTGAGAGTAATGCTTATTCAGTTGGGAATTGTAAACATGACTACTAGCAAAACATACCTCCTGCCAGTACTAAGCTGTGCACAGTTTTATTTATTACTCCTAGAGGGTTATTCACACCATCAAATTTGGACATCTCACTTAGGTATGATTCAGAGGATCAACACYACATTCCTTAAAGAGTCAACAGAGAGAGGTGTAGGCACTTCCTAGGCACAGGGTAATTCTGTGTAATTAGGTCAGATGCCTAATGCTACCYAAAGTATATGGTTTGCGTGCTTCCTGCAAGGCACTTTCTGGCTTTGCTAATTCTATGATCACTGCTCTGGATGGGATCTACTTCAGTTGGCAAATATTTCCATTTCTCCTTTTCCTGCCACCACAGACTCAGCCTGTCACACCCCATCCTTTCATTTTTGCTCCTTACTCCTGTGGCCACTCTGTGCTTTGCTCTCTGTGTGAAAGTGAGGATTGTGGGGAGGGTGGTCATGGTCAGGATGGCACAGGGAGGGACAGGCACCAGCATTAAACACRGGGATTAACTCAGTTGGTTAGACCAGAGTGCTAATAACACCAGGGTTGTGGGTTCATCCCCACTTGGGCCATTCACTTAAGAGCTGGACTTGATGATCCYTGTGGATACCTAAGAATATTCTGTTATTCTGTGATTAAGGATGCAAACAGCCATGCACAGGTGTGATGAACATTGTGGGTACAAACTGCAGCTGCTTGTAATACATCCTTCAGTGTCCCTGACCAACTGCCTTGGCTTTCCCTGTTACCTGCTTTGCTGCAGCTTTCAGGTCTTTTTTTATGTGTTGACAAACTGCAGTAAAAAGTAGAGGAGTAATATACATATCTTAAGGCTTGTTCAATATATTAGCTGAATCAAATGTCTCTATGTGGCATGAAAGTACGCTGCAGGCTCTCATTGTATTTTGAACATTTTTATAACCCTGGTAAGCAAAAACTCAAGAAAAGTTTGCTCCTCCTTTTTTTTTTTTTTTGTCAGAATGTTCAGACAGAAATGGCAAAGATGACTTTTGATGTCAAAGAAATCAACATCTCACAGATCARCTGAGATTATATATCTTTATACAGGCTGAAGAAATAAAGTGAATAAACAGACCATGAAATAGATCATGTTTGGCTAGCTCAGAATGCTGTAGGTCTGATGCTCAGAGATGAAGTTGAGAGCACCTGAAAGGGCACAAATGCTTAATTGTATAATTACAAAAGCATAAACTGTCTGGCTACAGAAGGAACTTCAACTCTGAGAGGGTGGGAAAAATTAACCCTRTGTATTCTAGACTGCTATTGTTTTAAAATTGGTAATGTATCTTCAGCAAAAGATAYTGCCTCAGGCATGACCAATTTTAAATGCTGTATTTGCATTCACTAYGTTTTAAAACAACAATCTGGGCAAATTAGTCCCATTTGGACAACATCTGCTCTTTCTCAGCTTCTTGGATTCTGTTGTATCAGAAATGAATGTGAATGGAGGATTTTTAAACTGCCTAAAAACCAGCATTTTACCCCACTTTAAATAAGATATATGATAATGTTTTGCAAGTGTAATTTTAAATTACAAAGGTTTAGAGGGTTTTCTTTTCTTATGACTATTGCACCATGTGGTCTGGATAAAAAACTGGCTTTGGTTACCAATAGTGTTAAACAGGAAAACAAAACTCCACATGACTCAGTGCTTCAAAATTATTTAATCARGGCACACAATAAAATTTTACAATTCAATACAGTGTATTTTCTTAAGCTGAGCTCCCTTTCATTAAAGCAGTGGTAAAGAAGCAGCACTGGAAGGAGCTTATGGGCATGGTGGGCCAAAGGGCCCAACCTCAGGTCAAGGCAGAGGTTGCCATGAGTGGCAGCATCATCCTAGGATCTCTGGGAGCTGGTGRGGTCCCACAACTCTTGAGTAGTGACACATTCCCCAGTGCATCACTCTGGGAAATGGGATTGTGGTGGTGGTGGTGGTGGTGAGAGCTGTGTGATCTTGGAAAGRCAAAGCAGTCACAGAGAAATAGTTTGTGGAGGCCCTCAGGAGGCAGGTGAAGGGTCTGCTTCTGACATTTAGCTGTCTCACTCCCAGTTTCTTTGTGTTTAAATATGAGTAAACCTCTCCTTGCCTGCRCAGCTCAGTTCTACTGCTTTCATCTCCAGCCTGTCTTGCAGAGCAGAGCAGCGCTTCTGCCCCTCCAGCATGTCATGGACATGGGTACAAGTTGAGCTTTTCCCTTGAAAACAAGTATTTTCTAAAGGGCTGGGTACAGCACAGTCAAAGGCTTGGTGACCTCAAGTCACATATATCTCTGCAGAAATRAATGCTTAGGTTCCTGGCTTCTTGGTTTTGTCCTTCATAATYCAGCAAATTCAGCACCAAGTATCAGCAATTGTGGCAACAGCTCTGGGACCAAYCTTCTTGGCTTCAACTGAAGACAATTCAATGAAAGTTCAGACAAGCACAGACCAGATGCCATGATTTGAATGTTAAGAATTTTGTAACCTTATTTAAAACAAAGAGTTCAGAGTAAATGARATATAAGAATAAAAGATCTTTCCTCATCTTCAAGATCAGTCTTGAAGTCTTTTGCTCTCTCTCCCTGTGCATAGTTGCTTGTTGTATCATCATCTTGGCAAAAGTTAAAGATGAAACCAAGAGAGAAATGAAACCATTTAGAGCAGAAGTTCTGCTTTTACGTCCACAGATGTGGAGTTCATCTTGCAGAGGACTTGGACACACACCACATTGTGCATGTGTGTGCAGAGAACGGAGTGCCAGAAAAGGAAATAAAAATCACCAAGAAGTGCTGGGAGASTACTTTTGCTCACAGAACTGATAATTCTAGATGATTTTGGCTCTCCCTTCAAAGTCTCCAGCAACAGAAAATTGAAATKAAAACAGGAAAGACAAAGGAAGATGAAAGAGAAAAATACTAATGATGGATTGAAAAATGATACACATGAAACAATTTAATCTGTGACTGAAGACAAAATGATTGCCAAGTAGCATTTTAGTCAATCAATATGTCTCCCTGACTTTTACACAAAGACCAAGATTAAAGCAACTCAGTCCTATTTAGATTTAGTAAATTTTCTATTTCAGAGGAGATAAATAAYTCCAGGACATGCATTTCCTGAAGATTCAAATGCTTTTGCATGAATCTTAATTTCCATTAAGAAAAGAAAGACACAAAAATAATCTGAATCTTATTTACAGAAGGGAACACTGGATCATGTGCATGAAGGTTTCAAAGCCCTGAACRTGTAGAATGGAATCTTTCAGAAATCAAGTCAGACTTGCTAGCTAGAAAAACCAGTGGAAAGAATTCAAAAGAGCAAAATGGCAAACAACTGTTGAGAGASAGCAGTGGGCAGAGAGAAAGTGCCCATTAGAATCATAGAATCATAGGGCGGTTTGATTTGTGAGGTACCATAAAGATCATTTAGTTCCAACAACCCTGCTCAGGACAGGGATGTCACTCACTAGATCAAGCTGCTCAGGGTCTCATCCAGCCTGGCCCTGAACATTTCCAGAGATGGGCATCCATAACCTCTCTGGACAACCTGTTCCTCTGCTTCACCGATCTCTTTACACCAAGAGCAAAGTATTTTTTCCTAATATCTCATCTAAATCTGCCCTCTTTCTGTGTAAAACAATTGTCCCTTGCTTTCTCACTGTCTGCCCATTTAAAAGTCCCTCTATCTCATTTTCTAAGCCCCCCTTAAGGTACTAGAAGGCTGCTAAAAGGTCTCTCCAGAGTCTTCTCTTCTCCAGACTGAATATCCAATTTCTGACATGCTTTTGTGATCTCACTAAGATGACTTCRGATGTGATCCAGGTCTGAGTCTTGCACTAAGTTTTCTTAAAGACAGTTTAAAAATAGTCCAAATGCTAGTCCAATGCTCATAAAGAAACTAATAATTTTTAGTAAGTTCTAAAAAATTAATTTTAACTAAAAATAGTGCCTGGTGTTTCTGAGCCTGATCTGCTGAAATTTTCAAAATAATAGAAATCATTCTCTCTACTTTCAGCATGAAGCTTGACACAGCCATAGGTATGGTAGATCCATAGTTTACTCCTTTAAGACTAGTAGATTAGCAGTTGGACTCTTGAACAAACTCAGGCCAAAAAAAGAGCATTTTTTAAATTCTTGATAATGTAGAAATGAAACTAAACACAAACCCTGCCAGCAGGAAACACTTAAGCCTCTGTATACAAATATGGGGTAGGTAGGTAGCGTATTTTTGACTTGTCAGGTTGTTTCAATGTCTAAAAGCAGTAATTTGGAAAATGGAAAAAACACATTAATAGAAGTCAGCTCTTCCACAATATGTGCCAAAAGCCTCTTTAAATATAGAGTTGAAACTGTTTTTCTTTAATATGGTTAGTTTTCTGTYTTCTTTACTCTTTCCTTCCTTTGCTTTCTTCTGAAAATTACAGAATTATCACCTGTTGTCATCTCCATGTATGTTCATACTTGTTTGAATGTGAGTCAAACATTAGTCTGTAATTTAATTGAAGGCTGTAAGGTTTATGTTGGGCTGAGTGCTAAGCAGCTGCATGTTCTGCCTGTGGCCTTGAATCAGAAAAAAAAAGGGGGCAGCATTTCAAGGGAATGTGAAGCCTTTTGTGAAATAAAGTTGATGATGAAGGAGAAAGTTAGTTCTCTTCACGTTTTCAAAACCCTGTGATATATATGGGAGGGCTTTGTCCGCCTTGGTTTCTCTCTAAAAACTTGTTACTGAAAAGTGCTAAATTTTTAGCCACTGAGTAGGTGTTTACAGAAAGTCAGGAAGCCAATGTCTTAAAGGAACTTCCACAATTACTTATGCACAGACTCTAAATCATGTACTTGATGAACTAGAAATATAGTATTGATCACTATGCAAGAATATTATGTCTTGTCTYTTATTACCATCAAAGCAAAGTGCCATAATGATCATTTAATCCTCTCACAGTACAGATTCTCTGCTTATGTTCTTCATTGCTACACTTGATAAAATATAAATATTTTATCCTGTGTTTTACTATAAACACTGAAATGGTTTACTGGATCAGCAACTGAATATACCTGCTTGTGTCACTGTGGCAAGTACAGAGAGCTAAAAACTTCTTATAGTTTAAGATTTCAATTCCTCATTCATTCAGGTTGCAGATTGCAAAATCCTGCTAGATTTTTGCTTCGAGTTTTGTTTAGGATTTTAACTGTAAAGAACAGTAAGATTATTCTTCTGAAAGAGAGTGGGAGGGTTGTTCTGCTATGAAGGAATGGAAGAATTCTCATAGAAAATTCAGTCTTTCAATGAACTGTCATAAGTGTATAGCTACTTCACCATGGGTGCTGCTCCCATGGCCTTTCAGTTCTCAGCAGAAGCACCCTAAGAAAGCTTTCCAGAACAGTGCTCAAACAGAATATCAGCATTTGGAAATTTCTATTACACACTGTRGTAGTACACCTTCCTTGACTGCTCCAAAACCACCATCAGCAGAGGCCATTGCCCAGGCACGCACCCAGACAGATGAAGCAGCTTGGAAATGAATGACAGCCACTGGATATGAACTGCCAAGAGCAYGGAAAACAAGAAGCTAGGATTTCAGTGTCAGTAATGATCAATCCTGCATATAAAGGGTTTATGTTTCAAAGATTGCAGGTATCATAAACATTAACTATGGAAATGTGTGCTTACCCAAAATGTCCCAGTTTTCAGGTGGCAGGCAACCAACAGTAGATTTAAATAAATATGTTTATACCTTCAATGTACTAGTACTGTTATTTTATTACTTGGAATTTACTGAAATAATTGTGTTTGCTTCTTTTGTTTATACAATTCTTTCCTAATGGCAAACTATTACTGATGTATTTTAAGAACAATTTGCTTTCTCACTGAATGCAAAGGCAAGTAAAATACTTTAGAGAAAGTTGGAAATGGCTTTATTTCTTCTGCCTTGGGAATTACAGATGTTTCAGTGTTCATCATACTTCATTTACAGACATTGGCCTTTAACGTATGAATTATTTTAGCCCAAGGACTGAAAAAAAAGGCACACGTGCTTCTTGCCAATGTCAGTGCATCCTTGGTTTTGGGGAACAGCCTTGTTTTACAGGAGGAAAAAAAATTAGGAATATGCTGGTACCAGTTAGGAACATATTAGTACAACACTAATTATGAACTGGAATGTGTCAGAATTAAGTGAGTTATGATCTGGAGGACCTGCAAACTATAGTCAGATACTTAATAAAGTTTAGACATGCAGCTGTGAATACTTCTGGATCCTTGCCACCTTTTATTAGAGTGGCGCCCAGCAACGCTGCCGTAGTTAAGGGTCTGTCAGCATTTCCATTATAAAACCCCATTTTTTTAGGGCTTCGTAACTAGCCCATTTTAAATCACATCAAGCTGAAACTTGTCATTAAAATTGTCAGGAACAATTTCTTTTAATACAAAAATGTTACTTAGAGTTTCGATATGTCTTTGTTTTGGATTCAGATAGGTAAAGAAAATAAAGCAAGTGTATGTCTTACTTTATTAGAAACTTTTTTTTGCCATACTTCCAAAAAAACACCCCAAACCATGTCAAAAAAACCAACAGAAAAAAGGCTTGAGTTTGAAAAATATATATATTTTTAGCCCCTTAGGGCCGAATTCTCCTTTTAGTTTACCAGTGAGGCAAAGCAGAGAGTACAAAAATGGCATYACATTCTAGTTTCTCAACCTTCTGTCTTGAATCTGACCTGAAATTTCATATGATTTGTCAAGATGGTTTGAATTAAACACCATCTGATTATAAAYTTTGTGCATTGTGGGTTTCTGTGGGGTTTTTTTTGTGTTTACATTTTACAGTAGACTTTACATGTCATTTCCTACTTGTTTTTTATCAGGGCATCAAGTATTTTAGCCTGACGTTCATACAGCCCCAGAGCAATGCAGATTTACAGCACCTGAGGATCATCTGCTCAGCTGATTAAAAAAATCCCTTGTCACTCTGACATCCCTAATTCTACCTTCCTTTATGAAAAGAAAGCAAGGAAAATTACTTGGACAGGTCAGTTTTTTATAYCCTTACTTCCCTGTGCAATATAAGCATGTAACTATGAAAGACATGCAGTTCTAGACAGACTTCCTGTTAACTGAGGTTGCATCTTGGTTTCGCACTGTGTGTGCTGTGCAGGTGGTCAGAATTGGAACCAGCCTGTGAATTTTCTTAGGGATSCTCTATTTTCATTCTCTCCTCTTCTACTATTCTCCTAATATATGTGCAAAAAATTAAATAGGTTACTCAAACAGAAGATTACCAATGATCACACAACAGGAAAAAMAAAGTGTGTTTTCAGTCTAGATGAGCCTGAAAATCTAGAACAGAAATTGAGGGAGAAAGGTCTTGTGGGGATTGAAATTTTTTTATTATTATTGTTGTTGTTGTATTTGATCAGAGTGACAAAGAGCAGCTTTGTTACCCATTTGGAAGCTTCTCAATAACTCCACATATTGCAAGTCATCACCTGGTCTCCCTTTCCAAGTCATGCAGGCAAACTGAAACCAATGAGACACAATTGAAGCAGTGATACCTACATCTTAAATATTGGAAACATTTGTGCCTACATCTTAAATATTGGAAGTATATCTGTCAGCCCACATCCAGCCCAACAGTTCTCTATTCTCCTGTGTTCTGGGCAGCCTAGGATAAGAATATGAAGCAAGTTCAGCTATTTGTATTCTGGAATAAATCCATATTCCTTATGGATTTACCCTTATGTCTTGCTCCTGTCTCTTTGGAGATGGCCTCTCCTCTGTTTAACTGCAGCTCTAGTTTGTAATCCTAAATTTGTTGTGTCCCTCAACTCCTCTGAATCACACATTTGASACCTGTTCCATGCCCTCAAACTTCTTCTACAGCTGAGTAGGATTCTTCATATCCTGTCTGACAAACTGGTCATAAGGGACCGTRTTTGAGTTCTAATGGCAGATTCAAGGCCATGTCAGTGACCTTAGCAAAAGAGTCAGCTGATGTGTTTATATTTTGTTTGTGCTGGACTAACACGAATGCAGGATTGACTACCACAGTTCACCTGATGTGCAATAACTGGCTAATCCACTTGTTACCTGATAGTACATCTGAGACCTACCTTTGAAAATCCAGTCTCAAGTAACCCCTCCTCCTCCTCCTCCTCCTCCTTCTCTCCCTGCCTGCCAGCCCCACCTGGCCTCCAAATTCCTGGTGAGGTGGTCGTTAGTTCCTTCAATGATTCATCAGAAACAGATCAATTGCCTATAAAACACCATGGTTTTCTAATAAGCAAAATACYGACTTGGACAGTATCAAACCTGAAATACTGCTGCACAACCAGAAGAACCAGAGCTCTACACTGGAATTGTGGTTTTAATGAATCATCATTCCCAGTAACTCAAATCAATCTATAGTCTYCCCAGGTTTTTTAAAGTCAGAGGATTCAGCATACCTGAGTGTAACAAGGAGCAGTAAATTAGCAGCCTTTAAGTGGAACATCACTTCTGCACTTTGAGTTTCACTAGCCAGTGTTTCTTGTTCATCTCCTTCATGAATTACATTCTCATCCTTTTATTTGCCTCTTTTAATAGGGGGTCTATTCCCACCTTTCCAAGTCAAAATGGAGCAGGTTATTGGTCTTTTTGTTCTAGGTGTGAAAYCAAGGTGTGGATTTTCAAGGTGCTGAGTGCCGAGTTGTTTTTAAAGCAGCCCAGGTGTACTTGTGGGGCAGCGCTGAAAAATCAGGCAGGCTGTGTAGAAGGACCTAAACTATGAACTGCTCTAGTGTCCAGATCCTGGCCATGCCTCAAGGAGTGCTCTGACAGCCAAAGCATGTTGACTCAAACAACCTTACCATGGTTGCCCAGGCTCGCTTGATCACCCAGTAGGGAGGGGACTCCAACAGTGCCAAAATCACAGCAAAAGGCACCCCAGTTTTCAGGCCATTAAAGCCCGAAGAAAGCCTCTCTTTGGCCTATATAGTGTGTTCACTCTTTATCCTTCAGCCAAAGGGCATTTTCCTTGCCAGGTTCAGAAAGAGATGATTAAAAATTTWTTTGGCCTGGAAGAAAATAAGAACTTAGGCTGGCTTAAGCTGTAACAAAAGTGTCTGCATTTTTTCTGTATTCATAATTTTTAAAGTAGCTTAAAGTATTATTATCCAAACATTTCCAGCCTCTGAAAAGCTGCTGATAGAAGAATGCTGGAGCAAACTGTTGGAAACAGAATGTTCTTAAAACTGAAATGCTGATTGACCAGGTCAGCAGGAGCAGTTGYGGTAGAAGTGTTGCGCTGTTGCCATGGCAGCTGATTCCTGGCATCCTTCCCTTGGAGCACATCTCCTCACATTCTGCTCAGCTCCAGCGTAAAGGACAGGCCCACGGCTGGCACAGCCTTGGGCAGAAGCACAGGGTGTCCAAGGAGCAGGCGGGCTCCAGGGGGCTCTGCCCAGCTCACAGGGGCAGAACCCCTTGGGAGGGGTGGGGCAGAACCTCCCGTCTCTCTCCGCCTGCTCATCTTCAAAGGACTATGTGAGATRTTATGCTGTGTCCTGGAGCTGCTGCACAAACTGACCTCTCATTAAGGCTGTGACAATTCCCTGATTCCCAAAAGGGYATTCCTGTGTGACAATGTGGTGAAATTGCATGCAGGGAATACCTGCTACAGAGGAAACCAGACTGGGACAGATAGTGCCAGGAGACTTGGCAACTATATTCCACATCACTGCATGCAGCAGCAAGCTGCAACTACAAGTCAAGTGCCCACCAGCAGCATCAGRATCAGTCTATATGAATGCAGCAAGTCAGTAGACTGAACAAAAATGTTAGCCTCCAGGAAAGATAATAGCACAGGAAAGGCCATATTGAGGCAATTTAAACCCACCCCCTTCCTAGATATGGTGAAAGAGAAAAATTTCCTGATGTCTTGAGAAAGGTCTAAAGCACAGAGTGATACAGCTATAGCTTTTAGGAAATATTAGRTGCAAGAGACTGTTCAGACAGGAACGCTGTTCCACAGGGAAAATGCAACAAAAGGCAAAAAAGAAGCCACGTCTCTGAACACCAGCTGTTGCTATCAATATCATGGGGAACATATCACGAATAGCTAATAGTCGTTTAAAATTATCACGGCCAGTTTCATCTGCCAGATAAAGTCATTGACTTGGCTTTGTAGAACCGTGGGGAAGGGTACAAACAATGAGGTTCACCAATGCTTAATTCGTACAATRAACAGTTGAAAAAATAATTTCCCGAGTTGTGTCAGTGTATATGTCAAAGCCCGGGAAAGCTGTGACATTGGAAGGCTGAGTAAAAAAAGCTGGCAAAGCCAGAAAATCCTGACACCTTGGCTATGCAAAGCATTAACTCACAGAAAGACAAGACACTGACATAAGTTCTGGCAATATTTTCTAGCAATCTGCCGTATACTGAAGCTTCCTGGGGGAAGGTGAAAAAAGGTGAGGCAGAAGTCAGGAGAATCAATCTGTTATTTGTATCTGAATAACCATCAGTTATTCCAGTATTTTAGTCTTTCATGGTTGGATGAAGCTATAATAAGAGACAGTTTTGTCTCTGATGAGCAAAAACTTCCCAGAGAARCAAACGAACAGCTCCAGAGAGACTCAATTCATATTTACATCAGGGTTCACTTAAACAGCCCGATTAATGCAAAGAGAGTTAAATAGAAATGAGTCTCACTAGAGCCCTGTAACTATTCACCCATTCTCTTCTGCTGTGTCATGCTGAGTGTCTGTAACAGCAGATAACTATGTGGGAGATGCCAAGGAGTCAGCCTGGCTTCTCCCATTTAAGGACACTGCACTCAGGGCTCTGTGCTCAGCTGTGATTCCTGCTTGCAGCTCTCTACACCACTCTGGTGGTTTAGAGGGACTTTGCTCTTCAAAGCTGCCTTCAGTGCTGCTGGCATGTCAAAATGCTGCACGGCACCATTATCCCTGGCTGCCAGAGCTGTCCTGAACAACCCAGAACTGCTGGCTTCTCCAAATATCTGAACATCTTCATCTTGTTCTTGAAGGGCTCAGTGTCTCTAAGGAGGACCATAGTTCTGAGACTGAGCTCATTTGTGTGTTGTACTGACTGTCATGTAGGTCTGCAGAAGGAGAAACAGCAGTGTCACATTCTCAGATGGATCCCATTTAAGGGAAGAAATCAGACTTGTGAGAACAACCACAGCTTGGACATGTGGCTGATTGAAATACAGCCATTTTCCATTAGGGGAGGCTGGAACTATAAAAGATGGACATGTTTGGTTTTCATTTAATAGATACTTTATTAGGGATTTAATTTGACTACATCACATGCTTAGGGCAGGCTGTAGATTTGAAAGAAATTGTTGTTGACTTTTTTAATGTTCACAAATTAAATGAGTGGCTGATTTCTGCCCTAGTTCAGTAGTAGCAGAGCAGTAGATCTGACCTTCTTTTTCCAACTCCTCTGTCCTGTCCTGGGGGTTGGGGATCTGGCTACAACCAGAGAAGAGCAACAAAGGAAAGCACCCATATTACCGAGTTTTGAGAAAACTCACAACTTTAAGAGCTGATGTTCAGGATACTGTGCACATCGCTGTCTCCTTTTTCCAGCAGTTGCTACCATGTTTTCCTGGAAACACAAAGAAGACTGACCAGAGCAATAGATTCTGCCAAAGACTTTYGAAAGGTGCAGTGGAAATAGCCCCATACCACAACCAGCTCCACTTGTCTTGGCCAAAGTTTCTTGAAAGTGCAGCTGGAATATTTGGGGGCTTAATAAGCATTTCATCTACTTCTCAAACCACCTAAGTGGTTTGTCTTTCTTTTTACAGCTTGTAAGTTTAAGTGGTATACCTAGTAAAAGGACATTATTATCTCTACAGAGCAGAAGAAGCAGAAGGCAGCTATGTGCTCCTTTTGTTGCCTGCTGGTCCTTGCACACCTGAGCTTCTTCACCACCTCACTTTCTAAATTGTGAATGACTACCATGTTACTGTGATGGCTGTGGYAGTCCTACTGAAACAAACCTTGCTTAAGGTTTAAGAAATAAGAAGGTGGTAATGAGAAGTGAAAAGGCCCCTAGATGTATCAGCTGCATCATATACCCCTGGCAGACTRCCTGTTTAAGAAGCTTGTGGATGGAGGCATTATTCTATAAAACTTGAGAATGTGATCATATTTGCCATGTGCARCTTCAGGGACAAGGAAATTGATGCTTTTTCCCCTTTATCTGAACATGGAAATATATATTTTTGCTTTTGCTGAATGGATGTGATCTGTTYCCTTCACAGAGTTTGCACAGAAATGCTTTAAAAGTTGCTTGAAATATAATCTGATTCCAGACAATAACAGGCAAAAAGTCAAAAAGARCATGCTTGCTTATCTACTGTACTGCTGTTACTGGAAACAGAGCCAAATGCACGTTTGCAAGAAGTGACAAAACTATATATTTGCTGTCCATCTTGAGAAGTCCTGTGCCACAGAACAGCCAGCRCATGTTAAGTCATAACATAAGACCTTGAGCCCACAAAATAAAATCCAGTTCCAAAATGCAGGCAAACACTAGGATGGTGTACAGAAGAGCTGTAAACGACATGCTTTCTTCAGTCATCTGAAGTAAATGCACAGAAAAGACTCAGAAAGGGCTGASTAAAATGTAAAATAAGAAATTAGGAAAAGAGTCTTACAGAGTWTTTCTTTCAAAGAGATCTAGAAATCTGTTCCAATTGTGTAAAAGTGCAGCTTGATCCAGAAGGCAAACTATGACCTCAGACATGGAGAATAACAAAGAGCATTTCCTGTATGTTTAAATATCTCAGCTTCTATATCTGCAATACTGGTAGGCTTCACCAGGAGTTTGTGGGTGAGCTCAGTAGGTGCTCAGTTTTCAGGCTTTTGCTTTGTGTATTTAATTATAAAAGCAGTGGAAGAGTTTTGTATATAGAAGCAGCWGGTCACTCATATTAGAATAACTTAGGCCTAAAGATGTTTTAGAATAACTGACAGCTGGGACACAATACTCTGCGTCAAGCAAGTGATGTGAATGGGCTTTGTTATTGAACAGCATCCTTATATGWGCTGGCAGAAAGGGAAGAGAATTAGGTAGCTACAAAATGGTGTAAACTTTGAAATAAATGCAGTGCAAATAATAAGGAAATCTGGGATGTTTGCCAGTTTAATGCTGGCCGAATTGGCTAGTAAGAACAGAGTTAATCCTTGGGACACTCTTCAGTGACCAGAATTAGTCTAGACCTATGAAGTCCTGAAATATTCATTGTTTCAGCTGAAGCTGTCTTATGGAACAATTACCTAGAGTCCCTGTAATCTACTAACACACTCACTTGTATATGCTTTTATTACACTCCCTTGCAGATGTTGCTGTTTCCAATTAGAGATGTAACTCCTACCACTGGCTGTTAATAACTATTTTGCCTTGAGACATATCTTATTTGCTAACTGAAAAAGGCAGGTTAATGGTGTCTACATTATAGTATATTATTAGAAGTGAGTTTGTGAAGTAAACTCCCAGTGACTCTAATCTCAGGAATGCTGACTCCTCCTGAGGTCAGTAATTGGGTATTTTGGAATTTGCCATAGAAGCAGGCCTAAGCCTGTCTTCAGCTTTCTTTGAAATTTGGACCCTGAGGTCAGCAAAATAATTGGTTCATTTGAACTGAAAACCAGAAAGTGAAGGGTCTACTTTTCCCATAGTGTTGAACTTCCAATTCATCAAACTGATTTTGAGATATTCTCTCTCCTTCAGGTAGCACAACAAAGTTAGGCACTGCTCAGTTTCATTTMCCCTTTTCTCTTCCTGACTGAAGTTTTTGGTTTGTCATGAATCCTAGACAGCAGGTGGAGCAAGGTATGATTACTCTCTGTATGCATTTTGGACATACTTTTTGCTTTCGCTACTTGAGCATTATAACAAGAAAAAGATCTTGTTGTGGTTTTGGTTTTTTCCTAGTTTTTTCCTGTCCTCCACAGACAGGACACCCACAAATTTGGGCAACTTAGTCCTGTGCCTTATCACCTTCACAATTAAGAATTTGTTCCTAACACCTAATCTAAGCCTACTCTCTTTTAGTTTGAAGCCATTTCCCCTTGTACTGTCACTATCAGCTCTTGTAAAAAGTCTTACTCCATCTGTCTTGTAGGCTCCCTTCAGGCACTGGAAGRTCCCAATTAGGCCAACCCAAAGCCATCTCTTCTCCAGGCTGAACAATCCCAGTTCTTTCCTCACTGAAGAAGTGCTCCATCCTTCTAATCATCTTAGCAACCCTTCTCTGGATCACTCCAACCGTTCCATGTCCTTCCTGTGCTGGGACCCCAGAGCTGGGTGCAGGTTCCAGGTGGAGTCTCACCAGAGCAGAGTAGAGGGGCAGAATCCCCTCCCTCCCCTGCTGCCCACTCTGCTTTGGTTGCAACCCAGGACATGTTTGGCTTTCTGGGCTGGGAGTGCCCATGGCTGGGTCATGTCCAGCCTCTCACCCAGCAGAGCCCCCAGCATCCTTCCCCCAGGGCTGCTCTCCATCTGTTCATCCCCCAGCCCGTGCTGGTACCAGGGGTTTCCTCAACCCAGGTGCAGCACCTTGTACTTGGTCTTGCTAGGCCTCATGAAATTCCCAATGGCTCCAGCTCTCAAGCTTGTCCAGGTCCTTCTGGATGGCATCCCTTTTTTCAGGCATGTATCATTCCCTAATGAAAACACTAAGCAGTTTGCTTTGAAAAACACAGCCTAAGTGAGCCCTAATAGTTCTCTGTCTCAAATGAAAAAAAAAAAAAAGAGAGAAAGTGAAGGATCAATGCTGCAGCCTGCAAAACACAGCCAACATGTTTGGCTGCTATTTCTGCAAAATTAAAAATACGTGATCCTGCCATCAGTAATTCAATGCACATGGCTGCTTTGCAGTTTCAAACATGCAACAACTGAGTAAAAAGCACCAAATATGTATGGTYCTTCCAAAGTTCTTCAAAGAAAGAAAAGTGATACATTAGATATAGGTAGTTATGATTCCAGAGTGTTATCTCTGGAGCAGAGATTCTCACAATATRGCACATTTTAAATAGATGTCAGATCAGATTACCACTTACAGCCAGGCTGTGCTTGAAAAGAGTTGAAAAGTGTCAGAAATGATACTGGGATCCTGAATATCAGCCTTGATGTGGGTTAAATCATGATGCTGGTTTACRCAGTTTGTTTGGACTAATGTTAAAAATGCAATGATAATAATAATAGCTTATTCTTATAGGGACAGATTTTGAAATTCTGGCATGATTTTTGCTAAGATCTGATTCAAGGGAAAAATCTCCATTTGTATTCTGTGCCTTATATAAAAAATAATTTTAATTATTTTCCTGATTAATGTAAGCTTCATAAACTATAAATGTTTCTCTGCTGAAAGGAAAGAAAAATGGTTTTGCAAGTGGGAATGCCATGAGCAGGGAGAGACACTGGAATTTTTCCCATATTTTTCTCATTTGCCATTGTTTTTTGCTTGCTTGTTTGGTTGGTTTTTTTCCTTGTGTTACTTATGATTTGAGATTTCATTTTCCAAGAAGTTCTGAAAGTTTAATCCTGCCAGATTTTGTTCTGGTCAACAATGGAGTCTGAATCATGACTGAGAATTCTCTGCAGTCTTCACCACCCACATTTTATATGCTTTGTGATGATGACAATATCTATTTTGAATTGTTAGTCACCTCAAATTATACAAAATAAAAAGCTAAAGTCATAGAACCTTTGCATTCTTCTTAGGTTATTTTAGGAGGGATATTAAAAACCAGCCTGCTCCTAAAGAAATATGTTCTTCATCATTTCTCTTAATAAAGAAAGGTATTACCATGCATCTGCAATACCAATTTCTTTCTCTGTCAGTATGATTCCTGGCTCTTTATACTCTACTGTGCATTTCTTCTTTGATGCCTAGTAATTCAGTCAAAAAGAAGGAGCCAAATTCTGGATCTGTGAAGAAGAAAGCAACCCCACAGCAGGTGGGGTTTTCACAGGAATGCCTATAAAATCCTCACTGCTAAAAGCAGCAACAGGATAACCAAACAGCACAGTGCTGGAAATTTGTTATGGCATCATTCTGTCAATGCAACAGTGAGCTGGCTGTATACTATATTATTTATTAGGCACCAAATTTCCAATTTTCTGTTTCTACCATATTGGTAACCTGTGGATTCTGACTCTGAAGCTGAACTGCACCTGGCACAATTTAGGTGGAYAGGGGATAAGGGTGTTGTTACCACATAGCTTGCTCCCATGCTGGTACAGAAATCAGGGTGGCTCATGTCGCACAAATTAACTGGAGGCTGATCAATTTTATGCTGTCTAACAGTTTTCCACAGGGTTGCTTTGACAGCCTGGGATTGCTAGGGAAGAATAGAGCCTGAAAACACCCATCTCTCTAAGACAAATTCTCACTGTGGATGACTGGAGAGAAAGCTATATGGTGACAGTACACAGAAGGACAGCATTCTGGGGTCAGAGCCAGCAGTTTTCTGCTGGTTTTTGTGTCTTGGGTGCTACATTAATCAGCAAAAGGGAGGCAGGATCTGCCTCACAGGAGGAACAACCACTGAAGATGATCTTGAGAAAAGATAACTTTGACACTTGGGGCCTGCTAAAGCTCTCCACACAAAAAGTGAAAAGTAACAGAAATTAAACCAGACCTGCTGGATGATACTGCTTACCATCATTCCTGACTCCTGCAGTTTTAATGACACTATTTTTTCTGTCTGGAAACTTTTGTTTTGGCTCCTTTTTGGAAATAAATCCCTMGTTCTTAACTCATCTGTTTCTGTGTTGGTTTGACTAAGACTTCTGTGGGAAAGTTTGAGATTTTCTTGTGTTTCATTGGCAGTGTTTCACCTTTTCCCCTGCCCCCTCCTCRTTTCTTTGGACAGATTTCATTTCCCAAACAGATGTCTCCTGTTTCTGAAAGCAACATCCACATACTCAAGATTTCTTTCTTTTACCATATTTTTTCACTCTTTTCTTATCATTTTTTTCTTCTTTGCTTTCTTTCTTTCTAATCTAAATCAGTGTGTATATTCAACAACCTAGTTCTGAAMAACTGTTTCTGAAGTATGATTTTATAGTGGCTTTTCTAGCACTCCATGCCTGCAGAGGCACACCAGAGACCCTGAAGGCTGGATTTTCATATAATAGGATAAYAATAGAGTTTCTACATAATTATCTGCATAGGTAATCAGGGCATGCATGCATACAGATGCCCAGCAACAGGTGCACAGGCCTATTCCTTATATCCAGAGCCTGACACTTTGGATTGTTCCAATGAGAGGCTGGCAAGATGCAGGGCCCTGCTGCTGTTTTGAAATCACACAGCCAAGCTGAAGGACTGTACTTATGAGGAACTGCTTCTGCTTCTGGTAGAGTTCAGCTTTCAAGCTGTCCTATGTAGGCTGGCCAGGCAGAAATAATTCMGCCTTATTGCAGGATGTGTAGTTATATGCTATATGCTTGCTAACAGTCTACACACTTAGGGTTGAAGTTCTTAACTTAAGTAGGGGCCCATTTTTTYACCCCAGAACCAAGTAGCACCTGTGCTCAAGAGACTGACTGTCWGTGATCCATAKCCTTGGATGGAAGTATCTGTATTTTGAGATACTCARATTTGTTGAGTACCATTGGCTGAGGCTGGTCAGGTTTGACCAGATCCTTAAACCTTTTCCTAGCAGGGTTATAAGTATCTGCACAGGACCACAAAGARAAAAACATGCGCTCATACAGGATTTGTAGGAATCTGAATTTTAAATGAGAATTCTTCTATTGYTTCATGGTCCATTTCTGGTGGCTGACTTAATTTTGAACTACCGATGTTATGGTTGGTCCAAGGAGGAGACCCACATGTCTACCACTGATGAAAACCAGTTCCATATGTCCCATGTATCCCCCTTGTTATGTGCCTGGCTTTCCACAGTCAGTATCGCCTTGGGATGTCAAGCAAACAGGGCAGGAGAAACAGAAATCTGCTTTTACTTAAACCTGATTAAATGAGGGAATAACTTTAGGTAACCTATTTTGAAACTGTTGAAATGTGTTCCAAGAGGCTGACTGCATTGCTCATGTAGTAAGCAGCTGCCAAATTTCTTACTTGTTTCTACCCCATGCCCCAATCAAATCTTTTCATAATCTTTACCCAGAGTGCAAGCATGGCACCTTGAACTTCTTTCRAGGTCTTCTTGTCCTTTAGATGTTGAAAACAGCTGCCTGCCTCTGCCTAAGGAGCAGAGTGAAGTCAGCCCAGAAAACGGGGCAAGCAAGCAAAGGCATCTCCATAGAGCTGAGAGTTGGAATGAAGTCTGTTTTCAGTGTAGAATCATGCTCACCTCTGCTTTCATTTTTACTCCAGTCAGATTCTTTCTCCAGTGTAATTTAAATTTGTAATAAAATAAGAGGTACTCTGTGCAGTGTACTATAGAACACTTTGTAAGAGYGAATATAAGAAGGAGTCTCTCCTCTTAGTGCTAATCCTATTGCCCTAKCTTTCCCTGGGTAAGCCAAAATATCATCACAAAGTCAGCAAAACAGTGTAACTGAGAGATCCTGCTATTCTGGAATGGAGGAAAGCAGTATGTTGTTTCTTCACTTTTATGCAGACTGATAGGCTGTGCCAAGATGCCTTGGAGAGGCATAAGAAAACAAYACACAGTGTAATGGTACATCAATTGTAAAATAGATCACCATATTTTGACCCTTTCTGAGACAGTTTAGATTAACTAAGCTCATTCTTGTCAGTACTATTTTGTAAAATCGCAATGCAAAACCTTCAACAGATTTTCATCAGCCTCTATAAACACAAAAGGATGAGCAAAATTGCCTTGTGTTGATGKTAAAGCATTGCAATAGACAGAAGCAAAATTTTCAAATATAAAAAAGGCTTTCTTTACGTCATCAGCAGAATAACAATCAGRATTTCAGAGGCATATGTGTAAGGTGGGAAAAGAGTGTGCAATTTACTTCAAGTCAGACATCAATACCCAGCTAATCTGTCACCATGGAGCTGTGGGATTCAATTGTCTCTACAGCTGAGAAGCAAAAACATTATACACCAGGGAAAGTTGGGCTTGACATTAATTATTTCTTAAACTTTGCATAGCTTCACATGGATGAAATTGACTATGCATATGGAATGGTAAAAGAAAATATAATTGGCCAAAAATCAGTCAAAATGAAACATTTCAATTCATTGGATTCCTTGGTTTATAGAAAGAAAAAAAATGTTACTGGAGATTCTTTTATTCTCTGTTGTTCATAACTTGGAATAGCTTTCTGAAATACTAGGTACAGCCCAATCTGCAGAGTTTTCATGGGCCTGTGCATGAGTTCACATAATTTCTAACTTCATGAGGGACTCACAAATTTTTACATTAGCATTTTTCCAAGTTCTATAGACGAAAAGAATAAATAAGTGCATCTGTAAGTGCATTCCCTATCTTCTTTTTCTAGCAGGAAAGAAATGGAGTTGGTGTCAGAAGTGTTTAGGTGGTGAACACCAAAACAAATTTCTGTTGAAAAAAAAAAAAAAATTGCATGTTGGATAAGAGTACAGCTGTAGGTCTTCTGAGAAAAAAAAATCAGAATGGGTCCTGGGAGTGGAAATGATGCATGCAATGATGAGCACAATGTAAAGAAATTAATTTACAAAAAAATTGAAAACAAAACTATAAGACAGAAAGAGTGTCCATTTGGAACAGTACTGCCAGTGAGAGCTCTGCTGGTCTAACATATAACAGATTTGTAGGCATGAGGCTCTCTGCCTCCTCATTTTTATTTGGAAAAGAAAAGATGCCTGTTGCCAGGATCATCAAAGAATGTTATTCTTCATTAAATCTATGAGACCTTGGAAAACCTTACCCAGATCATTTTTTAAAAACAAAAATAAGTATGTCCTGCAAGTGCCTAAAGGGAGGATAAGGTTACTCATTGTTGCTTAAAAATTCATTTGGTGCCATGTCAAAGCAGCATTGGGTATGTTTTAAAGTGACAGGTCTAAAAAATATTGTTCTTATTCCCACCTGCTCCTGAACTCCCTCAAGTACCAAAAGAAGCATTCTCCATAGTCCCCAATTAGTGAGCTGGAGTATTTAAAATTCAAACAAGGGCCTTCTTCTCACTCTCATACTCATTAGCTCACTCCAGCCCTCCTTAGTCAAGGGATTTTCTAAAGAGTCCATTTAGGAGTGCTAATAATAGTAATTAGAGGTCGAGAAACCATCTTGAAACTTGACCCAAATTTTCACCCAAAACTTGAAATGAACACAAGTTTTGAAGGAACTGGGAACTCCTTCAAAGAAGAAGTTCGTGACTTGGAATTTCCCTTTTAAAATGTTGTTTCAGTCCTGCATACCAAGCCCTTGAAAAACTATCTAAGCAGAAAGGCTGCTTTTTAGGAACCTTCTAGAAGCATTTGTTGTGCTGTTCTTTTGCGCCTGCTCAAAATGCATGCAGTATTACTGAGCCTATTGTAAACTGTGGGCCTCTTTTCCCCCTCATTCACATTTAATCTGTGCCAATGGGGCGATATTAAATTACCTCCTGCACCTCCAAGGAGTTCAGGCATTCTCTGCCCTACCTTTTTCATGTCACAGATTCCAGGCTGACGCAGTCCCCTGCAGACAGTGACAGCAGCCCTGTGGCTGCTTTGATACACAGACTTTTCACACAGCTCTGGTTTTTTTTTTTTTTCAGTCTGCAGCTCAAGGCAGGTGAAATGACAGTGTCCCAGCTGTTCCTCTTTCTTTCATGACAGGTCATCCAGCTGCACATGGCCAATGCTCAGCTAGGGTGGCTAGTGCCACCTCCCTGCATGGGACAGATGTAAAAAGCCATKTGGGGACCTAAACTCTGTTTCACTGGCTCCAGTGAAAATTAATCCTGGATGCTGGGGCAAATAAAAAATGGAGTAAGATCCAATGTTTCTAGTGATGGCTCTGCATTGTCCCCATCCATCCTTCTCAAGTATCTGTCTCCAAATAAACAAGGCATCTTCAGAAAAACACAAGAATCAAGCCTGAACCAGGCAAAACACAGCAAAGTTTAAGCCTTCCATAACTAGATTGATGTGATAATAATTTAGATCTGGAAATACACACCGACCTTCTACAAATATTTGTAATGTTTTTAGCTATAATTATAAGCACTGCATCTTACTATCACCCTGCACTGCAGTGCCTGAATAGTTTGTCTTATAAATCTTATTTTATGGCTGTTACTTGAAACTTCTAAAAGTGTACTGTATATTATTGTATATATTATATATTATATATTATATATTTTCTATTCTGGCAGGTTACTCTGGAACAAAAGGATTCTACATTATCTTGCAAATTGGCAAGTTTTGCCTTTGAATTTTGACATAGATGATTCCTAATGTTATGAATCTAAAAACTCTTCGTAATTTGGACAAAATACGAAGAGTTTTTTAGATTCATAACATCTTGAACAAATTTATATGACGTTCATTATCAGAAGCAGACATGGTCCAAAAGTGGAATTTCTTACTGCAGGGACATTTTATTATTTGGGTTTGTCCTGAACTGAAACAAAATGTCAAAATGGCAAAGCAATGTATAGAATGAAAACCGGATAAAAGATTGATTCAGAAAAATCAAAACATTTCATTTTGAAAATGATAAAAAAATATTCTGGAAATGTCTAAATGTTTCAGTTAGAATTTTTCATCCAGATGGAACATTTCAGCATTCTTAAATACAAATATTTCATATCTGACTGGGCTTACTTAGGTCTCTTTATCAAAGCTCAATTACCAGATACAATCACTTCTTAGTGGAAAGAAGATTATTRTTTCTAAATAGTGTATGAACTATGTGCTGTTTTAAAAAGGTCCTGTTATATTAAGATTACGTGAACATATTTTCTTTCAATATCTAGTCATRAACTGTTTCTATTATGTAGATTCTCAGATAAGCTCCACCTCTTAGTAAGAAGAAAGGGGAGAAAAACGGAATCATCTATGTCAAAATTCAAAAAATAAAGCTGTAACTGGCTAGTTCAAGAAATGTTGGTTCCAGCATGTCGGAGATTAAAGCTGATGAAAGTTTACGGCTAGAATAGAAGTACTATAGAAACAATCCAGGTTTTACAAAGATTTTGCAAAGAGTTTCTAAGATCTTATACTTCAAAGCATAAAATATATGCTGCCTACCCTCTTCTCAATTACCGTGTTGCTCTAAAGCATTATTTGTGATGGGGTCAAATAACATCAAATTACTTTTATATTGCATTTCTTTGGTATTGGAGCATGCTTGCATAAATATTCTTTGAAGACAATGYCTTTTTCAGAGGGACCATAATGGGATATTGACTTGAAATTCTCTTTTGGACAATGGTCATTTGGTCRAAAGTGACTTTTGATTTAAAATGTTAAAGGCTATAAAAAGAGTTTAATGAAGGCAATTTTTAATTACAGAGCAAGTTTTAATTTTTCAGATATCTCTTGTCAATATAAATAYTGCCTTCCTTAACACCAGACATTAGTGCTTTACAAATAAACAACCAAGTTGCTGCAACCTTGATATTATTAATCTAGTTTTTTCTTGGGGGGGGGGTGGGGGAAGAGATTTGGTTTGTTGATTTATCTCTCTGTCTGATGGCATTGCAMAAAAAGTACTTGAAATCTTCTAACTACATAATGGTTGAATGTCATGAATGTCAAGGGTAAGAAAACTTTAGAATCAGTTTCACTTAGTATACATTTTACATATAGTTCCAACCTGAAATGAAAGACATCCTGCCTCAACCTATGACTTTCTCTTAATCAATAACAGGGTTGGATTTTGTGAGTTCACAACACCAAAAGTAATGAAAATTTTCTTTCTAAACAAAAAACCAACCAACCAACCCCCACAAAACAAAACAAAATAAAACAAAACAAAACAACAAAGACACCCCAAAACAAACAAACAAAAACAAAAACCAACACCCCCCCAAGAATTATTAATGACATATGRTTGTAAATTCATTCTTTCCCTGTCATCTTGAATTGTTGTTCTACAAAGGCAGACAGGAAGCTTGGTTAATGCAATTTTTACACAATACTCAAGAATAAGTCTTTCTGTGTTAGAAAGACACCCACGGTCTCCCACAACCAATCTTCCTCTCATTTACACTGCTKCAAATCACGAGCTATTCCACTGAACTCAACAGTAGTATAAAATCAGAGTAAGATGGATCAGGCTGTGTGTAACACATTCTTTGCAGTATACAAAGTTCACAGYCGTATAGAAAGTTTGTAAGATTGGTTAGACTGTGGAGGGTAGGCTGGGAATAAACTAAACTTTGAGCACAAGGCAGGGTTTACATGACCCAATTTAACTGTGCTCAACAGCATCTTTGCTGATCAACAGCGTCTGATCAAACCATGTGGCCCAAATTGTTTTGGCCAACAGAAGATGTGGTACTTTTTTTCTCACAGTTTGAGGGTCACATACTGCCTTCTGGATAGAAATGTCTCTGTTTTTTAAAGAAACCAGAAAGGTTTATGTAAAAGCTTTTATAGCCTCATGTGGTCAGTCCCACTTCCCAAATCAAGCCCATAATTACAAGGTATTAAATCTTGAGTTCTTGTTTTTTGTCCAGATATTTTTTTACATTTGGTGCCTTCATAGCATCTAGTTTAAAGCAGTAGGATGGGACTGAGGACTGAGGMTCAAAAGGGTACCTGCCAGTGCCTGCTTCCTTCTGCCAGTGCTCTGGAGCCCACTGCACACACAAGGGCATATAGCTTTCAGTGATGTGGCTACTGYAATGAACTAACTCATTAACTTCAGTATAGCCAACTAAAGTCAAAGCATCTCCTAATATCACACTTCGAGTTCTCCTGCACAGTGATTWTATTGACTTTAAGCAGCAAATGGAAGTTGTGGTTGCCAATAGTGAKATCTGTGATTCTTGAACCCGTGGGCCTTCACACACAGCTATCCTATGGATTCCTTGACAGCAACAGCACATAAAGGCTGACTGTGATACAGTGTTAGAAATCCCACTACATATCCAAGCTTTATGGGTCTGATTAACRATATGCCAATCAGGGTATCTGTTCYAGCAGCTGAGGTGTAGACAATTTGGATGGTATGGGAATGAGTTAGCAGAATAACTCTTAGCCTTTTGTTTTCACTCCTTCTGAGGTACATACTCTCCCACTCCCCCTACCCTGCCTGTCCCAGATRTAATTATATTCTCTAAAGATTCATGACAGACAGTGTGCAGAAGTGACAGCAGAGAGGAAATATTAACTGCACAAACTTGAAGCCAGGGCAGTTTTGAACATTTTGAATATGTTAAGACCAGCAGCATCCTCATTAAACTCTGATTAGCAAGTGGACTTCATCCAGGCTAATTCATGGCTGGAAGGGGTTTTTCTTTTTTTTATTTTTTATTTTTTTTTCCACTGCCAGTTTATCAGAGGTAGGCAATTAAGGGCTCACACACCTCCAAGTCTTGTAGTTTTTTGAAGCAGGGATCTCATACCAGCCTTGCAATAAAGCCTTATTGTCCTCGGGACAATATTCTTCACTAATCTCACTTCTGGCAATTTACTTTTTCTTGCTGAGCAGATTTAGAAACAAAAAACCTTGAAAGGGCATGGGAGGAGGAATAATCTAGGGCTATCTAATCCCATCCCCAAAGTGGGAGTTTTCCTTTCAGCCTCTCTTTTAATGAGCACTGGAGAAATAAATTTTACTGCAACACTACTTAGATTCAAGAGACCTATGAGGACCCAATTATCCATCCAGTGGGAGTGGGGTGGCAATCTGGTTTTCAAAGCAAAAGCAATGTAGCAACACAGGCCCCTTGTAATTACATCTTCCCTACAAATTTATAAACCCAGAGGTGAGCTTTGCTTTGGCTGATTGTTTAAATGCAATTATTACCTTTCTTTCACTTTCARCTTGTTAATAAAGCTTTCCCAAATGCAGTGCTTGGAGTTATTCTTCTGAGCACTAGGATTCCAAAGGCTTAACTGGAAACCAATCCTCTGCTTCACTGAAAGGAACACAGKCAGGTCCGGTCAAAGATTATCTGAAGAGCCAAAATGTTTGACAGACACCGAGGGGGCCACATCCTATTTTCCACCTGAGAAAGCAAGAGGGGAGAGTGAGACAGAAAGAAGGAAGCTAAAGAAGACTGGGAGTGACTTAGAGAATGGAAAGGAAGAAACACTGCTCAAAGASTAGCCTGATTCAGGGGAAGAATCCTGTTTATGTAATTTGTCTTCCTTTGCAGCTGTCAATATTATATTCATTGCACAAAYGTGTCTTCTTTGGAAGTGCATGCAGATCTGCTTATAACCTAACCCTTTTTAAAATAAGGAATGGGGGACAATTGTTCTCAACAACACATTTTTCAGTCCTGGTCTCTCATAATCCCATGTTCAGTAGGTCAAGAAACCTGACTCTTCCCAATTCTAGGCCCCACAGGTGGATGGGGTCAGGGAATCAGGTGTGTCTATGCCATGTAAGCAGAGGCATGGAGTATTTTGCATCAATTCAYTTTCACTGCATGACATACATGTGCAGCTTGAGGCAGTGGCTTCACAACACTGACTTCAGGTCCTTGTCTTTGAAGGGCATGCCGAAGTTTTTAAGGATACAGGTACACATGGGGGGCTAGGGCTTAAATTTATACCAATAACAGAATCAATTTCACATAAGTTATACATACAGTCCACATGAGATGTAAGTATATCATGGTATGCTTTGCTTATTCAACCTGTATGAGATGATATATTATACACACAAGTATTATSATGTAGCCCATTGCATATAATTCAAGCACATTAGTCTGGCATATGTAGAGCTAAGTTATAAAAATCATTTATTTGTTGAAAATGCAGTTTGAGAGCATGGCAACCATTCATGACTAACTCCTTGTGATGATTTGTGGGATTTCCTTATGTATTTGTTCCTTCTTTCAATTGCTGTTGAGCTGAAAGGAGTTGTGGTATTGCTGTCTATTTTAATGCCTCTCAAGGACCTTGCAGGACACATTACGTTGCTTCTCAAATAGAGAGTAGATAGCCATTGGACTAAGAGAAAGATGTGACAAGGAGGAGAGGAAAAGCAATAGCCCTTCATTCTATAGCAATAGCACTTCAAGACAGAGGAAATGTTCTCAAAAAGAAAACCATAAAGCACCATTTGAGTGAAAGTCAGTCATACAAGGCTGAGGGAAAGGGTTTGCAGTGGAAATGACAAAGCAAGCTGGGCAAGACAAATTGTGGTTCAGAGTGAATGGCATGAGTGGTACTGAGGACATGACCAATACTGGTTTGGAGCAGTAAGGAAACTGAGAAGGCAAAGAGAGTTTCTACTGCATATATCTGTATGAAAAGTAGTATTTTCAGAAATGTCCTGTGTGATGGACTTATATAGTCTCTGTATGCCTTAGTCTAATTTCTGTCATCAAGCATCTCTCAAGGATTAAATGGCATGTAAAATATCTCAGGGGATTTAGGAAAGGGTATATCTTTATGTACTCTGTGTCTGAGTTTGAGGATTCAGCATTAGTCTCAGGGGAATTCCTGGGAAATCATGTTGTATAGTGGACTTCTGTCCCCAAGTATATTTATAGAGACACCAGCCAGAAGCTACTGCTAGGCTCCTTTCAGACTTCAGGGGTTTAGAGCATATGGTAACTAGCTGACCTGGAAACCAAGCACAAAATGGGTAGTTATCTATAGAAGGGTGACATTTCTACTGTCTTTGAAACAGAGCAATTTATGCTGAAACTTTGTCTGTTTTTCTTTTTTTCAGAAGAAGAACAGACAAACAACAACAACAAAGAACTCACAGAAAACAATTTGGAAGTGATTATTTAAAATCTCCAAAACAATTCCACCTGGAATTTCACATGGAGACACAAATAAATGCTCAGATAATGTCACAATGTCATAGAAGGGAAATCATTCCATGCCCACAGGAAGTGTATCAGATCCCTTCTGTCTGATTTGCAAACAATACTTAATTTTCAAGAATGAGCTGCAGTAGTATCACAGAAATCCATCTCCACAGGTAGGCYTTCCAGATACCAATGCATGGTGCTATCCTTTTTTTTCCTCTTGCCTAATGGAGTAAAAAACAGCATAAAAGCAGCCTGATGTTACARTCAGTTTTCTGCCCTGGTCTCTTTATGTTAACAGAGGAATACCAGCCACTTCTTTTCCAGTGAGCTTTATTTTAGTGGCTATAGTGGAATAGGGGCACAGGCATTCTTTCCTGAAACTGAGGTTGGTTTCTAGATAAGTAAGACCCTCGATGTGAATTGTACTCAAGGGGCTCAGAGACACAATCAAGTGTTGGGAAATCCCCATACAATTGCCACTGAAAATTCAGGACTGTGAGCCCATTAAGTGTGTACRTGTCTAGTTAAACCATTCCAACATGCTCACCTTGTCCTGTGGGCAAACATCTCAGAAGGATGTGACTCCTTTCTGAAGTTTTCTATGTGTCATGGTTTAAGCCCAGCCAGCAACCAAGCCTCACACAGATGTTCACTCTCTCCCCAGCCCCCTGGAAGAGCAAATGTGAGAAAACTCATGGGTTGAGATAAAGATGCTTTAACAGGGAAAGTAAAAGCCACACACAGGCAAAGCYAAACAAGGAATTRAYTCACTGCTTCTCGTGGGCAGGCAGGTGTTCAGACATTGCCAGAAGAGCRGGGCCCCATCATGTGTGATGGTGACTTGGAAGACAAAACACCATTACTCCAAACATCACCTCCTTTTTCCCTTTTCCCCCAYTCYTGTCTGTCTGGAATATCCCTCTGGTCAGTTTGGGTCACCTGTCCCTTCTGTGTCTCCTCCCAGCCTCTCAAGCACCCCCAACATGTCAGTGTGGCAGCACAAAAAGAAGAAAAGGCCTTTCCTCTGTATAAGCCCTGCTCAGTGACACCAAAAATTTCACTATACTATCARCACCAWTTCAAGACACAGCTCCATAGTAGCCACCAYGACAAAAATTAACTATACCCCAGCCAAAACCAACACAACATGATAGGAAACTACAGAACACCATTATGGGTTATTATAATCTGGAAAACTTTAGCTTTCTGAAMTATTGAGAGACAAGACTGAAACTATGCATTTTTCATATTCTTTTTGYATGATGGACAATCGTGACCATCCACATGATCTTTGTTTGTAGTCCACTGACCATCCACATTTCCTTTATGAACCCACAGCAAGCTTTACAACCCACTTGCCATGTTAAAAAAAAAAAAATCCAGCAACTCCATGAAGCATTCCTTTATGATAATGACTAACAAGGATTTGCCAAGTTAGATTTTAATAAGTGTAATGTGACAAACTAGGAGCTACCAGATGGGAGCTCATATCTTCTGCTATTAAGAGCTCATGAGAATCAGCCACAAARGGTTTGAGAAAGAAGATGGTGCATCCAGTGGCAGGGCTGAGCATGATCATAGTTCCTGACTTCCAGAGCATTCTGTATGTGCACTTGATCTCTCACTGCTTCCACTTAGGTGTCTCAGTTTCTGATTTTGGTATGTACCTTACAGCAGTGTGGTTGTCYTCCTGCCTGCTGGATACCTGCAAGTTATCAGAGCTCAGCCCATAGCTCAGCTAGGATAAGTTCACTGAGAGAATGACTGTTTTTTTCAGTGGCATCCACATAAATTCCAGAAGCAGATTATCTGAATCAATTTATGTTTGCATACACCCAGAAACTAGCTTGTTAAAAAAAAATCAGGAACATGTAGACAAGAGTACCTATAGTCCAATTAAACAGCATATCAGTTAGTATTTCCTTATTGTATTCAGGGCTCTTCCCTTTGTCCCAGACAGACTCCCTGAACCATCATGCAGAAGAACATCATCTGCYAACATCTAGTCTGACAGCTGAGACCCTTTTGGCATGAAACTGCAGTGTCAGTAGCTAAGACACAGGAATGTAAAGGCATGAATGTGCAACARTACTCTGCATGCTGTTTTTACTCATTTTATGAGACAGCAGATATGATTAATTATTRCCTTCTGACCAGAGAGGTGTCAAAAATGGAGTAATTAAGCTCAAGAAGCAGCTATTACCATTCTAGTCAAAAGTCATTGTCTTTTGCTTCTAGGCTGGCTAACCACTGCCACTTTTATTCYTCCTTCCCTAAGCTGCTATCAGTGCTTGCTCATCAGTGCTGGAACTCAGGTCCAGCAGTACCTCACAGAAATTGCTGAACCATGTCTACACTGAGATCCCAGTGCTCAGAGGTGTGGTTTAACCACCTGTTCAACCAAACTAGGTCATATCATCCAAGAATACTGCAAAGAAAAATAGTTTCTTGAAGTGCAAGCAAACCTCCCCTTAAAATGACACCATTTTATTAAAATTCTCATGCTACTGAACTGGGATTGGTAGATGCTCTAATATCAAAAATGATTCCAAGGGGAAAACTTCATCCACCTCTGTAAAGCATGGAAACCAAAAGCACAAAAGCAAACAGTTTAAACCCTTCATGGTGTCCTGATGGCACTGCAGCACRTAAATATGGGCTTGACAGCCTAACAGCAGCTTTCCTAAACACAACCCGATCACACAGAGAATTTCACCTGGACTGACATAGGCTTTTTAAAAAAAGAGAAATGCAAGTAACTGTGATTTAATTCACTAGCCATTTGTCAAATCACAGTAGAGCAGGGTATAGKAGAGAAAATTTGAAGTGTGGAAGGKTACAYGTGMATACYCTGCTTGTAAAATCAAAGATAAAGCATACCCAAATTTATAGAAGAGACGAGTTACACTGAGGGGAAAGGCTGGCTGTTTTATAAACCAGGTTATATGGAAAGTGCATGAAAGTCACTTCTGYTTTTGAAAATACAAAATGATGTGGTAGACTGCTATGTGAAAAAGATTTTGGCCAGGTTAGTGGAAATATCTTGAAATCACTTATTTTTGTRCTATCTTTACTCAAGGAAACCTTTCCAAATGCAGTATGCTTTCAAGAGCTAGAAGTCTTTCAATAACAAATCCTTTAAGACTGAGAAACATGCTYGTTTAGGAAAGAAAAAAAAGAGTAAATGTAACTCTTCCAAATCCCAAGAATAGGGGCCATATGCTGACTTAAATCTTYGGTTTTCATCTATCAGCCTTTGCTCCTGAAATACAAAGATGATGTGCCCCACAATAACAAAGAATAGTTAGATATTTAGTCTGATTTCCAGACACAGTGCRGTTTAGTAATTCCAGTAAAGTCAGTGAGACTGGATAGGTGTTTGTGTTTCAGAGACACAGTCAGATTTTACAGCCATTTAAAGGGGTATCCACAATTATAATTTCACTTAACTGTAAAACGGTGTGGAAAGTACATTTCCTCAAAAAATAACACAAATGTTATAAATAATTCAAATTACCCAGCTATTTAGAATCAATGTTTGTATAGTGTTTGTCTTTCAGCTGGGACCTMGCCATTTTATCAGCCTACTTTGGTTCTGAGTTCAGTAATAACATGATCGGAAATAGTGCATGCAACATAGGAGAACCTGGACCCCAGTCTTCCTTGTATTTTTAAAAAACATTCTTTTTAAACAACTATTTTTAAGCACCTGTCAATAGTGGTACTCCCCAGGATTATATACTAGGTCCAGTGTGTTTAACTGGTTCATCGGTGATTTGGACAAAGAGASAGATGCCTCCTCAGCAGGTCACTGACAGCACAAAGCTGGGAGCAGTGGCCAATTCCCCAGAGTGCAGCCTTTCAGAGGGACGTCAACAGGTTGGAGAGATGGGCAGAGATGAACCATCTGAAATTTGACATGAACAAACGTCCTGCACCTGGGGAGGAACAAGCCCAGGCACCAGCACAGGCTGGGKGCTGGTCTGCTGGAAAACAGCTCTGTGGAGAAGGACCTTGGGGTCCTGGTGGACAACAAGCTGTCCATGAGCTAGAAGTGTGTCCTGGTGGCCAAAAAGGCCAAGGGTGTCCTGTGCTGATTCAGGAATAGCATTGCCAGCAGGKYAAGGGGAGGTGATCCTGTCCTTCTGCTCAGCCCAGGCAAGGCAMATCTGGAGTGCTGTGTCCAGTTCTGSGTTCCTCAGGACAAGAGAGACATGGAGCTCCTTGAGTGGATGCAGCAGAGGGCAACAAAGTTGCTCAGGGGTCTGGAGAATCTCTCYTTAAGGAAGGGGTGAGGGAGCCAAACATGTTCAGCCTCAAGAAGAGATGATTGAGGGAGGACCTCATTAATATGTATAAATATCTGAAGGGAGGGGGTCAAAAGGATGGATSCTGTCTCTGCTTGGTGGTGCTGAGCAGTAGTACAGGGAGCAACAGGGACAAACTGATGTTCAGGAAATTCYACCTGAATATGAGGAAGAACTTCTTTACTGCGCAAGTGACCAGGCACTGGAATACGTTGCCCAGAGAGGTTTTGGAGTCTCCATCACAGGAGATATTCAAAAACCATCCAGATGCAAACCTGTGCAACGTGCTCTGGAATGTCTGCCTGAGCAGGGTAMCTGAACAAGAAACACTGTGGTCTCTTCCAATCTGATTGATTCTGTAATTCTGTATTTGGAAGGGGAGATGATAAAATTCTACTGCTCTTACGTTGTGTTAAGCTTTTCCTGAAGCTTTAATTTGGGAAGAGATTTTTCTTCTTTTTGAAATTGCAGTGTAATGAAAACTGCTAAATCAAGCTCACAGCACCCTTCTCTTGTCTATACTGTCTTCCAGCTCTTTTTATGGCCTAGGACATGCCATCAACACCAACAAAAAGATGTTGTGAGAAAAAAAGATGCAGTGAGCAAGAGTAAC
>CADDXX010000080.1:611185-676775 GCA_902810485.1 Alauda arvensis | reverse complement strand
AAAAAAAAAAAAAAAAAAAAAAAAAAAAAAAAAAAAAAAAAAGAGTTCCTTTCTGACTTTCTAGGATGCCTCGTTTTTAATTTGTGTAATCGTCCATTAGCTTCACCCTGCATAAAGAGACAACTGAACAAGCTACAATCAAAACAAAAACAAGACAGAGTTTTGACAGCTGTAGTATAACAGTTTAAAACAAGATGCATTTATACAGAGAATTCTTTAAGCTATGTTCATAGAGAGAGTCATGTTCCATTAATGTGGCATTTCATAGCATACTCTCTAATAAATTCGTGGCAAATATTGCAATTTTCTATCAAGTGAATGCTTCTGAGCCTGGATGTAGAAACAGTGCAGCTCTCTGAGAGGACATAGACATCAGAGCGCAGTGAAAATATYACAGCATCGAAGAGGGACAAGGCAAGGGATGCCTCTCTAAAATGAAGCCTGATATGCAGGCAAAAAGAAAAAGGTCTTAGGRTATTATCTTCTGCCTGAAATTCAGCAAACTTCATTAGCACATTCTATTTGCATCCCATGACATGGCTTCAGTTTAAAATTACCTTTCCAGTGCCAGATGCTGAAAGGAAATTGTCTTGTTTGTAAATCTCTGGTCCAAATTACAGATGGTGTAATTGGCATCCACGGGCTTGAGTGTGCTCAGTGTCTTGTCAACAGTTTTCTTCCTAGTGTTCCCAAGTGCAAGCTAAATGCTAGGGCTACAAGCTAGAAATGTTAGTGACTAGGAGAGAGGGAAGGGCAGAACTCCTTGCACTGGGGCTACCAGGCTGTATTGTGTGTCAATAGTAGGATGAGACAAAGATGCTGATCTCCTGTCTCAAAACAAGATGACTCTATGAGCACTGTATTTACTGTGGGGCCTCCAAATACAGCTTTTCAAAATGCTAGTACCATAGCTGTATCCAGCACTGCTGCCTTGTATTGTGAGGTTTGTCTATCAGTGATAGTGTGGTTCAGTTTTTGGAATTTGCATCTGCTCTGCAGGCTGCCTGGAGGCCAGCTGGCTCCATCCAGGACCRAATGCAGTGTCTGACAGAGCACCTGGAGCAATGCTTCTCTCTTACTTTAGCAAAAACCACTCAAAGATAACCTGTTGGATAAGGAGATACTTGCTCTTTGCTTTCTTGTTATGGGGATGCAGTTGTTGGATATATCGGAGTCTGCATCAAAAAGTATGTAACCCACCAGTAAKAATTTATTAATTCTTAGGCAGGCCCTAATTTATTTATCATTGGGCAGACTTTTAAATRATGTTGTATAAGGTCATTGAGACAGAGAGGGGAGGAGAGAGAAAGAGGGAGAAAGAGAGAGATTATACRTGTAYATATATATAGATTATACATGTATTTATCTATAGATTATGTGTATCTATAAAAGAATATCTGTTCCCATGGATACATACATGCCAGAATCCKAGATTTGACAATAGCTGTTAGAAGCTGACAACAGGGCAAGACCAGAATATCTAATCTTGCTGCAATAACCCAGCTCCCAGTTTCCTGCTACTTACAAAATTGCTAAACTAGAGGTTGTACAGAGGGTTTTATCTTTTATAAAATCTGATAACATTTTTTTATCTGTGGAGCTGTCTGATYCTTCTTTGAATCCATTAATACCTTTGGCCTCTGAGACATTGAATTCTACTGTTTAACTGTGAGCCTGCATCATATGAAGCAAACYTGCTAGTTTTATTTGTTCACTTTTTTTCTGCCTGATAATTTAATCAGAAGCCCTTTCCCCCTGCTGAGTCACAAATATGCTGCATGATTGTGAGTATTACTTATAATCTGTGCCTCAATTCCTTGTCTGCAGAGCATAAAAAGCCCCATTCCCTCAGGCAGTCTCCCACCGAAATCAAATTACTCTAAATATCACTGGTACCATCCTATCTTACCTGGTAAGAATATTTGCTAAAAGGGACTATGACTTCTGTGAGAGGATGTCAGGTAAGGAAGAATGATGGCAATGAAAGGCCTTCAGAAGTGGAGACAACGAAAGCAGCACAAAGTCGCAGCTTGAAAGAAAAGGAGGTGGCCGTGTTTTACACCAGAGAATGATGCCTTCTTTGCCTGTTGTATGGGATAGCAGGCAGTGATGGCACAGATGAAGCTTTTCCTTGACAGGGGAGAGTCAAACAGATCTTCATGAGCTCTTCATTTGATGTCTCAGTGAGAGATGGACACCAAACTCCAACTCAAGCTTCTGAAAATGGTATTTTAAAGATAATTGAAGAAAAGAGAGGCTATCCTTAATAACACAGGGATCCAAGGAGCTAGATTCACTTTAAGAAGAAAATCTTAAAGGTGCAGGAGCAGGTAATCCTTAAAYGCCAAAAGGTGAGTCACTGGGGAAGACAACTGCCCTGGCTGAGCAGGGAGCTTCCACAGGAACTAAGGGTAAAATAAGGCTTTTTGGCCTTCAGAAGAAAGGGCAGACAATTCTGGAAGAGTACAAGGATATTGTTAGGTTATGTATAAAGAAAATTTGAAAGGCAAAAACTCAACTAGAACTCAATCTGGCCACTACTGTAAAAGATAATAAAAGGTGTTTTYATAAATACATGAACAACAAAAGGAGGGCCAAGGAAAATCTCCATTCTTTATTGGGCACTAGGGGGAACAGAGTCCCCAAGGATGAGGAAAAGGTTGACGTATTTAATGCCTTCTTTGCTTCARTCTTTGTCAGTAAGACCAGTTATCCTCAGGGCAGCCAGCTCCCTGAGTARACAGGGATTGGGAGCAGACAGACCCCCTGCAATCCAGGAGGAAGTTGTTAGTGACCTGCTGTGCCACTTAGACAATCACAAGTCTGTGGTGTCAGATGGGGTACACCCAAGGGTACTGAAGGAGCTGGCAGAAGTGCTCACTAAACCACTCTCTGTCATTTATCATTAGTACTAGTTAACTGCTTACTGGAGGTTGGTCAGTGTGATGCCCATTGTATTTAGGGTTGTATGGCCAGGGTTTGKGAGCAGAGGTGCTTCTGTGAGAAGCTGCTGGAAGCTTCCTCCATGCTCTGCAGAGCCAGTCCCTGGCGGCTCCAAAGATGGACATGCTACTGGCCAAGGCTGGGCCAGTCAGAAATGATGGTAACACTCCTGTGAGAACAGATTTAGGAAAGAAAAAAGAAGTTATTGCAGTGATGCTATCATGGCCAGAGAAAAGCAGGGTRAGAATGTYGAGAGGAACAACTCTGCAGGCACCAAGGTCAGTGCAGAAGGAGGGGGAAGAGATGCTCCAGGTGCCAGAGCTGAGATTCCCCTGCAGCCCRTGGTGCAAACCATGGTGAGCAGCCCACGAGGTCCACAGGGATGCAGAGATTCACCTGCAGCCCAAGGAGGAGACMCACACCAGGGCAGGTGGATGGCTGAAGGAGGCTGTGAACCCAGGAGAAGCCCTTGCTGGAGCAGGGTCTTGGCAGGGACCTGCAGGAGAGAGGAGCCCATGCTTGAGCAGGTTTTCTGGTAGGACCTGTGTCCCTGTGGGRGAACCACACTGGAGCAGCCTGYCCTTGAAGAAATACACTCAGTTGGACGGGTGACCCACTTTGTGTAGTTCATAGAGAATTGCTCATGGGATGTTGGAGAAGCTCATTGARGACTGTCTTCTGTGGGAGGAACCTCCACRGTGGAGCAGGGGAAGGATTCCTCTCCCTGAACAATGTAGGAAACAGCCAACCCCATCCCCCATTTACCACCYCTCTGAACTGTTGAAGGGCAGGAGGTAGAGCTGCAAAGGAGTGAGGGGTGGGCATAAGGTGGTTTTAGGGTCTTATTTCACTTCTTATTATGCTGCTCTGATTTTGTCATTCAGTTAATATCTCYAATTCTAGTCTGTTTTTCCCATGACGGTATTTGGTGAGTGATCTCTCCTGGTCCTTATCTCAGCTCATGAACCCTTAATTATACTTCTTCTCTGCAGTACAGTTGTGAAGGGGAGGGATAGAGAAGTTTTGGTGGAGCATCCAACCAGGGCCAACCCAACACACATCCACAAGAAGGACTGGAAGGAGGATCTGGGGAACTACAAGACTGTTGGCCTGACCCTGGTGCCAGGGAAGGTTAGAGAACAGATCAYCTGGAGTGGCATCACACAGCATGCAGAGGGCAGCCAGGGGATCAGGCCCAGCCAGCAGGGGTTTAGCAGGGGCAGGGCCTGCCTGACCCACCTGATCTCTGTCTATGACRTGTGACCTGCCCAGTGGATGAGGGAAAGGGTGGGACATGCAAGAAACCACTGGACGTCACACTTAGTGCTATGGTCTGGTTGACATGGTTGTGATCAGTCGGTGGCTGGACTCAGCAATCGCAGAAGTCTTTTCCAACCCAGCTGATTCTGTGATTCTGTGTTYTGGGGTTTGTGTGCAAGTTTTGCATTGGTCTCAGTGCCTCTGTTTTCATTTATTCCTGAAGGTGAGACAGAGGGAGATGTGCAGCTCTGTGCTGAAAGCAGAGCAGATCACCTTTTCCCCCACCCTCAACTTCCCACTCATTTTTCCCCATGCATGCCAAGAAGAGATTTTGTTACAGAGTCCTTAGGCRACAAAACTGATGACAGAGGAGAAAAGTTCTCCAGGAAGTTCCAGCTGCTGCCATCGGGGCCATATGGGGCCAAGGAGTCCCTGCTGTTGTGGGGTCCCATGGGAATCCATCCGGGAAGAGCTTGGCAGCCAGGGCCCATTCCACCCCCTCAGCCAGGAACAGGGCAGCTGGGGGCCCATGGGCAGCCACAGCCCTGGGCAATGCCCTGGGCATGGCCCAAAGGCAGGCCAAGCCATGGGCTCAAAAGTGGCCCTGCTGGTGGAGCTCAAGGCTGGTCAGGGCAGAGCTGTGAGAAGCTGGAAAACAGCCAAGCTGTGGCATAGCCTGGGCAGAAACCCTCTCCTGCCAGCTAAYATTTAATAAACTACAGCCTCTGAACACAGATTTTAATTGCGGATGCCTTCTGAATATCAGTATTTTCTGTGTTTCTGGGTTGTTTTGTTAGTAATCTGTGTGCATATGACATAGCTGCAAGTGTGTGCTGGCAAGAACATTTTTTGCTGCTTWGGCCGAAGTGTTTCAATGCCAAACAGCAATTATGAGAAATGCTATTTACGTAGCAGTTTTGACCTTCATATATTAGTTAAATCATTTTCATTCAAAACATGTCTGCTCTAAGGCCTATGGAGTTGACAGAAGAAGAATGCAAGCCTGCCTTGCTTACTGTGGTTCCAGCAGGCACGGGCATACRTTAGGATCTTCAGGGATGGCAAAATTCCCACTGACTTTGAAAAGCCTGGAATTTGACCTGACAGGGATCCTCACTCACTTAAACTTTTAATAGTGACCGTCCACTTCTTCCTCATCAGAATCATTCTGTCCTTACTCTCTGCTCTGTACCATCCACATAGAAGGAAATCACAACYCACAGAAGGCTCAAATGTAGGCCTGAGCAGCATCTGAGGCCAGTGTGTCTGAACCCCCTCTGAAGGCAGGATTTTTTCAGCTCGTGAAAACACAGAGAATTTTAGCTTTGCTGATACTCGTCATTTACTAAACATATACATTTTAGAAAAGTCCTTTCTTTCAGATCAATTTTCTAAAGACCTGCAGCTAAGGGTGACACAGATAGAGCACATGACTCCCACAATACTGACTGTAAGAACATCTGTTTTTCTCTTGTTAATAGATGTATATACAACTTTCCACAGACTTTAAAGCCTTTTGACTGTAAGTGTATTGAAAGCACTGATATACGTGTCAGTAATATAGCTGTAGACAAGGACCAGATCTACCTCCAGAGCGTTTTTTGACAGTTTCCAGGCTTTGCTATTGAAATGCAAGTASATGCTGAATGTGGGAAAAGCTAAAGCTATGTTGCTTGGCTCAGAGCCCAGGACTGAAAGATTTGGATTCACTTTTCCAGCTGAAAAGTGTACTTCTTCACAGAGYTTCAAGGGGTTTCATACCCAGCTAGAGACAACCAGGGACTGAAGTCCATGAAAATGTAGGCATAAATTGTAGCTCTGTATCTGACATGTATTTTCCTGTAGTAAGCATTAAACTCATTATAGGTGGATCAGACACAACAATTACAAGAAATTATTTTTATTATTTGGTCTTTCTTATATTAATCTGCACCAAATGGTGAATATTTAGATTTATGAGCAGCTCCATCTGTGAACTCTTTTGAGATAACCTTTCTATTAGTGCACAGAAATTGTATGGGAATTTTGGGCAAAGAAATTGTTTGCCTGGAAACTCTCAAATGAATTATCAGAGTTTCTTTTGCTGTTACTTGCCTTGCGTTTTCTCATATTATAAAATCAGTGTCTCAAGTCAACATTTGCCAAAAGTATTCTAGAGAATTCAATATATTTTTCKGTTGGAAAATTACTGGAATTATACTACTAAAGCTTAAAAAAACCCCAAACTCAAACTTGTAATACACACAGTCACATATGCAAACCTCAGTTCAAGTGTTTTATTTTCACTAATAGCTTCAGCCATGCAGAAGACGGTTGTGTTCTGACAGAAAGCTTTGGTTAGCAGATGTGTGTTGTTTTATTTTTTTCCTTTTCATTTGCAAGTTTTTTTGGAGAAAAGTCAGGCCCCATGACCCAAATATGCACCCTCAGGGCACCGTGAAAGGATCTGGTAGCTCAGGTTCTTTCACTAATCCAGGTCAGCATCTGTCCCAGACACAGACTTTATCTTGTAAGTCTCTGTAACAATGTGCAGCAGGAAATGCAGAGTTATTATCCTCCTTTGCAATGCGGAGTGAAATCTACAAAGGATGCGATAGAGTTATTTACTAGGTATTGTCTTTCATTTGGAGGTAAATCTATGGCTTCTTGGGGCTTGCTTCTTCACTCAAGGGCTAAAAAAATAGAAGCACTATCGATCACTAAGTATAACTATCAAATCATAGACTGGCATTCATGCTAATGGGAACCTGAAGTAAAAAGAATCATGGAGTCACAGAATCATTTAGGCTGAAAAAGACCCTTAAGACCATTAAGTCCAATCATTAACCTGACAATGCCAATTATTTGGCCTTTTTATCTCTCTTTCCATGACTGCACAAGACTAACAGGATGAGAAAGTAGAGTGACTTCTTGGACAGAGTACTAGAATCTTCTGAATTTGTGGTCACCTTATGCCTTTCATTTATCATGCAATCATAGAATGGCCTGGGTTGGAAGGCACCTTAAGTATGATTTAGTTCCAAACCCCATGCCATGGACAGGGACACCCTCCAGCAGGCCAAGCTGAATGAGGCCCCATCCAATCGAGTCTTGAACACTTCCAGGGAAAGTGTCAGGATGCTACTTGTAGCACTTCACAGGATCATAAGATAATTCAAGTTGGAAATTCAATTCTGTGCTCAGAGCAGGAATTAGAAGGGTTTTTAGGTCCTCTCTGAGGAGCCTCTCCTTCTTTCTYTTCCTTTCACCCTCTTTTTGCATTTTCATTAGCTTTGTTGCGAGTCCTCCTGTCACAGACTCCATAGCTGTCATCTTTGATGTAGGCATGAGTCATAGCCATTAGCAGCCTTGGATCAAGTGTGCAAATTCTGTGAAGTCCACAAGGGTCTGGGTAATCTCCAAGAGACTGAGCAAAACAACTTAAGCAGGAAGATTTTCCTCAGTTCTGGCAAAGCTGCCAATGCCAACCAAGTAACACAACTGTAATTGCAGCAGCCTTGCCAGRTTGTGTCCTTGTCTTAATGCAGTGTTCYTAAACAAATAGGGAGGAAAGAAAAGACCTTCCTTCTCTCCCCTCCTGCCTCAGCAGCCTCTGAAAGTCAAGTAAGTACAAAAAAACTCTCACAGATGTTGTTTTGCAGGTGTTGTGGATGGAAAGTCCAATGTCATCTCATASTGACCAAAGACAAGCACCTTGTGAGTCATGTCTGCTTATCCAGTGCCATAGCCCTGGAGTGTACTGAAGGGAAGGAGGGAGCAGTAACCCTCCCATCCTGGTTAGGTCTCTGCTGCCTGCAAGGTGCAGGCAGTTCATGGCTCTCACTTTAGGAGCACACTGCACAAATGCCTGCACCTGCTCTGGCAGAGGAATGGTTTTTTATTACATACTTCATCAGCATTAGAGAAAGAGTTTATCCTGGTGGACTCTTACTCTTAACAAGGTACTCCCTTTTCACTAATGTGATATAAGCTGATGTGAGAAGTATCACATTTAATAGATTTATTTACTGCTATGCAATCCATTGAGCAGCCAGACAAAAGACAAGCTGCAGACCCACAATTACCTGCCATTGCTCAAATTGCAAATCATGKGGTCCCGAATAGAAGACTATCTGTATTTTAAAAGTGGGGGTTTTTTTCCTATATTTTTTGTTATTTTCKACCCCAAAGAGACAGCACATTCCACATGGTAATAGGCCTGAGTCGAGGAAGAGGGATGTTTCCTATTTTTCTTAACAATAACATTTCATAATATTATGAAAGAGGGAGTTTTTTTTTGTGGGGGTGTGGTGGTGGAAAAAAAAGAATGCATTAGTGAGACTGACATATTTGTTATGTGCAGAACACACAAAATAACTTTTATTTCCAAACATGACAACTTCTCTATAACCATTATTTCATTATGAGGTCATTTACTTCATCAAACAGCAAATTTTTGTTAAAAACTACCATAAAGAAATGTCTGACATATATAAATTCCTTGTGATTTAATTCCTTATTTAGAATAAAAAACAGAAACAAATTTCTACCTTTATATCTGCAATTTGCACATTCRTTTCTTATTCAGCATGATTGATATGCAACCATAACATAATTTAATGTTGGGTTGCCACATCATAGTAACCTCTTCGCAATATTTTCATAAATACAATGCAAATCCAAACATTTATAGGAATAATAGCTATTAGTAAAAGCCTTTAAGTTAAACTTACGTCAATCTTTGTACAAGGAAATTACTAACATAAATTGTTTATTTTGTTACCTCAGGTAATAAAAAAAGTCTGGCAAATTCTGACCCACATCATCATTTCAACTACCACACTTGCACTGTTTTTATTGATATGCTGAGGAGCCATGGATCACAGCAATAGAATCTGACACTTAATTATTAGTTATAAGTAATTTGAGATTGGTCTAACATGTCTGTATTTGTTCTGGTCAGATGTAACACCTCATGAACTCTTCACAATGTGATAACGATTCAAAAACACTGGGCAATAGGTCAAAATAATAACTCTTATCTAAAAAAAAGACATGCCATATTGATTAGTATAATCTGTCATTTGTCCATATCTACCCCACTGACTGTTTTTCTACATTTTACTTTTTCTCTTAAAAATTGCTTTTTCATAGATGCCTCAGTTCCTGAAGGAAAGATTTAGTCTGGATATACACATTTTTCTGACCATGTCTGATCTCATAACATGAAGATGTTATGAGCAGCACTTCTTTTTGCATGGCAGATAATATTGGCAAGATCAGCAACTCAAAAGCAGAGTATTTTAGAAGCTGAGTCCTAGCCACAGGAGCCACTAAATTCTCAAAAGTGCAGCACTGCAGACTATCTACAAGACAGAATGATGACACAAGAAAAGAAAAAATATGACAAGAATGGCASAGAAACAGAGTGGGCAACTTCATTCAGCTGTTGCAGGAGACGCTGAGAAWCCAGATATGGTGAACTGTCCCCATCCCTGTGGCCCCTGGCATGTAATTTAATCCCCCCTCCTACTGCACAGTTGGGTAGTTCATCCAGAAGGGGCCCAGGAAATAGCATGGGTCTGCAGAGCAACTACCACAAATGGCCTTGATTTCATTTTGTGATTGTAAAATGCTTCTAAATTATGTTTCCACATGAAGAGCCATATTGCACATGMCAAACCAGAGCATGTTGCAGCTTTTTCTATCAATATACACCCTGAATAAACTTGAAATATGTTTTATTATTTATGAAATTAGCRTAATGCTCCCATTTTTACTCAAAATCACAGTACATCACATTTTCTGACATTTGTTCTCTTCTGTTTCCAATTTTTTACTCTACATTCCTGTATATATTTCCTACACCTTTACAAGCCCAAAAAATCAAGTCTATAGAAAATTCAAAAAAAATGAGTGTTGTTACTTTTGGAAGTTATTTATTAAAAATATTTTCTCCTCTCTGCAACCTTCTTTTTGTCTGTAAAATTTAAAGCTTACTAGGAGAATGCTGAAGTGGATTTGTCTGTGATTATCATAATCTATGATTATCTTCTGTGTAGCACACCAGGCAAATACTAGGTGGAAAGGATTTACATGTATAGCTTCAGGCTTGTGAAAAATTGCTACTCCTTTAAGAAATTGGAATCTAACAATCATGAGATTTGCATAAAGAGTATGAGGTTTAAAGAAAGCAATACCTTTGGGTGCTCTTACTTTTTTTTTCCTTTTCTTCTAGGAAGTGGTCAGGTAATGTTTTTAATCTTCTCTCTGAAACCCTAAGGACTAGAAAGTTACACTCAAAGGTGTAAAATGTGACCTTCTTGCCTCTTAAAACATCTCTGGGATTTGGATTTTAAGAAACACAGCAGTACACTACAACACTTAGGACAAATCCATGAGAGTTTTCCAGGTTGTCTGTACTCAGCCTGTTTTTTGGTTTTGTGGTGTGGGKTTTTTTTTGTTTTGTTTTGTTTTTTGTTTTTTGTTTTTTTTTGTAGAATCATCCGGCAGAGCAAACGTGGCTGAAAGAGCTAAATAAAATAGTGAGAATGCTGAAGGCATAAGGATGGAAACATGGGAATGTGGGGGGTGGGGTATTTCTGAGTTAAGCACTTGCTAGGAGAGGCTAATGGGAAGTAATGAGAAGGAAAGTGGGGGAGTGGAGCAAAAGTTGTGGAATGAGWGAACTGATTCTTGTTAAGTTTATGGCCAATTAATGTTTGCCATACTAGGTAATCAAAAGTTTAGCAAGGGTTTCTGTATATTAAAGGCAGTTCTTTGAACAATAGAGCCCTTTTTCTGCAATTCACAGCTGTCAGAGATCATTTCACTCCCTGTATAATTCAAAAAAGTGATGCCTTTAATTGGCAKCATAAACACTGCTGGGCTAGTGTGTACTGAGCTTGATTTAGATGCTCAGTGTACAGCACAGTTTGCATCTGTCAGGATTTGTAAAGAAAGGCTGCATAAAAAAATTTCAACTCACATTTGAAGGCTGGGGGGAGAAAACAGGATTCCAAAATGTCACATACACAGGCTTGAGACAGGAAAGCAGGAGTTAAAGGTGAAACTCTATCTGGAAGATCCTTTCRCAGTGGTCACTACCCAGGTGAAATGCCACTATAAAGAGCAGCACTACCATAAGATGAATGGCACATGAACTCTGCATTTTCTGCCCTTTTTCACATTTATCTTACCCTCAGTATTTTAACACAGCTTAATTTTACTTGTTGGGCTGACAGTTTGTTTGTTTATCTGAGTATACTGCTTCTCATAAAAACATTTAACAGATAGAAGCACAGACTTCTGTGTTACTCCTCCCACAGTTTTTTACTTGTATTTTTTCACCATCTCAATTAACCCRGAGGTGTATCTGGACCAGAGTGTATTCACTTTGTGATGACTTCATAGCATAGGCACCAAAACCAGCTAGTGAAAAACCAGAGTGGCTGAACACACTGCATGTGTAAATAGTCTCTACCCCACAGAGGTTCAGTTGATGTCCAGGTACAATCCGGAGAATTCCAAACTTCAAAACACCAAGACTGCCATGAAATCTCTGAAAGAGAAAACTAAGATAGACACAGACTGAGGTTTTTCATAAAACAAGCAATATTTCAAATAGAAGGAAATGTTAAAAATTAGCAATGGCACATAAGGAACAAGTGTTTGTTGGTTATTCTTCCTTTTGTGTTGCTGTGGGATTCTACTGTAAGCACCTGTTCTTCCTCTGGCACAGATCAATAAGGCAAAGTAAAAGTCCATCTAATAGAGACAGTTTGCCTCATAGGAAAAACTCATTCATTAATCCAATACACTGCAGCTCTTTATGTAAGGCATAGGCTCTTTATATAATCGATCAGAATCAAAATACGGAACAATTCAACAACTTTCAGCATCATTAAACCTCAAATTTGCTCTTGAAACTGAATATCTCAGCTGATGGAATCACCTCAGCCTGGTTTGTCTTACTTCTGCAAGGCATGACACACTGAAGGATATGGGAGGAAGTAATTTTTAACAGAACATCCTCAACTTAGGGGGTGGGGAAGGATGAGAAAATACAATAAAAATCTGATAAAAAATGAGAAGTGAGAAATCTGTGTCTCCTGAAATTGAGTTTCATCCATGGAAATTTAACAGTGTTGACTTTGTTACCACAAACTTGCAGTTCGAGCTGAAATATTACTTTGGAATTTTTTGCCTTTTTCCCCCCTTTTTTCTTCTTCTTTTGAGAATCAAGGTGTTATACCCTTCACTGAAGAAAATTTAGCTGCCACCTCAGGAAGACATAGTTCAGTGATAGACAGAGGTCATCAGTGAGCAGTAAAGGACTGGTCTGTACAGATCAATGAAGCCTTCAAAAAGCATCAAAGAGCTTTAAGAAACATCAAAAAAATAAATGAATGGTGACMTTTTCTAAGGGAGGACAAGAATTGGGGGGTTGTCTGATGCAGAAGAGCCTCACAAAAGAAAGCATGGAGATAYTTTTTAAACAGGTGGCCTGTGCAACATGGGGAGAGTTGGATGAGGCAAAGGACACAAAAAGGTTTATTACAGAGAGCTGAAAAATATGATATGGTAAWGAATACTGTGAGAGGAGGCTGGAAGACAGAAGGACTCATCTCACATTGCTAGACAAATACAAACTTGTTAAGGACTTCGGAAGAGGAAGGGGAAAGTCAGCCAAATTATATAGTTAATTTAGAAACTGGAAAGGGTTAGAGGAAAAGCATGATAAAAACCCTCTGTGCAGAGGACAGAATTTCTCAAAATACTTCATATTTCTACCTCATAATTCTCTTGTCTCTTGTGCCTTGCATTCASTTAAGCAGGATCCTGCACAACACTGTCCACCAAAGCACTGCTGTGTCCCCATCTGCCTTATATACAGGCTCTCTTGGCCTAGAAAATCCCATTTTCACCTTCAGAAAAAAAAAGCCCAAATTGTTTAAGACGAGGAGTTTCTTCTGAAAGAGCACAAATAAAGTCAAACTGCAATTTGTTTAATGAAACAAAATGCTTGGGGGAAAATAATTGCTGCTTAGAAACATCAGCCAGGAAAGACCACCTCAATATGAAAAACTTGGGACCATATAGATATGTATATAAAAAATAATTTCAGTATTTAATTTGAATTGTCAGTGTAAATAACAACATTTTTTGACATTTGGCACTGTAATTTTAAGAACACCCCCAACTGAAACAGTGATCCAAATATAATCTGCAATGGGGACATGAGCTAGAAAACATTGCTCTCTTCTTTATTTCTATGCATTTCATACTCATCTGTAGCAGCTACCATATATTTGTGAGCCACATTGGCATGAAAAGTCAGCCAGCAAACTGTTGAAGTAAGCCTGGAAATATCAGTTGTGTACACTTTCCATGCCCTTTTAAAACAGAACCTGTATGTCAAGAGCAAAAGTAGCGAGGTATTAGTTGTTTACAGGAACATTCTTGACATTAGGTCATCAGGCTTTTTAGAGGGTGTAGTCAGGAATGTGCCCTGTAACAAACCTGTTATGATTATGGATCTCCTCTTTCAAACAAAAAAACAAAACAAAACAAAACAAAACAAAAAAACAAAAAAAAAACCCAACAAAACAAACCACCACCCCAAAAACCAAACCAAAACCAAAAACTCACAAAAAACAAAATAAACAAAAAATCCCCCCCAAAATCCAAGACATGAAACACACTGAAATTTCTGCAGGTCTACATGCATCTTGAGCCATTTACCAGCTGGAGAGAATCGTACCCTTTAAATGCTATTTCTAAAGAGCTGGTCACCCAGATGAAGTGCATCAAACACTGGAACTTTTGTCCACCCAGAAGTATGGGGTACAGTTACCTGAAACAGCAGCTTATTAACAGAGGTAAGAGATGCCACACTGGCCCAGTCTCTCCAAAATGCTARATACCTTCTGACAGATGTACAGTAACATTTGCACAATTGAAAAGAGGTGTTTAACATCTCACAGGAGCAAGCAACAGGAATCCAGTCTTGATCCCCAGAAAATAAAAGCAAAGTTCCATCTGCTTTGATCAGAAATTGGTATAGAAAATAAAGAAGGACTGGCACTAACTCTCCCAAAGAAAGCCAGTTAATTTAGCCCTACAAATATGAACTGTAGCCAAGCTAGCTGCACATGCATTGCTCTCACTAGAGGGAATTCAGAACAACAGTGCTCTTGCAGCTGATCAACCTTCCTGCATCCCTATCCTGATGTGAAATACAGAGGAAATTTATTATGCCCTAGAGGCCCTGCTCTCCATTAAGCTAATGTCAGTTTGTAACAGTCCCATTGTTATCAGTGAACTCATTCTGAATTTGCAAGGGAGGGACTCTCACCTGAGGAAGTTTTATGATCTTACTGTTTTGTGCTTTCTAGTGTCAAGAGTGACAGAAGAAGATTCCTGGAATGATAGCACAGGTGGAGTTAAATAGCCATTAGCAGACTACAGGTATGGTTTAAAGTGATCACTTGTTCAAAGGAGTGGTTTCAAAATAAATGTCAAGGATTACACCTTGTTTGAAAAAGAGGACTGTGATAGGAAAAAAACTGCAGCCTTGGTATGTATCTCATTACAGCATGCATAAAGASAATCAGCTATACCATCACAGTACACTTTTGTATCTACAAGCATCAATTTTGCAACCCTAGTTCTCTTTCCCTGACTACTTACCAACAATAAAAATAAAATGTTTAGCAGTGGTTTTTTTTTAACTTTCTACCAAGTAGATCAATTAACTCCCTGGTTCCTGTGCTAAAGGACTACAGTTGCATGGTAGGAACTGAAGCACAYGGTAAGTATCACAAAGCAATCATGAAGCAAAAAACCTTATGAAAATGCCTGACCCCCWAGCACACCACATTTAGCAGCTCATATTCTCACATCCATGGTATCAAACACATGGAATCATTCTGAAGAGCAATTTTACTCTGATGGGCCTGAAGAAATCTTTCCCACAAAAACGAAATTTTCCTCAACAAAAGGAAAGAAAATAAGGTCTTGTGCTGCTGCTCATCATTTCTGCCAGTGGAAAATAAGTGGAAAAGTAAGCCAAAATATTGGCTTACTTATATAAGCTTCCTGCTGCATGTAATWTTCTTAAATCTGATTAGGATCATTTAGGCTTTTTTAATTTCAACAAACTCTGAAAGCCATGCTCACTACCTATTTACCTAGGAGCTCTCCTCTCCCCTTTTTTCTCTGCACACAGTAAAAAATGAAGTACTTGTATGGCTGAAAAAGGCAGAGACATATCTCACATCCAGAAGAAATTTTGGTATAAGCTTGATTACAGAATTGTGAAGGCTACATGCTGACAGCTTTCAGACCAACATCCCAAACAGTACCCTCAGAGAAGGCAGGCCACTCATTAAGCCCATGTCTCAATCTCAGTGTAATCCCGTAACAGTGATGCCATCAGAGCTAACCCAGGGCCTTTTGAATCCTGGATTACCTCAGGTTTTGCTCAGACTTTGCATATTTTTATGTGCTTTTGTCACCAGATAAGATGATTCTTGTTGCTTTACTTTGCTTTTATGATGTGTTCCTCAATCAGCAGTTTCCAAATGTAGCTTCATTACACCATTACTCTCTGGCTTCAGGAAGATCATTCTGTTCTGTTGTCAGGAGCCAGGCAGGATGAAAACATGAAGCTCCTAATATATTTTCCTTCTTTAGGCTTCCAAGTGTTAAAGGTACATAAGCAGCTTAGCACAGGAAGTAGGTGTGTAACTCTGATAGAAGTTTCACTGAGAAATAATGAAATTCCATGTGAGGAGAAAGAAGATAGTGTACACCTTTGCTCATAAATCTGGTTTTAATTAAAGGATGGCTTAGCCTTTCAGCAAAAAAGGATTGATTCTGTGTCCTTCTTTTATTCTGTCACCTGGGCTGGGGAATTGAATACCAAATTCACTTTTTAAGCATATGAAATATTTTTTACAAAACGGTACTATGTTACCCTATGGATCAGAAAGAGAATGTGCTTTGAGAACATGATTCARTCCTTCTCAACCAACACAGAACTGATATCTCAGCACGGTATTATTTCTGGGAAGAAGAATRGTACACCTGGGAGCATTTTGCTAGCAACTATTTAGGTCTAAGCTATTCATTGCACCTAAAATGCTACTAAAATACAATCACAAACTGTTCCCAGTTAATGTCATGCTTGGAAAAAACCCTAAAAATTATGTCTGTTCAATAGTAAAAGGCATGGGGTTTTTAGTTTGGTTTGACATTTGATTTGAGGTTTTTTTGAGGTTTTTTTAATTGGTTGGTTTGGTTGATTGGTTGGTTGGTTGGGTTTTACAGCAAAAAAATAAAAAAAAAGGAAATATCTGGAAACTTAATAGCTATTTTGTGCACAWAATGACATCTATCAGTGGCATAGTCTCTTTATTGAGCTGAGTTATCTGACCTAGGGCAATCAGCTGGCTGAGTTGACTGATACTGGTGGTAACAATAAGTTTGGTGATACAAGTGATTCTGTCTTATTAYTTACTCACCCAGTCACAGGGACAAGCTGGGCATAATCACCATGATCAGTCACATGTGTGGACTAAGGTGTCAAGAAATTAAAGGACCAGGATGAGTTTGGTTTGTGTCACTTTTTAAGACACCATGGAGTGAAAGATGTAATAGGATAAAGTCCAAGCACTGTAAAGCTCTACTAGTGATACCTGAGAGCCTGAAAAGGGCAGGAGAGTCATGAAGCTCAGGTGTTCCTGCACTTCATCACTGGGACCAGTCAGAGAAGGCAGATTTCGGTAAGCCAGGACCAGTCATATTATTTCTTTCCCTGTATACCAGGCAGGGATGGTTTTCCAATCAGGATAAAAGAGGTTTTCTATTTTCTAATGACTGATTWAGTCTTTAGACTTAATTTGCTAAGAAATGGATGGCCACGGTGTTATTTGATAAAAAAAATCCTTTCTCTTTACAATGCTGCAGTAAGTCAGGTGGCAACTGCGTTGTCATATGGACAGCAGTCCAGATGTAGACACTCTTTCCAGAGCACAAGGGAAGGCTGGAATCCCCACATCTGCTGGAGGAAACGATGGTCTCCAATGTGTAATGAAAAAATGACCAAATATACCACCTTAACACTGCATGTCTCATGAAAGCATGGAAGGAGGTTGTTTTCACAACAGAAAGTTCAGTCTATACTCCTTGTTGCTGAGAAATTTGTGAATTAGAAGTGTTTTCCTGAATTACTGTCTGGAACTGGCAGCCTCTGTGTGGCCAAGAATTAGCGGCATAACTTAGGYAATACTTCTTGCTTCTCTGTTTATACCATTAATGTCCAGAAATTAATAAATTAATAATAACAACAACAACAAAAAGATATACCTGATATTGCTGGAAATAGGCTTTCTTGAGGTTTTTTTTTTTTTTATTATCGTTATGGGTTATAGTCATTCTTACTGAGTATCCTCCTTTTTGATAATCAAATTTGAGATTTATTCAGGGCTCCTTCAGTCCTATCATCACCCTCATTGCAAGTTTTTGCTTTCTGAATATAATTTGTTTAAAAGGTTAAGTTAAAAYATTTCTTCTGTAATGAGTCATCTTACTTTCCATGCTCCTTTCTGAAATTCAGAGGTCAGTAAGGACACGGAATCTGTAAATACAAATAACACCAGTATGAAAGTGAGTCAAATGTTCCCTTTGTTAAAATAATCTAATGATAACAATATGTTCCTTTCTTACCACAAGGCAGAAAACTCCAACTTTATAATAAACTCCTTGGTGGCTGTCTGACTTCYGGCAGTGGATGTGCTCCTTGGGTAAGAATCAGATCTTTGCTGGGGGGTATAAGAATGTATTCTCAGGAGGAAAGACTTCACAGGATAAGGTGTCATCCTTCCACCTAGATAAGTAACAGAATGTAAGCCTGCCTTTGATGTTGCAGCTTTGGCTTCAACCCTTTAGCCACTTTGGAAGATGATCCAGCTTCCTCTAGATTGCATTGGACAAAGGTTTTGAACCTAACATTTGGACGTCAAACTTGTATTTAATCTGGAAGATATTAGGCACCACTCTTTATGCTAGGGGAAGACTGTGTCCAAGAAAACTTTCCCATACAGTTCTTAGTAACAGACAATCCRTGCAGGGAATTCTGAGAGGGTTCAGGGATGTGCACAAATTCAAACTACTTTTCTGTAGTACCTCTCAGTAGTTCACCTTTYGTCAGAAATACCTATCTATAGCTAGGCACACTGATTTACAATTCACCTCGTTGATGTTTATYCACCAGCACTCTTATTTTTGAACTATTATGAATCCTAGCCTTTCTTTCCCTAGTGAGAGAAACTTTCTTTCCCAGAGTAGGAGACTGCTATCAACACATTTAAGATGTTGTACCTCTTGTTAGGAAGTAGTAGACTTGGTGGAAGACTTATTAAGRTTTGCACTGCTTTTTGGTCCCTGCTACAACTGAAGTTTGGATCATGCAGAGACAGGAATGATCATATCCAGCTGAAATGTATTTTCAGCCAAATTTCAGTAAAACTGATAGGAACTTTCATGACACAAAAACGATAACAAAAATAATAAAATAAAAAATTGTCAGTTCTCAGCTTTTGGACATTTCTAGTTATTTCCTTAAAAAGTATTTCAAAGCTATCCATTTGCTCAAGTAAAATCCCAGTCTGGGAAGCAGTTACAGTTTGTGTGTTTGTGGCTGGGTCAACTCATGAACTTCCAGTAATTTCTGSTGCATTATACTGATGTGCTCCACTTGAAATACCAACACAGGCTTTGGAAAGTTCACTGATAAAACTACWTATTAAAGAGAAATAAATCCAAACCATAAAGTTTGATGTCTCCTATTGTTGCAATCCCTTTAAAATATAATGTGTTTGTACTTTGAAACTTGACCAAAGCCATGATGTAACTGTGCTCCAGCAGCCAACCCCACATCTGTACTTCTGCTGCATTCACAAGCTGTAGCTCTAGAATTTGGCTCCATCTTTCAATTTCAATGTTTCTGTGTGCTCAGGTTGCATGGTGAGCAGCAGTCATATAAAAAAAWCTGACAAAATCCTGTTCCATTTGACTGCAAMCCCCATGTATTTTAAAGTATTTGGGGAATGATTTTTCTCTCTTTCATTCTAGTTTTACATTGATGTTATTGTCTTTAATCCTGTGTAATACTTTTGGGGTTGCTTTTGTGTAAGTGATAGGAGAATAAGGCTTTATTTGTCTGTGTATCTTCCTAAAGGACAACTTTAAATTTAAGCATGTATCCTTCTTTGTCTCTTTTTCCTTTTAATCCTTACCAAAGCTCAAAACATCTGAGAAAGATGAACAGAGAAAGTTTGTGTAATGGGTGATCTTTCATAAGATAACCTATCACCAAGACAGTGGGAGTTTTTTATTCCTTCCACCCTGATAATAGAAATTGGCTCCAAGATACAGGAGATTARCTGAATCTTAATGACAAAGAAACATAAACCAAAATTAATTAAAAGAAAACAAGAACAGACAACAGGAGTCTTTAGTCAGATCATGCTGATGGTAATTTTSTAGTTTCTTCAATTWTKTTAYAWAAAACCTTTTGAAAGGCCATRTTAAAGAGKCTGTTAAGTGAACCCACATCCCTCATGGAGTCAGGCTTTCTACAGCACACATCTAGCACCCAGAGTTTTGGGAGCACAGCCCCAAGGCCAGCTCGCACTCTAACTTAAGTCATTACGAACATGTCCTTTTGTTATTAGTAGACCAGATTCCCTTTTGTGTCTGGCAAAGCCCAGCTTTGCCTGCATAATCCAATTTAGGGATGACTAATAGGGTGGGTTAACTGCTAAACCTTGAGATAGGCACACCTGTGCCACTGCACCAATTATCCTTTGAGATCATGTTCTCCCTGTTAGCCATCTCAAGGGATTGCAGGAGTACCCATGGAGAGGCAAGGGTCTGAGCAGGGTCACTGGTGAAACCCCAAGGCCATAAGCTCAACATGGCTGAACTGCCCTCCCAGGAGATGTAGAAACCAGCCCTCTTTTATCCCAGCATTGGCTGGATAAATGGTCCTCTGATGGTGCAGCTCATGGTTCCTCCCAATGGCACTGTCCCACTAAGGCTCTGTTGTCACATTTGAAGGACAGGGATCTTTGACCTGAGTATGGCCAAGGGTCTGGCCTGTAACTGAGGTCACCAAACCTGGCAAGGAATGTTGCAACCAAACCTCTGAACCCAGGGAATGGCTACTCTGGAGCTGAGAGCCAAAATTTTCTTTACAGATGCAGTGGCAGAGAAGACCCAAAAGTTACCGCTATTTTATTCTGGGTCTTTTATATCAGCCAAGGGATGCCTGAAACAAAATAATWTAAAAGTATCTTCTGAATCACCTTGGTACATAGCTGAAACTATAACAGCTTTGCTGCTAAAGTCAAGAACTGCCTCCTTGTGAATGGTGTGAGAGCATCAGCAACCAGTAGCAGGAAGGGGACCAGCATGGGAGCCTGGTGTACTGCAGGGACAGCCTGGTATCACTGCTTACAGGAGCCAACTGGCTTGCCTGAGCTGAGTTCCAGGAAAGTACAGGCAGGAAAACATGGCAGCAGTCTTGAACACAGGATTTCACTTCACAAGCTCATTTAAGATTTTTCTTCCTCCGTGCCTGGTAATGGGTAGCCCAGCCACCAAGGAAGCTTGCAAATCAATTTTGAGCAGAAGAAAGTACTATAATTAGATGCAAAGATCCAAACACACAACGGATAAAAAACACTGTTCATTCCAGGAACATTTTAGCAACTGTTGACTGGTAGAAAGTAAACAGATTTCAAAAAGTGTCAGCCTGCCATACCACTGCATGCCATTCCAAGATGAACATTGTTCCTAAATATATTTCCTGTGAGTGAAAGAGGAAAACAAATCTAATTTTAAAGAAATAAAACCAAACCAGATGTGCACAAGAATATGTTTAGACTTTTTTTTTCCTTAATAAAGATTTTTCTTTACTTCAGAGGTACCAAGTCAATAAGTGTAACCTGAGAGCTGGTATGGCATTTGTTACCACCCTATTTAGCACTCCTGTTATCCTTTAAAGCTGCACCCATTTGCCAGTTTCTCAGAACATGTAAATGAGTGTGGGAATGCAGCAAGTAGTTAAAACTGATGAAAGCATTTTAGACTGATCAAAACCACTTGTGTTTTTATGTTTGTGAAAGGTGTGATGTCGAGTTTTGGCATATTATGAAAAATAGCTGATGGTACATGAAACTAATTAGACTATTGCCAAGAAACATACACTAAATGATCTTTGCATTGAAGGCCCTCTGGCAATTCAGTTCACTGTTAGTGGAGAGTGCTGGAGTGCTTTTACCTGCAATTAAAACTCCTGATTGACAGATCTTCCATTTAGTAATGGTCCACGTMATATTACATAATAATCTACCATATCCAGTATGGAGATATGAGTGACTCTAAGTCAGAAAGTAGCATTGCTGGTGGCTGACTGAAACACAAGGACTTCTTTTAAACAGGAAAAAGCTTTAGCCAAGTGTGAATGTTTTCTTAAATCCCTTTTTTTTTTTCCCACAGGTGTGAACAAGCATGTCMGTTCTTGAAGGCTGTCTTCTTTCTCACTACTCACTTCCCTGAGACTGAAACTTTGCAGGTAGGGTACAGGGATGCTAAAAGTTCTCATCCCAGAGGAGATTTCAATTGACTTTCAAATGTCAAAAACTGGTCAATCAAACCACATTACTTGTAGAAGGAATTTCCAGATGACAGAATGGAAACAGGTATGTCAAGAAATGAAAGGCCACCAAAGGAAAAGGAAATCCAAAATAATTCCCTTTATGACTCTCTCGTAAGAGTTATACAATACTTTTCTTTTTTGGATTTTGCCTTCTCACAAGACATTTCATGGGAACTGAGACACACATCTCCATGCAGTTATGTGCACAGGCACACACGCAGGCACACTCAAACACGTGCACATACAGGGACAGTCAGTGTTACCATGACCATTCACCCAGCCTTTGCAATTGTCTATTTGAATGAGTGTTGGTACTAAAAAGCCAACTGTCAATTGTAGTTTTGCACATGCATACGTAATAACTTGCAAATTTTAGAATTACGTGTTTCTGAAGTTTGGCTCTCTGTACATCTATTCAGGTTAGAGCTCAGACTGTGAGAGTGGAATATGGAAATCTCTTTTAAAAATACTACTATCTCTAGTAATAACTAGCAGATGAAGAAAAAATGTTTCCGATGGTGTTATAATTGTGTTCTGATTCATGTTATACCAGAAAGAAGGACTGGGAAATTTTTTTCCATGATAGCACTGAAGCAGACTGAGATAGGAATGCCAGAAAAATGAACTCTGGGAGCATAAGTCTGTAATTTCTTTAAAGTGAGGAAAGTACTCCCTAATAAAACACATGGCAACCATAAAGCTGCTGATACCACAGTCATTAGACAAAAGGTCAAGGCTCCATTAGCAGCAGCCACTGCTAAGAAAGCTGTAAGACCAGTAGCTGAGTGACACAGCAGACGTAGAGAGGCCTGCAGGTGACATCTGATAAGAATCAGGCTTTGCAAATTCTAGTCCCATATCTCATGATAGGAATACAACCCTGCAATTGATTAATGTTTCCCAGGGCTCAACTCATGTCAGGTGGCAATGGATCAATAGCTTTCTAGCTTTTAATAAGGCAGCCAAGCTCCTCATTGAGATTTTCATGTACAGCTACTAGAAATAAGTTCCTGYTCCTGTGCTCTTACATTACTCCTTTTGATCGGTATGATACCAAGTCCTGACCTCCACTGTGTCTTCAATTAGAAATGGCAGGATACAATTCCTTGCTGCTAGACAGGCAGCATACTGCAGCTTTTTAATGATCACTTTACCCTGCCCAAACTTTTCTCTCTAACACACAATAAGCTATACTATACTGACRTAGAAGCTCATTTCTCTTTTCTCATCCCTTTCCTCTCCTCCTCTCTACTATCAGATTGCGCAGTTCAAAACGAGGAAGCAAGCTGGTATCCCTGCATGAACAAACAAATAAATCTTAATACTATAGCTACAGATGATGGGAAGTGCTGGATCCTGGCAATTTACTTCACTGGTCTAGCAAATAAGCAAGTAGAGAAACGTCAATGCCTTTCTTAAAGGGAAAACTATAYAAAGTCCTAATAAAGAGTTAAGCAAATTTGCATTACTGTATTCATGTGCAAGCCTAGTGTGACTGCAGGCTGCCCCCAAGTTGTGCTTGGGTGGTCCTCTACAAATTCGTATGCAGCAATTTATCAGTAGTATCTAGCAGTGATTTATGCAACTGTCAAGCTGCCTTCATCAGTTCAAGTGAATTGTGGGCACCATCAGCTAATGTGGACTCCTTCATAGTGTCTAAAGTAAATGAGGGCCAAATTAAAAGAAAAACAGCCCAAGGTACCACCCACTCATCTTCTCAGTTCTTTAATGACAAGTTCCCTCTACAGAAAAAACATACAGCTGCTCATATGAGACCACACTTACAGAGACCCCACTGTCTAATCACAGACAGCCTGTGAAAGTCAGCTTTCAGGGCCTTGGTTAGAGCAAGGAGAACAGGAAAAGTTGGCAGGGTTCCACCAAAAACTAAAACAGTATTGATGGCAAATAAAATTGACACAGAACCAAATCAGTTAGTTTTCATAATAAATAATGATACATTATTTTTTCAGGGAATAATATGAACCGTCCAATGATGACATAACACATCTATGTAGCACGTGCCCGTGTCTTTCTTTTAAATAGAACCAGTGCTGTACTGGATCTTGGTCCAGCCACAGATGGTAGTCTTACCTGGTGGCTGATCCAGCCCATCAAACKCAGGTGGACAAACATACTGGTGCTTTGCAAAGGGGCAGAACAGCATCCCTGAGTTCATGCGTGAGTGACATGACAGTTATTTTTAACTARTGAATATGAAAATTCATTGAGAACTATTTTTTTATTAAAATACTATCAATTAACAAATGCATCAGAAAAGAAGGCATACTTACACATGCACTCTCACACATTTTTGGAAAAGTTGCTTATATTTCCCTCCAATTTGAGAKGCTGTTTCTGGCAAGACCAGAAACTTGACCACTCTGAGGCACAATAAATCATCACTGATTTTGATGTAACAGAAAATAAGTTTTTCTGCATAAAATTACATAATTATGCAAGAACTTTTCAAGAGTTACTTGCACTTTCCGGAGCCAGTGGAGAAGAAGGAGCTTGTGAAAATAGGGTCCACTTATTCAGCTTTACAGAGAACGTATTTAATATTRCACTTTTCAAGAAGGCAGAATAAAGGAATTACTTGTGGACATTAGCAGGGTAAACAGCTGTCCCTAAGCACCATGTGTATTAACAGCCCAATTCTGCACAAATCTATCTAAGCCTGTGCAGTCTGGCTGAAGACTGCTTGCCTAAAGTAAGTGTAATAATCCCCAGTGGTTCCAGCTGGTAACATCTCCCACACCGCAGTCCCTTTAGAAGACGCCATTCACCTAGAATTCAAACAGATGCTGATCTTGCCCTCAATCTTTTCAACAATTTGCTCCAGGGTCTAGACAAGAGTTGATAGGCCATGGTGCTTTGTGGCAATCCTCCCGAGGCAGCTGTCATTCAAGGATCAGAACAGGACACTGAAATCACGAAAGTGGTGCTTTGAACAACATCCTGTGGTAGATGGGTGGTGGCAGTTGGCTTTTCATTCATTTTGCCAGCAATGAACTACCTGTGCTGTCAAAGGCAGGAAGAAGACTGGACTAAGGAATTCCTAAACTGAGGAGTTAAGAATTCCTTGCCTGTCTTAATAGTCATGCCATGATTGCAAGAATATTGTGTCAACCACATTCAGACTCTGAGAAGTTTTGCTRCCAAGTACAAATGTATTCATAAGTCTTTACCCTGTGCTAATACCATGTTCTTCAGGATATTTTCTTTATCTCTGGTACTGMACATGGTATGAACAGCTGCAGAGGCTGTTATAGTGATTGTGGCCATTTTTCTCTTTTGTGAATTCCTCTCTGTTTTCATTACTGTTTAGTCCTGAATTATTGAGCTTTGTCCTAGCCTGAAAATTGCAGGTTCTTCTCTTCTCTCCCTGACACGTCTTGGATGTAGTGGTGCAAAAGAAATTCCCAAGCCATCTTAACTTTAGAAGGTGGTCATCTCCTGGACAGTCTCCCAGCGACCTGCTACAGAAAGCAAGAAGGAGCACTTAGTGGTGTATTGAAGCACACAGAAGCACTGAAGGGMCCTGTCTTAGTGCACTTACTGTAATTCTAGAGAAAGTAGTGGAGTGAGGCATGTGCAAACACCACTGACCACATTACACCAGAATATGTTCCACGATTAYCTTGTCCTCATTACTGCAACTGTGTGTAAGATAAGCAATGGCAAAGGGCATTTTTTGCTATTGAATTTAAGCATCAAACAATTTCTTACAGACTCTTTTTTTTTTGTTTTACTTATTATCAGATGTGTTAATTATGACACATGAACTAAAGATAGTACTCATCCTACCACCATGAAGATGCTCTCAGGGCTGGCCAAATGTTGACAGTTATGACACCAAAATAAAAGTGGGGATATCTGTGAGCTAGGTCTTGCAAAATGGTAAAAAACTACCTCCAGACTGCAATTAAATACTTAGTAGTATAACCTTTTTACTAAGTGGTGCTGGCTGATAGTAGGAGAGACTAYGACTTGTCAGTTAAGGTGGGTTCTTATTAAAATTGGTTTCTCATACTTCCATTCAGAAATCCAGACRTCCAGAGACCCTATAAGAGTGAGTGTCTCTTATAGGCAGAGAACTAGAACACATTGGTAACACATTTATATGAAGAACAAATTAAAACAGTAAAACATCCTTCCCCTTTGGCAAAAGTTGATTAACTTCATTCTTGATGCACCAGAGTAAATAGAGTAACCAAATGTTTTGCTACCACAGCATTTTCACATTCCCCAACCATTACTGTATTTGTAAAAGCTTAGTAAATTAAACTTCAAGAAGAGGAATTTTACTAAAACCAGTCTGACTTTTGACTAACCATTGCAGAAGTCAGCACAGAAGCAACAGTGACCACAGAATTCTACTGTAGCTGAGGGATATATTCTGRGCAGCACCTTTCCACTGCCAGTATCTCCAGCCAGTGGAAATAAAAAGAAGGATCTCATTAACCAATGAGATAAGACCAACACATGGGTCTTACTACTGTCTCCTGGGACATCCACAAATGTCCTTTGCTGCAAGAAATGAAAGAATGTGGACTATATGGCTCCTACAGCCCTCCATGTGTGTGATGGGATGTARATTTTTAGGATTCATTGTTCATGCCTATCAGATCTGCAATCCAGCAGGTATTTAAGAATACACCCAACAATATGTAAGATGGAAGATGAAGTCATATATTAACTTCATTTTATATTCATTGGACAGTTATCTTACTCGTCACTATTGTATTTATTCAGGTGCCCATTATTTTCCATTTAAAAGAGAAATATTTGCCTGCTGTGGATTGCTGCAAGTGCTATAAATTGCAATTTGGTTAATTTTAAGCATGTTCTTAACCATCTTTCCAAGTCAGGATTTTGCAAAACATAGATTTGAATCTTAATGACAGTGTAAATATCTTTGTGAATGAAGAAAAGTGTGAAATGTGTGCATCTGTGTGTTTGACTTGGTGTGACAAGGTTTCTGGGAGTTCAGGAGCATGTTCACATTGCACAGCAGAGAYCAGCACAGAGGCCCCTGTAGTTCCACCAATGGCAATACATCCCAGAGCCAGGAAGAGAATAGCTGTGCCAGTATAGAGCCATTCTTGGGTGTCCTCRACTTGCTACAATGTAAGGCTATTTAGGGTGGATGTCCAGCTGTGCTAATATAGTAGTACTGCCTGAAAAAAAAAAAAAAGAGGAAAAAAAGAAGTATAAAATTCAAGCTCAWTTGGAAGAGATTCAGAGATTTGTACTTTGTATTGGGTGTTGTGATGGTTTGGGTCAGGTAGATAACATTCAGAGCAGTGTGAATGAGCACATCCTAACCAAGGATGTCCATGTTAGAGGACAGAAAGAAAAGAATAATTAGTAACTGAAGACCTGGGACCCCTTGAAATCTCATCTGAAACATTAAATGGTACCAGTGGTGCTCAGTCAGGTACAGTCAGGGATAATGCAGTCACAAAAAGAAGATTACCTTAAGCAGGAACTACACTGCAAGGACCTTAAACAGATGGAGGTCCCCCAAAAAAACTACTTCCAAGAGTTGTGCCAAATAAAGGCAAATGATTTAGAGCACAGTAGGAAAAGCCTAACTGTTGGAAAGAAGAAAATACTTTGGCAGCAAAATCAGATATAATGGCTGAAATCTAACTCACCATGTTGAAAAGATCAAACTCAGCAGCAGCAGCAAAGGAAAGGAGAAATAAAGAGAGCTGAATTCAGCATGGAGTACATTTTCAGGGGACAGAAAAAGATKCCTAATGAAAAAAGTAAGGCCAGAAAAGCTTGTCAAAGTTTCCATACCAAACAATTTGTTCAGCCAGCAGAACTGTAAATCAGAGACTATTTTATTTTTGGCACAGATATAAATGAAACCTTCTAGTCAGGAAAATATTTTTCATTGTGTGCTGTGTAACCTTCTATTCGTAGGGACATGTTATATCCTAAAAATGTGTCTAGAATATTCTGTAAATCAGTATCATTTTACCCACAATCTCCTAGCAACTCTATGATTATCTGAATTTTCACAGCTTCTCTTCCTCTTGTTTGTTTTCCACAACATTGTATTTAAAACAGGGAAGAAGTTCTGGCAGCTTTCCAGTAAATTAGCTCCATAAAAACATATTTTGCATTACTTCAAAATGATTTGCACTGTCTCACTGCAAGGAGACACACAGTTATCTGATTTAATCTGTCAAAGGGGCAGAAATAAAGTCGGATTTGTAAATTTATATCTGAATACAGAACACTTTTTTCTAAGAACTAATTGTACCTCAAAAGGCAAATAAAATGAAAAGAGGGTCCTATGAAACTATTTTATGAGTGGATTCCAAAGCAGCAGCAGGACAAGAATACCAAAAATAGTCAGAACTCCAAGTACTTGTTGAGCAGCTTTTTAAGTCTTCAATACATTTATTATTTTCACCATACCACTCTCTCATGAAAAAAACCAGACAACTSTTAATTTAAAACATTTTCTTTTTGGATCAGCTACAGCAGCTCTCAACTGTGTAAATACATGCAATTATTTTTCTCCATCAGCCCTACTCACTAGAGATGCTGTCCTATTTTGACAAACAAATCAGATTGCACTTCACATTTCTCCCTACAGTCACAAAGTCACCATGAAGACAATTCACAAGGACTTAGTCGTGGACTRTGGCCTGCTCATACCTGTCACACTGAACACAAGGTAGATAGAGCCAGCCTCTGCTTCAGGCTCCTTTTTGACCCAACACAGGCACTTTCAGACAGTTGCAACAGAGTCCTCAAACTCCCATGTGCTGCCTACCAGGAGCTCAATTCCCCAGCAAGACCGTGCTGCCTCCTCATCCCCCTGCAGTGTGCCAGATGCAGCGTCAACCCCATTCTTCTATGCCAAACGTCTAGCAAATAGGAAACTTGAAAGGCAAATGCTTATGGGAGTGTGTTTTCATTTCTGTTYCAGCTCCTCACTGCTCATATTAGGACACATCTTTCACCTTTCTCCCCACAAAGCAGACACCACATCCCCCAGTGGTTTCTGTGGTGCCCTTCAGATCTCTCACATAGCTCCAGTGGCACAGAATCATTTAATGCCAGACAGACCCCAGCAACAGCCTTAAGTATTACTCAAAGGTAAGTTATATTGCTGCAACTTAACCCTAAGCTTTGCATCAAGACTTGCCTCTCCCTTACTTTACTTTCTCAAGAGGCAACTACTTCCTCAGTTCTGGCAGACACTATGGTGCCTGAAAAAATACTGTCTATATTGGTCTAAAAACTCGACCCAAATGTAAAATCAATATGAACACCTTTAAGTAAGATCATTTGTCCCTGCTAGAAGTCAGTTTAAACAATGAAAGAAAATATCTGCTACTATAATTGTGATGTCTGCCTTGGCACACATGTTCTACCATGCTGCAGCAGACCTGTCAGGAGCCTCAGAACACAGAGCAGAAAATTACTGATACTCTTCTCTGGGTGAAGAAATGTATTTTGTTAAATCTTGAGCAAYTCAGAGAATTACTGATCCAAAAAGTCACTGATACTTTTCAATTTGAAGAAATTATTTTAGCTCTTCTGCTGGTTTAGAATACCTGCTACAGTTATTTTGTCCAAAATACAACCAAGACCTCTGAGGTGCTGGGAGGTATTGCAGTAAAAACAACGTKTTATTTTACATGGATGTACTTATTTTTCTGAGTATATCCTGTCCATCTCTAAGCRGGAGCTACATGATCAGCCTGAACAGTTGCAGGGACTGATTCACAAAGCCACTAACAGGCCTTCCCTGGCCCCTTGTCACAATCAAAAGAAGAAATTGTTTCCAAAGTTGAACTCGCCATTTCTGCTCAGCTCTTAGACAAGAAAACAGAAGTTAAAATAGCCCATATAGGAAAACAAAAAGATTCATTGTGCAACAACACCTGGCTGTTGCTTACACAAGGCAGGAGAAAGAATCATATTTACAGTTTCTGCCTGGTAGAAGACTGGTTTTAATGAAGGTGGTTTACCCTATTTGTCATTTTAAAATCAATTTCATTATCACAATCTTGAGATAGAAACTTTCTACTGAATTTCTAGGGTGAGTAATCGTTGGATTGGTGAATGACAGCAAAATATGGCGAAACTTGAGACCTGTTGGGAAATGGGAATTGCCTTTCCAGCCTGGTCTCCAGCTCCAGAGCTGCTCCTCTGGCCTAGCAGAGGCAAATGTCTCAGCTGAGTGCACGTGGGCAGTTCATCACTTCCAGGTCAGTCGCACCCTGTGGGTAGGAGGTGAAAAGCTCCAGAACAAAGAGGCAAACTTGGAATATGGTGGCTAAAGACCCTTGTTTTGCTTTCTTGAGATGGAGGAGAGATCACTGCACACTCACATTACTATTAAAATCTGATGATCAGTCTCGATGCCATGTGAAACTTGGAAATAGGTAAGGATCAAAAAGGTATGTTAAACCCCACAATTTAGAATACATATTCAAAGTGTTTCAAATGCAGATGTTGGTTTTTGCGACATGGAAATGGTGCAGTACTGGATCAGCAAAGTCTGCTCCTCTAAGATGCTATGGATAAGATGTGGATTGTTTTGTGTGAACAAAATATTTACTACTAACAGTTTAAAACCAAGAATATTTTTTATCCCACTGTGGAGCCTACATTTTCCCAGGCTGAACAGTCTAAACTYCCTCAGCCTCTTCTTATATCAGATGTACTCCAACCTCCAATGCCATTTACTTRACTTGCCTAGGTCTATTCTAACTACTCCCAGTCATCTTTTGTCYCTAAATAGTTAGTAGTTAGGTATCTGACTGTAACTGAAAATTAACCAGACACCTGACAAATCAATAGTGTCAAAGAACTATTTACCGTGCTTCATAATTTTTATTACATAGTATGTCAAGTCAATATTATGCAGCTATTTAAATTCATTTTCTATAGCTGATCATGCATTTTATTCTTGCCTCCATTCTCTGCGCTTCTCACAGACTTCTTCTTCTGGCTCAATATGTTTAATTGCTCAACTAGAAGACTGAAGAGTATTTTTGCAGTATTTCAGCCTGCAGTGGGGTAAGAAAAGAAAGAAAACACTAGCACATCTTAAAAACCTCAGGAAGAAAATGGAATTTGGTTCAAAGCCTTTTAACTCCTGAGGAAATGATCCAGATAGGCTGTTATTTAGAAGGCAATGACCACCACGCTTTATCTCCCAATTTAACAGTTGTACAGAACTATTTTAATATAAAATAATGTCTCCGCTCTTGTTCTTCCAAGCTCCATTCTGGACGGACAGGTATTTTCTGCAGAAGCCTAATTTCATGCACCTTCACATGCGCCTTTGGTTAATAGCATATGGGAGGCCTTTGTTGTTTAGGCTGCAGTTAATCTGTCTATCCTATCTGAAGCATCCATGGACATTCACCCACACATGCTGATATGAACTATGGTCATTACAACAGCATCAAGGGCAGAGAGGATTTTTAGGCATCTGTAAGTATGCTGTAGAGGGAGGAGGTTTCAGAGTCTTGGGTTTGGAAGGAGAACCTTAGTTCTAATCTAGGCATTAAAATCTATTTGGATCTATTGGAGATGTAAATACGAACTTTAATAGCTCGGAGACACGCTGGGATGTAAATATGAACTTTAATAGGCTTGCTTCTGCATTTCATTTACCAAAAGCCATTTTTCTATCACATGGGTAATGCAACGTCCCAATGACTGTTTTAAAAGCTAGTCACACCACGCAAAGCCTTGTTCTTGAAAGGAAAGGTAATGGATGCTCCATGTGTTTCAAAGTAACTGGCCCAGCTGCTAAATACAATACTGGTCATGTCTTGTACAAGAAAGTCATCGTCCTCATGCTGCTTGCTTGTTCTCTAGCTGTAACAAGGACAAGAGAATGCTCTGTTTCTTATCAGAGTGCTGGTATCTGTTCCTCCTTTCAGAGAGTTTATGGCTCTCACAGCTCTCACAGCTGGTTTATGGCTGTCACAGCTCAGCTAAGAGGGTGGGGGAAGGGGATTAGCCCAACAGTTACAGTAAATTGCACACATTCATCAGCCCCTTGACTTCTACACTGACGTCCTTGCCTTTTATGGCAGATGCAGGGAAAATGATATAATGGTATGCCATACAACATGTACATAGAGACCTGGGGATGTATTTAATATTTCTTTGCAAGTTTTGTTTTGCAAACTTTCCTTACGGAGTTTGGAATTTACAGCCTGATAAGCAATTTCACTACAAAGGAAAACTGAATCTCTATCAACAACTACATACTCTGTCAGAACAAAAGAAAAGAAAGGAAAAGGGAAGGAGGCAGGCAGGAATAAAGGCAGGCAGGAATAAAGGCAGGCAGGCAGGCAGGCAGGAAGGCAGGAAGGCAGGCAGGAAGGCAGGCAGGCAGGAAGGCAGGCAGGAAGGCAGGAAGATTGCATTCATTATGGCAAGTGCAAGCACAGTCCATTAAGTTCTGCTTTCTATGTCAGTAGCAAAATTCTCCTAAAAGGTGGGATTTTAGTCTGGGCCTGTGCTAGAAAATGAATTTGCATAGCAGTTATTGTTGCATAGAGGAAAAAAAGAAAAACAAAGTGGGTTTTGGTTGAAATGATAATAGAAAGACCATTGTCTTTATGTGGAGTGGGCTATTGTGAAAGAAGCTTAATAAATTAAATCCTTAGCACTGTTTCCAGATTATAATGTGAGTTTTGGGAGGGATTGAAGATTTCTCTTGACACGTTCTGGGCGCTGTTTTGTGTTATGAAGCTCTGATCATCTGCCTTTCTCCATAGGACTTCAGTGGAACATCTCCAATTTTTGCTAAATATGGAGTTGGCCAAATAAAGTTGCACAGAACGGTAAAATGAGGATAGTCATGCCTAAGTGTGTGGGCATTTGGGATTTCATCCAAATTAATCAAAAGAGAAAGTTGTACAGTCCTGATTCTCACCTCATACATTTTCTATCACAAATTTGTCTTGTTATAAATCAGAAATTATTTATTTTCCTGCTAAATGTTTTGCACAGATGCTAGAAACTGAATGCAATAACCACTACCATCTAATACATCTTCTATTGAGAGAGCACTAACTCTCACTGCTACACCTTTAAACAGTTTTTCAGGAATAGTAGAAKTAATGTAAAGAGTATCCATACAGTTTGTTATGCCCTTGATATCCTAGTAGGCTTTAACCCCACAGAGCAGTTTAAGTGGACGAAAAAAGAACGTATTTAGGTTGCCTGACTGCTATCAATAAATGCAGTAGTGCCAAGCCATGCAACATAAGACTCTTGAGAAGGTGTTAATGAGGTACAACTGCTGAGTTACCCACAGTTATCACCATACCAGTCACCCAAACATGGTATAAGCAACTTTGTGAAAATAATGAGCATGAATTTCTAGGTGAAATTAGTGGCTCTCTAAATTCTTTCCCCCATCATYTTCCATAACCCTTCTTCTTTAAGCTACACTATTCATTATTGGCTGAATCTTTATGTAAGTTGAACCAACACATCTAAACAAATTCTGAACYTTGAACTGGATTCACAACAGGATTTGGATGAGGGTAAGCTACRTTTGTTCAAATCCACATATTTCTAAACTTTAGGACCAGCAAGTCCTGCAGATTTTCTGACACAAAGCTGGTAAACCTGTTCTGCATAAAAACAAGGATGTCTCACACAGCTCTGTCACACCACCTTGCTTTTTCAATATAGTAAATAAAATTTCCTTTGTCTCTTCTGCACTCTGCAAATTGACTGAAAACACAGAATCATTTTAGTCTAGCTTTGATCAGAATGCTTATCTCTCAGCTGTACTGCTTGGATCTGTCCACTGATCTATTCTAGCCTGAGTGGAAAGACTTCTAGAAATGCTGATTGGAAAAGAATGTCTGGAGGTCATTGAGTCAAGTCTCCACCTTAAAGAAGGATTATTACCAGCGCTAGACCACGTCAACCTCCTCTCCACTTCGCTGGTTTTTGAAAGTGTGTTATCCCATGGTGGTATCTTGCAGCTATAAGACAAAAGAAGAGGGAAAGACTTACTGAAAAAAAATCTAAAGGYAGATGGGGACTACTTTGGTCTTGATTGTAAAGGATTTCTTATTCTCTGTCATCCAARAGTCTCTCAGTTCAGTGAAAAGAAGTTGGGGAATGGCCATATCAAACATGCTTCAGAAAGCTGCTGAGAGAATATTGGTAAGCATCCACTCTGGAGAGTAAAAATGAAAATAAAACTGAGTTAGTGTGGAATAAGCTACTGTTACTAGGTCAGCAGGAAAACAGGCCTCCTTAAAGACTTATATCCTGCATRAATAATTTACTGTTCGTTTGGAAGAAATTACCTAACCCAGCACAGGRCAGCAAGAGGGAACCAGCCATTGCCCACAAACCTTGGCAGAAATCTTGGAATGAAAAATAGTCGAAAACACCCTTGACCATTTTTCCTTCACATAATCAGTTTCATCTGATTAAGGAATGCTGAAGAATGGTGAAGAATGCTCTGTTTAGAAATCTGAAATTGTGGTGGGTGACAGCTGAAGGATTGTGGCTTCCCTGTGAAAGCTTTCCTTGGAGATGGCTGGCACTGCAGTGCAGTTGGTGTGTGCTGGTCAGACACTGGGATATGTCACACTTCAGCAAGGACCAGCAACATCCTAAAGGGGAAAAAAAGTACACAGCATCCTGAAGGGTCAARAAGCAAGGCAGGCTTGCAGATTTGGTGGCAAAAATGTCAATCTTTCCAGAGAAGGCAACAGAATGATGATTAGCAGATCTGTACTGAACTACGTTGGACCCCAGCAGTTCTCTCCTGCCTCTTCATCCTAAGATATTCTTCCTTCAGCAGCTGCTCCAGGTAACCCTTATGTGACCTCTGATTAGTCCAAATCACCTATCTCCCCATCCTTCTAGGCAGGAAGCAGGACTGACTTAAATAAAGTCAATCCTCTCCTACTGGAAGAAAAGCAGGGTTGAGAGGGGCTGCTGGGGACATCTCTGGTGTCTGGTGAAAAAGACAAAGCATTGCCAATGTCACCTTCAGGAGGTAAATAACTGCATACAGAATTAGTTGGATCTGAATCATACACAGGTAGCTTTGTGGGTATTTTAGTAATAAAGGATTGCTGTAGGTCAACAGATAGAGGAAAATGGCAAAAAAATTAGGGATTTGCAGAGAACTGCAAATTGGTAATGAAATTAGAGCTCTGAATCCACAAGCATATAACTTCTACCTTATTGCTCCATGTGTTTGTACCTAATGTATACATACATCCGTATATAGCCTTGCAGAGCACTTCTCATCTGTACCCTGAAAGTGCTCAGAGCACTCTACATGTGTATTTAGTTTGTCAGGATTAGCAGAGAGTTATATTGAGGTGTCTTGAATTCAAGGATGTTAGACATGGCTRGGGGCTCCTGTGAGCCAAGGATGCTAAAGTTCATAGTTCATGCATGAAGCATGTGAATCCTCCCTGGTTTAGTCTGAGGACAGCAACAGGACAAAGGGCTTGTCATATATGCTGAGTCGTTGGAAACATGATCACACGAGGGTAGAGKAGCCTATGTAACTGATGTTGGGGTCATGTCTTGTTTCTGATGTGTTTCAGCTGGTCCTGCTCTGTAAATGCAGAGCAGCTGCTTTTCTGAGCTTCACAAAACGCTGTATAGTCAAAACATAGATGGAATTCTAGAATAACTACCTAGAAGGYCCTTTAAGTGTAACAATTCACCATAGATCCTCTTTAGCTATGCTACTTCCACATTCATGTGGCCAGCAGARAGAGCCAGGCATCCAAATGGAGCATTTACAGCCATACAGTCATGCCTYTTACAACCTAGGAAGACCTTGCTCAATAGCTTCTACTCCAAAACTATAGTTTCTGTTTGAGCTTTATGCATGCCTTTTATGCATAAAGATGCATAAAAATTATAAAATTATGGGTCTTAAAACTTCAGGCACWTGAAAACATATCACATGCCCAAATCACTCCAAAGCTTAGGTAGTTTCTCTTTTAAAGATTTATGTTTCTCTTTTCATCTGCTTGTCCCATTCCAGCTTTCAGCCACTTGATTTCAATATKACTTTTTTCTGAAGTATTTTTACATGTAAGCATTTCTAGTCTGGAATTAATTAATTTCTAAATTTTCTCTTGGATAAATAAAATGACTCGCTTAAGTCTTGATGTGTCAGGTATGTTTTATAGACTCTGAGTTGTGCTTATAAACTTTTTCTGAACRCACTCTGATTACTCAGTGTCACTTTTTTGAAGTGAGGACACAAGTTTTCTGCTTTGGTTATGCTGTAATTCATGCTGGAGACAGAGATAATAGCCCTTTTCCTATTTTGATTGCCTCTTGCTTCTGCAATAAAGGATGGCATTCACAAACTTAATTGCTATGTTTTCATAAGGCCACATGCTTCATGGGCTGCCCAACATGATTTTTATGTRTTTTTCAGATTGATCCACAGGATAAATTTCCATATTTGATRAAGAGGTTCTATCCTTAGTGTTTTTGCTAGCATAATGAATCAGTACTGATGTATTGCTCTATTTACTCGTTGACTCTTATCAGTACATATGRATGATGTAACCAACACAATTATTTACAAATTCCTCTTCTAGTATTCTTTCYGWCTTTCAYTAGCATYGGTTTTGKAAGTCCTTCCCATGAACTTCAAAAGTCATTGAGCATTGTCTGGTCAAAATTAGGTATCTGAGTAGCATACTGGGAATAATCTTCTAGCATACTGGATTCTCATTTTCAATTATTTTCAAACAACTTCGAAGAAATGCCTATTATAATCWCTGTTTTTAATATAGTCCTACATCTGGAATGTGTGTCTTTCATCTGTACACCAGATCAGACCCACTCAATACTCTGTTGTTCCTCTTTACTACCCATGCAACCATTAAAATGTAAAGTTMATGTAGATTCTGCAGTATCCTAAGTGTGCTTATTGACTACAGGACACAAATATACCAACTTCACTTGGCCAGTTTGCTGGGAGCTCCTGTTTTCTGCACTAAAAACCAGTAGATCTTAAATTGGCTGATGTGCTACCAAACTGTTTAAGTGGCTGTTGCCAGTTCCCACACATTTTACTTAYGGATGCCATGGTGGCACAGAGCAAACCCTAGGGCTGTTTTGGGCAATGCTGGTGAAAAATTACCATGATGATGATGCTGATGATAAGCTAGCACCACACTTATCTCTCTCAAAGATCAAATTTCATCAGAACACTGAGGTTAGGTTATGAGGCCTGTTATCAAAACCATCATAAATGATTTGCTGTAACAACCCTTCTGCAGCCTCACTCAACACCTACCCACAGGTACCCAGCTTTATGCTTTATATATATATAGTGATTATCTTACTTAAACTTACAAATATTATCAAATCAAAATTTTCAGTCCTCTGCTACTCTCTCAGGGTTGGTTTATAAGAAAATCAGCATTAGCAGGGTAGAAAAGCTTCTTCCAGCTAGAGAGTGCTGTATTAATTTCTTCCATTTTGTATATCCTATGTGATCATTTCACTGTAAGAATTTTTTAGAATTCCTCCCTTTACCACAACCATGTTCATCAGAAATTTTTTTAAACCAGTACTTTTAGCAAGGTTTGGTATGTCAMCCACCTCCTGTATGTCACAGAGCTCCTGCCTCAGAGAGATGGGGCCCCTGGCACAGAGCTGTGGGTGTATCATGTCACTTCACTCACTCCCTCACTCACTTACTCACTCACTCATGTCTCTTCCTGCAAGCTCCACTGGCATCAGCTAATCTGATCTTTTGCCTGTCATAGTCTAAGCTTCAGGGCATCCCTTGATTTGGGTAAACACSCTGTGATCCAGGTGCTTACCTAACCAGTTCACATGAAACTGTACCCCTGCACTGCACTGAAGGCACAATGGACCACAGATCCATCCATTCTCCAGCTGTGAGAGAATAGACATCAAAAAGAGATGCCAGATCTGCTGTTCCTGTGACTGGGCAGAAAATGTCAGCAGCAACAGGAGAACCCCAAAAACAAGAGAAGGCATAAGTACAGTTCCTATGTTGCATAAATTAATTCTGTACAAGTTACTTTGCTTAYTTGTACCTGTTTATATTTCTGATGTTTTAGCTAATCCCATTGAGAATTAAGGACAAGGAACACATTTAAACCATTGCTTCAGCGGATTCCTATGAGTCATTTTCCTGAGTAACCTCTGAACAGAAAAGTAAGGGCCACACACCTGATGTGCAATTCTAGCAAACCATGTTGGAAAAGTGCACAATTTTATGAGTCAATATGCTGATCCTTTAGCCAGAGACACTGTCAAATCCCAAAGATGGATAGCAGATCAAAGAGATGAAGCATTCACCAAAGTGACGGTTAACCACACCTCCAAAATGCTTTGATAATATATTAGTTGTTTTGTTTAGATTTTCTAGAGGAGATAATTTTACATAAATTCAATCTAAAATACAAAGATAAATTATTGTGAGATAATATTTGATAAATATTTGAGAAGTTATAAAAGTTTTATGTTATTAGGTTATGTATATGATATTAATAATTCAGAGCAATGTTTAAGAATATTTTTTTCAACTAGAAGCACCAGATTAATTTTAAGACGCAAAAAAAACCAGAGTTCACTGTTTCAACTGCATGGTACATTTGATTAAAACCACACATGTAMTCTAGCTGTGCCTCTTCTACACTGACAAAATGACAGTTACTGATAAGAATCCATTAAGTTTTAAGTTTTGTAGAGGATGTGATTTCTGGAGGCTAGTGAATACATCTTGTCCATCTCAAGTTAATACCCTGGGATAGTTCAAGTAGAATGTGAATTCACGGTAACTCTCTCTCCACATTACTCTGGTTGTGAGATAAGTATCATGTTTTCATATATGATGGATTTTGGAAGGAGAATATGCTCTGAATAATGAGTTTAACTTGCCAGATTAAAAAAAAAAAAAGGTTTCTCATAAGAATCCAGGAGAATAAAGAAAAAATAATCAGGTGCATTTTATTAAACAGACCTAGCTGCCTTTGTTTTAAGGCAGTAACTTCCTTTCTTTTTTTTTTTTTTCCCCAAACACCAACCTCATTACAGGATTTTGCAAACTTTGAAAAGAACTAAAAATCTAAAATTTCTCTTGGGAAAACTTACACGAAAAATTTTAGTGTGTTGAACCAGGGAGAAACATTTCATTTGGAAGCAGTTCGACAACACACTGTGGCCAAACTCTGCAGCTTTCAGAAAACTGTGTTTTAGTTATATGACCCATGTGCTCCCACACAATATCTACATGGTTGTGCTACATTACCTATCACACAAGTAATCTGATTGGTCCCTCTTGGTGTATCACAGAGGGGTTGCATCTATTATGCATCCCACCAAAATGTCCTGGCATATGGGAGAGGATATGTGGCAGCTTAACCACAATTTCCATGAAGTATCACAGCAATGCAGAAAGTTTTTAATGTTGGATGGAGCAAAAAGATTATGTTTCCCATAGGGAATGTAGAAAAAAACTCCTTTTGATTAAAAGTGTTTTGATACTTCCAAACTGAAAGAATTAAGCCAGACTTCATCCCAACCTCCCAGGCTCAAATTTTCACTTTTGGGACAAAATGTTTGATGAAAGTTAACTCTTGACATGTTTCAAGTAACTTCATCAAATAACAGCTTCTTTATTAAAAATGGTTCAAAGGCTGAAAATTGTAGTTCTAGCTTAGAACTCATCTCACAAGACTCAATCTACGTTTTTAAAAAAGAATTAAGTTGAAAGGTGTCAATATAGTTTACTGGTCAGTGTGGACTAATGTTTTGGCCCCACCAATGCTGTCCAGTTCAGCCACTTTGAAATTGTTTTATTCTGAAATTAGTGTTAAATTACAGTGCATTTGAACAGCTTCAGTAATACTGGTTTTGGCCMAGTAAGGATATAGGTTAACAGCTGTGTGGGGATGTAAAAGCCCAAAGCTATGCTGAACATGTATAACAGTGGAATGTTGCCATTAAAAATACATAATCTCTCCCTTTAATGTCAAAAAACTATGAAAAAATCTTTGTTTTTCCAATCCTCATGAAGATGTGAGAATCACTGAAACTATTTACAACCACCACACTAGCCACACTAGAAGATTTTTTTGCAAGGCATCCACGTGGGGTTTTTTTAGATCTCCTGGGAAGGAGTCTTCTTCTTCTACTACAGCATCTCCAGACCAGGTCTGGATCAGGGTCTCCATCAAAGAGTACTGGTCCATAACCATACCATTCCTGATGATATGAATCTCCCCAGGCAGGGATGGAGGAGCAGCCCTTGCCTCCAGCCTCCCAAAATGTCTCTCCCTAGCCAAAGAGCCTCAGCCCAGAGATGGGACACATTCAGGCCCTGAACCTTTCAGGCCCTTACACATTCAGGCCCTTCCACTCACAAGGCACCTTCACTGGTCAAGAGACACCTTTTCCAATTTTTGGCAGTATGGTTACACTGTGCATAGCTGAAATGGGGAGAGAACAACTTGAATTCTGGGTACKTTATTTCATGTCTCACTGTAAGCATGCAACCATGTAAATTCCTGCAGGGAATATATGGTAGGCTGACGGGGTTGATACAGCTGCATTTCAGTTTGCTAAGCCTGACCTGGTGCTGTTTGCTGGCTTGAAATGTAACAAGAATGTTTATGCACAGAGCCATCGTGTTGGAAGCAGATCCTGGAGGTGCTTTGCCAAAAAGGCAAAATACCAACTCTTTGAAGAAGCTCAGAACAGTAGAGAAATACACTGCAAAATTGCATCTATMAATAAAGTGCATGAGGTTGAGGGGGAAGAGTATCTGCTGTAGCAATTACTGAGAAGTAAATGCATTACAACCAAGACTGCTGGATCAGGACTCCTCYCCAGGAGTTTCTACAGCAGGTTCACACCTGACTGTCTCTAGAACCAGCAGAGAACTTCCAACTGGCTTTAACATGAGCTGAATCAGAGCAAAGGGAACATTGCAACAGTGTCAGGAGCCACATGATTATGACCTATACAGAACTGCACTGACCATCAACAACCTTTTTTTTTTTACAAAGTAAAACCAAAAGATTTCAGAAGTGATTATCTGCAGCATGTTAATCACCCATGTAGAGGGCATTAACACTACACAGGTAAATCTTCTTGTCTGTATCTGTCTCAACACAGTCAAGCTCTCTATCTGCTATCTGTCCTCTCAACCCATATGTTTACTCAGAYTTAGAAGTGAGCATCCACATAATTCTACACCAAAATTAGGATCAAGGCAGAATCATCAGCTAGCCATTCATGAACTCTGTCAGTTGTTTTCTCCATTCCCTTCAATACATAAAGATTTCTTATGCTTTCTTATACTTAGTTGGTTCCTCCAAACAAGTAAATGGGAAATGTGAGGTATCTTTAGCCTCCTTTAAGGTTTTAAAACCACAAGAATTCCTYATTGATAAGAAAGGAGGCTGCAGAAGCTTATAACTTCTTATAAAGGGCCATTACTTTTACTCATAGAAGTAGAAAAAAATACTAAACTGGACTTCTCTCTCTTAAAGTAAGCAGGCCTAAGTTTACAAAAAAAGAGACCAAAAAGGGCTTTAATCCTCCCCTCAGAGTAACTTATTTTAGTGTAAATCTATAAAGCAATAATATGTCTGCTGTGGGAGCATGGACAGTTTATGCAAGGCCCCATTTCTCCTTCCTGCATGGGTGCACCTTTCTTCCAAAAGCGTGAGGTAAGTCTGCAGTGTTGCAGAGTGCACATGTGCCTCTGAGTGTGTGTGCTCACCTGTCCTGATGAACAGCACGTCCTGCAGGGCACGCCGCACTGTGTACTGCAGATTTCCATTCATGTCTGTCTTTGCAATAAGGAACTGACAGATAAAAAAATAAATCTAACATTTGTATTTAAATGACAGTKCAATGCCAATAGGATCTATTCAAACACTCCTTCACTACTGCAAAGTGCTTGTTTGGAAAAAGATATATACAAAGGATTGATGGAGAACACAAAGTGCACTGTGTTAAGAGAAAACACTACAAAAAAAAAAATGTTCCTAAAATGACTGGCTGTTAAATTATCATTTTTAAAATATGACACTGTGATAGAAGCTGGTCTGAGTCAAAGCTCTGCATGACAATCAAGACCATCTGAAACAATGCTGTAAGTGTTTCATGCTTAATGATGAGTACAGAGGAAAGCAGAGAGGCATCCCAGTGACAGGTGGACACACAAATCAGTGTGCAAGCTCTTCTACTGGACAGAGCTGAAAGGAGTTTTATACCCTGAGCCATTTTTAGTGCAAGAACATCAGGTGCAGTTACAGCATTTTGACAATTCCAAAATTAAGACTTTCAATTTTACTTCAGTTTTAGTTTTATTTAATGGCACCAAAAGTTTTAAAAGAGGGGTKGAATGATAATATATTCCACTAACAAATAATATATATGTTTTCTCTTGCCCAGCTTCATGAAAATTTATGGAGTTGACAGAGAATATTTCTCCTGTTTCTACTGCTGCATGTCAGTCACAATCATAGATTGGGTAAGATTGGGAGGGCCCACAGGAGGTCCCATAGTACAACCTCTCTGTGCAGTCAGAGTCATTCTAGACGCTGTCACTGGTGCTTCTGTTCAGATGGCTTTTGAGCATCTGAAGTGAAGAAGCCTCTGCAGATGGTCCCTCTCTTCTAGGGCTGGCTCTGCCCGAGGTGACCCTGCCACGATCTGTGGGTTGAGGACACACACAGACCCTGGTGGGTGCAAGAGTGGTAGAAACCTTCCTGCTGCCATTGGAAAAAGAGGATGACTCCTTTGGGGGTCTGAGTTCTCGGGGTTTATTGAGCTTGGCAAATTACCCCGAGAGGGACTGCCCAAAAGGAACCCCTCTCAGGGCTGTGCAACACCTTTTAACAGGGGGAGGGACAGTAACAACAAACCAATCAGAAGGGATCGGGGTGTGGTTACAACTTGGATTGACATTTACTSGGAGCAATGGGGAGAACTTGAGGGAGGGACAAACATGTAAAAACAAATCACCAAGAAGAACTGGGAGAACTTTCCAGAACAAGGGGACTACAGGTTTAAGGGAAACAGACAGGTGCCAGGGGAGGGCACAGGGGAGATGGACAGGAGCTCAGGGAGGGGTGGATCAGGGAGGCGGACCAGGCAGAACCAAGGGCAAACAGAAAAAGGGGGTAGCTTGGAATCAACCAATACAAATAGAAAATAACAAACCCCAACAAGCCTCCACAGCTTCTCTGGGAAATCTTTACCAGTGCTCCCTCACACTCAGAGGAAAGAAGTTCTTGTCATATTAAGATATGATCTAGTTTCACAAATCCTGCAACAAACTTAGTTCAAGATATGCATCAGTAAAAGGCATCATTAGACACGCAGAAAGTACAATTTTCTAGGGCTGRAATGAGTAAACTGCATATTTTGAGTGAAAAGGGTATGTCAGTGTGGAATAATAAAGTACCATGCAAAGACACCCAGGGTTGTTGTAAAGGAAACACAAAGGGTAAGTGAAGGAGGGCTGGGATGAGTAGAGGAGGGAATTACAAGGGATGACCCTGAGCAGTTATGACTATACTGCTCCCAATCCCCAAACCAGTATATTAAGAACCAGCTTGGACACTGAGATGTACAGAAACCCATGTGAGAACCATGGTGACATGAGGAGAGGATCCAYGGTGATGTAAGGGATGTCAGCAAAGACACCTAAAGACAGATGTTACGACAGATGAGAGTGGCAGGAAAGGAGAGACACAGCATCCCCAGAAACCTGTGCATGTGGGATCCCTGCATGTGTGGGCACATATTGAGGCAGCAGGCAGCACAGCAGGAGCCAGGGAAGGCCCTGAGAAGTTCTTTGACGAGAAAAGAAAGAAGAGAAAGGTGCCTCTTCCAGTGTAAAGGATGATTCAGGGGCTGAGGTACAGTTCCAGGGGTTACAAGTCAAGACAAAAGTAAGACTAAAAGTGGAACAGAAGATGGAACCAAGACATTATCCAAGCCATGAACTGCTGCTGCAAAGAAATGGTAGTGACATCATAAAAGGCAGAGCAGAGAGGAAAAGCAATAGCATGAGATCTCTGTGTAGATGGTATGACCCAYCACTGTACTTTGTCCAGTGACAGGGAAACTGCTCCACCCTAACAGTCAAAGGCCAGAGGAAACAAACTTTTCACAGGAATCTGGGCAGGAATGTGCATGCAGTCTTCTCCTAATAGCTGTCTATCAGTTAATCCTACAGTTTAGTATGGGACTCACAAAACTGAGAAGATGCTAGTTGTCTGGATATAAAGAATGCTCTTTAAATCTGTGTGAGAAAACCCTCACCTTAAAAATACATCAATTTCCATGTCACTTTTTAATCTAAAACAATAGTGATATTTTCAAGAGACTTAACTTCCTGTAAAAGAAAGATAAAATTAGTCTTAGTATTTGCAGCCCATCACTAAGGCAGTAATGAAAGAGACACACAACCTTGCCAGAAGTGTTGGGTGTCTGGCTATTCTGTGAAGGCCCAAAAAATCCACATGCAAGTGGGTAATGCTCAGACATGTGTGTTACTCCAGTAACAAGYTACACAGAATTATTATGAAGTCCTGGAAACTTGCCATGTTGAATATGTAAAAACTGAAAAGGCATATTTTCTCAAAGTTTGTATTTGCATATTTTCAAGCTTAGGTAAAAGTATGCCAGCGAGTATGTGTATAGCTTTGAGATCACTGTCTGCAGTAAGATTGAAAGTTTGCTGGGTTGGAAGAAACATATTTCTTTGCTTTCCTTCCAGCTTTTCATGTCAGTCTTCATCTAATAGTCTCCTTCCAACAAAATTCTGACAGAAAATTTTCCAAATATTTCAGTCCAAATTATCTTCACAGCACTATTTTGCACAGCTCTAGCCAAAATGCACATTTCCCAAGGAAAATCTACACCTTTTAGTTCCTTGGCCAGGCATCCAAACATGAAGGAGTTAACTCTAGACTCATTCCTGTTTCTTAATTCCATTTCAGAGAAAATGTTAATCCCTTAATTATATAGCATGTTCAACTGACAAAATTACTTTCCTATTGTTGAAAAGCTCCCTGTTATACTGAAGGCTGCTTACAAAACATGGCAATAGGAAAAAATATAGACTTGCTATTGACATGATTTTTATATAAAAATTCAAAAAAATGTGCAATATTTTAAGGGTATTATTATGTAGCCACAGTGGTTTCCCACTATGTATAGCTAACTTCCTCCCTTCCCAGACCATAAAGCCTCACAGTAAGCAAGCTCTGCTATCAGAGTTGGGGATTTTCAATCAATGAAATGGGGAATTTTCAATTAAATTGAAGGAATTTAGCCTTTTGTCCTTAGTCCACCTCCTTGAAAATTGTGTACTTTATAATGATAGTAAGGTTATAAAGGGCTATCAGCAGAGGAATAGGTCCCTCTGAGGATGGATTGCTGGTAAGCACATGGAARACACCTTTGCATTCAATTTGCTGAAATTGTGCTCTAGGGTTTCAGGAATAGTTCATTGAGGGTTTTTTGGTTTGTGTTTTGTGTTGTTATTGTGACTTTTTTGTTTGGTTTGGTTTGGTTTGGTTTTTTGGGGGCAGTTGGGATTTTTTTGGGGCAGACTGGGTTTTCCTTTAGTTTGGTTGTTTTTGTTGGTTTTGAGTTTTTTTGGTTGGTGGTTTTTTGGCTGTTTTTTTGGGCATTTCTTTGTTCATTATAAAGGAATACAGATAAGAACAATTAGCAACATGGAACACTGTCTCCAACAGAAATGGAAGTTACCTGCCCATCATTTCTTAATCCTGTATGCAGGGTAATCAGATCAAACCTCTCAGATCTCAGGACCTTACTGAGTCTTGTTTACTRATGTTGTCCAACGATTTGACACCCATTTATCCTCTTAAACTAAAGAGCCTAGATCTGGGTGGAGCACCACAAAAATGTAAAGCACAAGAAATACTTATTTGCAACTGGTYACTTTTGTGAAAAATAATAGTGAGTTTTCTACTCACTATGCACAAACATGTAATCAGTTTCCAGTCTCCTAGCTATTGTCCCATTTTCCAAATGGAGGAAAATTTATTAAAAATTAGCACTGGCTTAAGCTCCTACTGYCTAATCTTATTACACAGGGCTGATTGTGTTTCACACTAATAAGATAAGAGGYTAGGACATTAATCTACTGTAAACTAAATGCTCCAATGAAATGTGAGAGAAGAGATGGTAAAGAGCTTGCTGTGCAGCTGACTTGTCTTGCATGCTGTGCTTGTTAGTGAAGACAAAGTCAGAGATCATGTTGTCTGTGCTTTTAAACTGTTATTCAAGCTCTTGGGGTTTTCCTTAAAATGTAGGGACCTATTCCTGAGAATACTAACAATGTTGATCAAAAATAACTTGCAACATATTTTTGTTATTTATAAACTCATGACCCATTAGAGGGATGTCTTGATCAATGACAGCAATGGACAAAGAATAAAGGTGACAGGACAAAGCAAGCTGCATGTGGTTGGGGGCCTTGATTCTTGCACCATGACTGTCTGACTGCTATTGAGTTATATATCAAACCTGAAACTGCCTTAGGTCTGAATTTACAAGTTACACTGATGTGCACTGTGCAAACACAAGCATTACTTTCCCCTCTGACTCAAAACCAGCACCTTATATTTTAGGCTTTTTGAGATGAATAGGTGATTGCCTCATGGGTCAAGAGTGCAGGTAAACTGAGCAGGATCATTACCGTTTAGTTCTTTGCAGACTTGAGAACAACTTAAAAACCAGGATTAGCTCATATAGATGTTGTTTGGTACAGCGGTGCCAAAATAATGCTGGAAAAGCTCTTTGAGCTCTTTTTATTGATGATCACTGCTGCTGCGTAATATTACTATTGATCATCTGAAATTATTTTAATAACTACAAATTTCTATGTTATCACTTTGAAGAATAATCATAGGATTTAAATTGAAAGCGTTAGTAAAACAGTCATTTTCTAGCTAAGCAGAACAAGTTGTATTTACTGTCCTTAAGTTTCTGTGACATTTAGTTCATCAGGAAGATATCTTGTTATCAATACATAACTCACCAAAGCAATCTGCGTCACCAGTAAAAAAACTAATTCCTTCCTCCTTATAAATGATGCAGTTAGAGGTATACTGGACAGAATTCAAACTGAATGAGATCACAGAAGAACTTGAAATTACAATAGTACTTCTTGTTCTTAAAAACAAAAATTCCCCACGTGGATGTTAACTATTGTCCCAAGAAAAGAGCCAAAAATTAATCTCCAGATGTCACATTAGTACATTGCATAATTTGGTYTACACCAAATATCCAGAGCCAGAGCCACAGCCCTTCTGAGGTCCCCTTCATCATGCTCCAGAGAGAGAAAAGAGATTTAAGCTGATATCCAAGGGAACCTTTCCTGCAGAAAAATATAGCAGATAAAGTAGGTTCCTCAGCAGTGCATACTTTTCCATCATCTGCTTGTCTTAAAGGGCAGGGAGTTGTTGAGGGACCTCAGGCTGAGACCAGATGCAGAGCAGCCAGGGAAGAGAGATATCCTGGGAAAGACACTATATTCTTGTGGACACAGAACTGAGAGGACATAAAAAGACCAGTGAGGACAAAAGATTTGTGTAAACTCCTGCCCAGGTGATGGGTTAGTGGGGGTATAAGCACAGCCTTGTCTTCCYCTCTGGCCTTTAGTGGCTGAACCAGATCACTCTGGTACATACTCAGTACAGTTACTTATGTACTTCAACACTCTCCAAACTAATGCTCAGGCTGTTTTGAAGGACATGTTCTGGTGTTTGTCAGTAATATAATTGAGATAAGGAAAAATAAAGAAYTCATGGCCAGGAAAAAGATCCAATAATAACTTAAAACTTAAAATCAAATCCACCCAAGCTCATACCAACATCCTTTTAGCATGTCAGTGGAGCAGGCACACAGATTTCTATGGTTATATGTTGYACTCATTGTATCTGCCTGCTACTGCCTTTTATTGCTTCAAGGGCATGTAAACCCCTTCTTGCTACATAGGTAAGCAAACACTGGATGRCATTACCCAGGGTGATGGGAAAGGAATTAATTAGTGGCTAACCTTACCACAAAACCAAAAGCCTGTGGTACARAGCAAACAAGCTCCAAAGTTAGGGCCTGTCAGTCAGATAGCTGGTGGACAAGCAACCCTTAAGACGAATTCCCAACCTCAGAATAACCTTCACCTATACGCTAAAAAGTTCATAAACTCCTGCAGTCAGAGGGCTGCAGTGAGCAGTGCCCCAGTAGTGGGCGTGTGCTTCCTGCCACCTAGAGGAATCCCAGAAGGTTCCTGATGGCTGGAAAATTCATGATGCTGGAATTTCTTCCCCTCAAAGGGCATCTCAGCAGCTGGTAAAAAGAGTGGCCGCTTCTGCCACTGCCAGCCTCAGACTCCCAGGGGACTGTGTACTGCTGAGCAGAAGCTTTCCAGGCACAAAAGAATGTCTRTGACCTCAACAGCAGTGCCAGGAAATAGACTCTAATCCCAGGCAATTAAGTTTACAAGAAATACGCAGCCCATAGGGGAATGTTAAAGTGTGGCCAGCTCCACAAGTTTTGTGTGGAGTTTTGGTTAATGCTCCTCCCTGCCCCATTCCCTCAGAGATCCACAATGCAAAAAGAGCTATATACCTTCCAAATTTGGACATCAGGTTGAATATACCTGCCCAACCAGACTAAATTGGCTGTTCACGGAACATAAGGAAAACAGGATCGTTCTCACAAGGTGCCTAGACAGGTTTATGGGAAGGAACCCCAGCTCAAGCTTCATGTTTGGCAGGAGTGATACAAAAAGCTGGATAGAGGAGCTGTGGTGTAGATTTCCCATTAGTTAGTAGAGCCATTAGGTACTCCACAGTGTTTTTCTGACCTGTACCCAAATCTGCATGTAAATCTGCCATGGTGAAAGACATGTCAGGGCCTCCTCCCTCCTAGTTAGAAGGTGGTGACARGAAGGATTTAAAGCCATCTATCACTGCTTGCAGAAATCAGAACCTCTACAGAAATGGTGTGCTCATCTGCAATTACAATGGCAGGCTGTAATTCATTGCTGCACATGATTACAACACCAGTTGAGACCTGTCAAGTTCAGGGCTGTTTCAAATGGGACAACCAGGTGACACCCAGGAATGATGCTGCTAGCCAGAGTGGGAAGTGAGGGGTGTTTGGYTGTGTGGACACAACCACAGGCCTGAAACAGTGAGGGAACTCAGGAAGGCAGTGGGGATCTGGAGCTAGAGCTGTGAAGGCATGGAGGCTGGGCATGAGGATTTAGGGAAGCCAGACATCTACTGGGGTAGGGGCTGGGCCAGGAGGCTGGGGCAGGGTTGAGATATAACAGAGGGCAATGGAAGAAGACTAAGGAAAACAGCAAAAAATTAAGTCGTGGACAGGGGGGAAAGCCTTTCTCAGGGAGCACCTCTTCCCACAATAGCTCATCTCACTGGCCAACTCCAGAAGACTGGGAAATTGCAGCTTCTGCTGCTGAACCTCCTTTGCTGGCAAACTTGCTGGGGAGAGGGTGAGCAGTGTGAAGCCAAGGGGAAACTCACAGCTTTRAGAGAGGAGGCATATTTGCTTCAAACACCAAATTCCCCACATCTTTTTGTCTCATCATTCCTCTTCTCTCTGTTASATTCATCTTACTTCAGCATGGGCTACACCCAGGGAGAAAAATCTGCAACTGCCATCAGTTATTTCATTAGAAAAATTGGCAGTGGTTTTCAAGTACTACAGGACAACACAAGCTTTTTAAGTAAAAAAGGAGCTTTTCAGCTTCATTACAGAGCACCACCGTGTGCTGTTATAATTGCCCCAATTGTCTGCAAAAGTAAGTATCTGATTTCTCAACACCCGAAGTACATTTCAAGTTTTGAAGCAGAAGGTGAAGCTAATTTTTAATTAGTCTTAAGCAACATAGAGGAGCTATTTCACCTAAGATGAGGACTCAGGCCACAACTAGCAGCAATTACATTTAAGTTTGATATCCAGGAAAGGAACTGGAAAGAAACAGTATTTTATGATCTTGATTTATGAGCACGATGTGATGACTTYGTAGAGGTGAGAAGAACCTTCCTCAGGCTGAATGTTCCCAGAGCCCACCATCCTCTTTGGGATACTGATGGAAACCCAACTTCTGAGTTCTCTTTTCTTTCTACTGAAAGAAAAGGCATTCCGCCTTAAAATTGCCAGAGAGAAAACTTGTAAAAGAGTGTCTTCTATAGCTTTGGATTCCATTATTTTTGTATTAAGGTGTTTTTCTCTCCTCTCACCATTCATTAATTCTTTAAGTCCTAGTCCTTTATTACTTACTTGGTGGTTAATTTTCAATTTTTTTATCATATYGTCTCCAGTTCCCTATTTCTTTCTCTCTCCTGCCAGCCTCTTTCCATAACTAAGAAATGTCTTATTTTGCAAAGTCTGGTACAGTAATGAATAGATAATTGATAAAACATCCCGCTGTCTTTCCCTGGACTCTTGAAGTGCTCCAGCATGAACAGCACTTGGGTAGTGGTCTGTGGCATCATGCTCCACACCCCCCCTTGCTCTCTGCTGCAAGATGCTTCCCAGGACAACATTCCAAGCTGAGTTCTCAGACTTGCAATCCACAAATCTCACCCAAATTCCTGGCTTGTTTTCTTCTCAGCTCAACTATTACATGTCCATCTAGCATGGCAATCTCCCTGCTGTCTCCATCTCTCAAGTCTTCCATGAACCCACATGTGTAGCCCAATTCCRCTGTGAGCAGGGCTCGTTCAAAACAAACCCTCCTGGACCAGCACTCCTAAGTGGTTTGGAGCCAATTTTTGCTTATGCTACAGCCCAGTGTAAGCCAGAAGCAACATGCTGTTGTGCAAGCAGTAGTGCAGTTATGCGGATATAAGCTGTGCTAATGTGCTTATCTGTGTGGGCCTCACACATCCTGTGGGAGACTCAGCTGGGCAGCAGCCAGCAATGGCAGCAGCAACTGGACACAGGCAGGGATGAAGCAGTGGGAGGGGGCTGATGTGCTTCTCCCTCTGCCTTCACTTTCAGTGCAACCARTTAGGGGAGCCCAGGCACAATTTAATCCTTCCAGTGCATAGGAGGGCTTGCTCTCTGTCTCCCTGCAGTCATGTTTCTGAGGAGTTAGCCTTYTCTGGTAGCAGGCACTGAAACCCGTGACTTGGTTCTGCAGGCTTTTAGGGGAATATGTCATCACACCCACATAAAATCCCAAAATGTCAGAAGAACAAAAGGACACAAACAGCAAGAGCATTCTTATGCCTCCATTCCAAGCATGAAGTTCCCATTCACAGCTTTGGATCTGAAAGCTCCCTGGCAAGMATCCTTTTCACATTTTACACCCACGGATTATGGGTGTGGGCGTGTGTGTGTGTTACTGCAAATACCCAGTGAGAGCCCATTTTTTTTCGATGAGAGAAGCCTTCTGAACTGATATTTTGGAAGCCATTATGTGATGTTAGCCAAACGCTAACATTATTCTGCTTCGCCCACATACTGCTGGGAGCCAAAAAATGAGGCAGCTGCCTGCTGCTGCTGTAARTTTGCCAGGCTGGCACTGCAGCACTTGGCAAGCCTGCCATCAGCTCCAACCAGCTCACAGGTAGCAACAGGCACACATAATTCACATTTATGTCTCTAGAACAAATTGAGCTCAGCAGTTGCAAGGCTTTCAGCAAAATTCCCACACAGCCTTTTGTTTACTTGCTGAATTAGAAATGCACTTGTAGAAAGAGCATCAACTTAGGATGAAATATGTACGTATTTTAGGATAAAAGACTCTCATTAGAACTGAAATATCACTGAAGTGGGATGATCTCCCTCCTTACCAAATAAAATGTTTATGTATTTTTTCTTTTCTGCTTTTAGTCTWACCGGGTATGTTTTGGGTTGTCAAGATTGCATGAGATTTAGTGCCCTTGAGACARCAAGGTTTCCAAAATGAGCAATTTACTTTGAGCACCTAGAGATTCCAGCTTTTTTTTCTATTCTTACCTACAAAATGTTTGAATAAACAAAGAAACGAAGCCATCTCCCCACTACTGCTGATCCATGTGGCTCACCTGGTATTTGCACTTCTGACATGATTCTATTGTTGTGTCTCTTCTGGGCAGGATATTTTCAGAAATTAGACAACAGGAAGCAATCTAGTGAGGTTTCTCCCAAGAGCTCAAAGACTGGAACACAGCTTTTTAATGACTTTGAAAAGAGAATTTCTAGATATCAATCATGCTGACAGTTCCTTCTACCAGAGTTTTAATAGTCCATAAGGTTCCAATTTGTCATTATTTTTTTTAACCTTCTTTAAAAAACAAACTTAGTCATTTTGGAAATAGTTGTGGGTAGTWCTAAAAAACATTTCGAAGAGAACATCTTACTTAAGAAAACTGACCAAAAATGTGAACAGAAGGAGAAATCATTTCAGTCTTTAGTTCCTTAATAGCACATTTTGGAAAGCAAAAAAGCATAAGCCCCAAACTGCTGTCAGTACTGAAAGGGGTAAGAAACAGCTGAACAGCATATTTGAAGACAGAATTTTCTGCACACTTTTGCAGCCATGGGCCAAGCTCTGAGCAGACACAGTTAACCAGAGCCTCCATTCCTATAAATGAGCCTAGTTCCAGACAAATCACCAAGAACTGCCCCATGACACACAAGGAGAGGTCTGGAACCTCAGTATCTCATAAACATGTTATTTCAAGTGTCAGATTATTGTGTGCTCTTGAGTTCTGAAGGACAGGGACGAGTATTTTGGGGGGTGACAGAAGGAAGAAGCAATTGAAAAAGAAAACAGCAACATCTTCCAGATTCTCAGATTCAACAGTCCCTCATTCAGGTTAGACTTCCACCTCGAGTCTGTCCCATGAAACTGCAGCGAAGGTTAACTGTCGGTGCTCCTTCCTTAGAAACCTTCTGGGGCCACTTGACTGCCTCTGCATGACGAATTATAGAAACAGGCTAGCTGCTCCCTACAGCACTGTCCTGTAGTAAGAGCAACAAAAATCCACTGACTTTCAAAGGTCTATGTCAGGTTTACCCAGCCCTACAGTGGAAAGGAAGGGAAAAATTCAATGAGGGGTTTATTTTCTTTAAAATCACCATTTTCTGTACTGAGACAGTGCTCCAGGATAAAGTATCTTCAAAGATCATCAAGTCTTTCTTCATGAAGAGATGCATAGGACGTGCAGGTTGGAACAGGGGAGGGGAAAAAAAAACCACCCTCCAAAGGGAAGTATCCTTAGACACGCACACTTATCTAAACCCGAGGACTGCATTTCTCTCCTGTACACTGCAGCCAGAAGCTGAAGGAGCACAGTGGCCTTCCAGATTTGCTCCCAGAAATTTAAAGATCAAGGTGAAACCTAGCAACTTCATTTCTTGTTTTAAGTGCCAAAAGCTTTTTCACTGTCTTCCTTTCACAAAATCAGTTCTTAACCCATTTTTACATTTTCATTTAGATATTGATCTACTGTTCTTAAGACCTTGGAAAGATTTCTCTTGGCCTGACTAAGAGTTAGATCACGCCTTTAAAAATGCATCAGTGAGAAAAAATTCAGGGGAAAAGAAAGCAGAGACAGGAAGTAATTTCAAATTTTGTTGAGTTTTGAATTTAAGAAAAAAATTATCTTCAAGAGCAGATAATTTTCCAGCAGATTCCCTTTTAAAAGAGGGCTTGTCAAAAGCTTGGAGAAGGGAGCACTGGGAGATGGCAATCACAATATTGATGCCAAAGGCCCTACACAGGTGGTGCTGCATTTCAAAATCTTTCTCCAGATGACAGAACACCAAAGAACACTCTTGTATTTCTTGTTTGGGCAGCTATGGGTAAAAACAGGGTATTGTGACTGGACAGTCATTCACAGTTCCATCTAKACTGGAAAATACCCTTAAGATCATTAAGTCCAACTGTAAACCTAACACTGCCAAGTGCACTCTAAACTGCATCCCCAAGTGCTTTATCTACATGTTTTAAATACCTGCAGGGATGGTGAATCAACCACTTCCCTAGACAGTCTGTTCCATTGCTCAATAACCTTTACAGTGAAGAAATTTTACCTAATATCTGATCTAAACCTCCCTTAGCGCAACTTGAAGCTGTACATATRCATATATATAATTTTAATTCTCAGAGACAACTGAAAACTGGTAATGGTAAAGGGCTAGAAGATGGTGTTCACCTGTCTACACTATTCCTACATCACTCATGTTTAGTAGAGCACATTCTCTATTAATAACAAATTCAACAGAAGTTTGAGGCAGACCTGTTTTCTTTTCCTCGTATGGGCAAAATATATAACTTTGTCTATCCTTTATCCCAGACCTCTGGAGCAAGTAGGTGCTTGAGCTCCCTATTTTTTGARCAGTGGTGTAAAGGCAGCATGGGCTTTTAATGGATTGAATACCACATTCAGCCTTGACAAAAGGAACATGACAGGAAGTCATATGGACACCAGATTCAGAGGAGCTGTAGTAATTCACATTTTACAAAAYTATTTCTATTTACAGGATGAGCAAAAGGCCTGAGTGACTTTGTATGATTTACTRGTTAAAGAACACCTGTAAAATACCTGTTTGCTAGAGTAAGTAGCCAGTGTGATCCTCAAAAAGTGGAAGTGCCCTGGTTCTAAAAAATCTGAAAAGTAGCCACATTTATTCTATTTTTAGTACAAAAAATRCCATTGTGTCTAAATCCACTTAACTACCTAAGTAATATTCTTGAACTTGAAAATCCAATTCATTTTACACTTTAATAGGTAGATGCAGTGAAAATTTCAGACATAGCAGCAGASATGGCATTTGTAGCTAATTAAGGAAAACTGGATTGAGCCCAGATGTGGATTATGCAAAGTGATTACTGGTGTTCTTTAGAAGCTGATAATTTTGAAAGCATTTCCTTGTGCTTGTTCACTTTTTCCAGTAAACCAAGATAAAAAAGATTCTGAAGGGAGGAAAATAGGTTTCTACAAAGTAAAACTGTCAGTGGCAATTATTTCCATCATTTCAAATTGACATGTATGGTAGTTAACGATTGGGTCACAGCCATTCTTTCAATCAAAACTTGTTGTTTAGCTGTAATCCAAAKTAAGAACTGCATATAGCTTTCAAGCATGGAGTGACATTAAATGTGGAACTCTGCACAGTAATTCCCACTGGAAATGTTTGTGAAATACTCATATTTCATTTGTATCGGGGAAAAAACAGGCAAGATAATAAGCACTAATTGTTAATGGTAAGACTGTACTATGTTTAATTCCAATAAACTGCTGAAATGAGCTAAGATGTTTGTCAAGTAAAAAGCCAGTCAACCTGAAGAAGAGAGACAGAAACAGAATTCCTAAAAGAGTGCCAGTGCTGTGCCAGCACCTCTGAGGAGGAACTACAGCATCAAGAAATACAAAAAACGTGTTGCACAAATAAGCAGCAAAATAATTATAAATCTCCTTTTGAAAGGAAATTTATTATAAGATTTTCCAATGGCTTATCAAATTGCCGTCAGAATATTGGGGTGGAAACTGGGAAAAAAAAAATTTAAGCAATTTGGAAATCAATTTATGCTAATTTTGTGCTGGGAAACTTGCCCACGTGCTTTATTTTACAAAGCTGAGAAGTGGTTTGGCAGTATCCATAGTAGCTTCTGCTTTCTTTTTCTCTCCATTTTTAAGGTCTACTGATCTTATTGTGTAAATACTAGCAATTTGGCATAACTGAGCCTTAAAATTGAGTAAGAAAGTTTCCAAGGAGAAAAGCTGTCATTCTGCAATGCAATCATTACAAATTAACATGATTTTTAAAACCAGTATGCCTTTTCTGGGTTTCTGTAATCATTGGTTGAATTGCTGTCCTCTATTTGTTGTAGTTATGTTGACAAATATTGCAGTGTAAGTATGAAATATATTTTGATTATGAAACAGATGGAATTTTCTATTTCCATTCTGCCATGATGAACTAAATTGGGCTCTCCTACATTTTCTGTTTCTGTTCCTAAAGACATTTAAAATAATTATTTTCCTATAAACAGAAGGAGCTTTTAGACTCCACAACTTTCTCAGGCTATTGTCCCTGGTAGCAGAACATAATTTCCAATTCTCCTTCCCAGCAGTCACCTGCACTCTGTTAAAGCCCCAGGACACCCCTGCAGCACTTGGTATCTTTGCCCACTTTGTATCTGAGAGCCTGATAAAGGATGGCATAACCAGATGTGCACCTGATGGTTGCAAAGTAYAGAACCAGTCCTATGGCCCAGGGCAGTGTGAAGACAGGAGAGAYAGTGGAGCAGACATCCATGAGCCAGGAGATGCTCCTCCATTTCCCACTGCAGTGGGAAAAGCAGCCTCTGAGTTTGCAGCCAAGGAAAGAGGTTAGAAGCGGATGCAGACAGTCTGTGAGTGCAGTGCAGCAAAAACTCACTAGTAGTCTCAACATCCCCAAAGCTCAACTGCTGTCTGTTTCTTGGAGAAACTACAGAAAAAGATGGTTTTAAAGAAAACAAGTCTGTTTTGGGGGTGTTTCCCACAAGTTCTTTTTGAACAAGAGAAGAGCATCTTGACAGAAACCACAAAGGCACTTGTTTGCCCCTTAAGAAGTGATGAAAAYCCAGTCATCTGGGGGATTTTCAGCTAGTTCTGGATAAAATGAAAGTAAGACSAACTGGGTCTTGGGGAAGCAGGTTGGTGGATGACAGTGTCTGCTTCTTTTAGTATTCTTATTAAGGGAAACAACAGCAGGCATGAATTATGAAAAGTGGACATTTGTTAAGATTCAAAGCAGAACTATAGTGCATTAAAAGACTTGTTAGCAAAAGGGACTTTATCATGTTATATAAAGCCAAAACACAGACATCTGGGCAAAAAAAAAAGAAGTAGTGACAGGGTAATAAATAATTATCTCACACAGGACTGACCTATGCTTAATCAAAATGAGTATCAGTGGAAGAACTGAAGCTTTAATGAGCTATATTTCATTTGTGAGCATAACTATTGTTGTCACAGTGCTGGATTCACAGAACTACACATATAAAATACCATTAGAGAAAACAGGAATATTATGCTCTATACTCATTAGTCTGATATAGAGTTCTTTCCTTATATACAGACATACRCTGTTTTTCCATGTCCTCATAAACCATCTGCTCTGTTCTTTGCTTACATTTTGGCTCAGCACAAAACAGCTTTTATTTTCACAGTTAAATATTCCCATACACAGCAATATAACTGGGAGAATAAATTGGTAGCTGTGTATGGTATCTGTTTATGAAATCAAGAAAAAAGCTTGTCTGTATAAAWAATACTGCATTTTAATCATATTATTAAAACCTTGACTATAAATTTCCTGAACCAATTTTCACTTCTTGCAGGGACAGACATTTTAAAAGTGATAGCAGGAGATAAAGTTAAAGGTAAGGTTGATTTAAAAGCTTTACAGTTTACTAATTTACATTAGTATTAGTATCAGATAAAGATGTTTCTAAGAATGCACAAGAAAAAATTCTGCCCTGATATCCATCCTTGCAAYACCAGAATTTAGCTCCTAACTTTTAGTTGATAATATCTTAGAAACTGAGGCTGCAGCATCAATTAATGACTCATTCCTATACAGAGCTTTTTAAAAAGTGCATGGTTTCATCACAGGTGGCAAGTATTTCTTCACAGTCTTTCATTTGKCAGATTTCTGTAACTGAAATAAAGGTGTGTTTTTCACGTGGATGCAGTGATATCTACGTAATCCTACAAAATGCAGAGTAGTGATGAACACAGTCCTGAAGTATTTGGGGTCCCCTAATCTTTATTCTGGGAGTGAGAATGTAAGAAGGCAGCACAGCAAAGTGTCCTTTGTGGGGTATGCACATGATCTCCAGGATCTCCTGTCCTGGATGTGAGCCACATGGCTTTCTCACAACCACTCTTCACTACCTCAGGAGATGCACCAATACTATGTTGGTTTCCTCAGCCCCAAAGCCCCTGACAGTACCCTTGCCCTACTCCCTCAGCTGAGACCTGACATCCTCTCCACTCACCTCCCACCTACAGCAAGWCCCTCTTGAAGCATCAGTGAGATCAGGCCTCAAAACTTCTTCCGAGACTTGCCAAATGCCAAATTTCAGATGGTTTCAACTTAAAACCAGGAATCTGACCAGATTTTCTTGAAAACGGGCCCAGTTTCATTCAAAATGTGTTACAGACTTCGACAGACAGAGTCTGGGTTTTGACTTTCTTGTGAAACTTGAAACCACATGTGTTCTGCATGGTTTAGGTTTTTGTTGTGAATATCTTACACAGCTCTATGGGAATAGAGCTTTTCTTGTGGGCTTTTAGCATTTCCTATCCCAGCCAGAACCATAAAAAGCAAAGGCTGGAAAATATGAAAACTTCAATTATGTGGAAAAAAGGGGGACTTAACTTTTTAAACCTCAGACAACGTTTGTGTTCATTTAGAGTGCAGAGTGACGTTTTGAACTAATTCATGTTTTATTTTAGCTGTTAGCCCTAATTAGGCACATTCAGGAGAAATCATTTCCCCTCTARTATAAAATCATGGTGCTTGCGACACATGGAAATTATAAACACTTTGAGTGACTTGGGAGATGGGTGTTGGTTTTGCAGCAGCCGAAGAGCAAATATTTACAGTACATTATGCTTCGCTTCACTTCTAAATTATTATCTTCCCCTTTGGAATAATCAGTTTGCCAAAGACATATTTCTACTAATGTTGATGCCCTTTTCATCCGTTTTGTTGCAGACAATTTTCCCCACATTTATATACTGGAATTTCTTGCTGTAGCTCTCTACAGAGTCAAATGAAGATGGAGGAAATTCTTAATTTGTTGTCTCTTTTGTCCCTGAATCACACTGTGCCTTCTGACAAACTCTTCCACTCCTGTGAGCTTGTCCTTGTTTTTTCAAAATAAAAATAAAAATRCTTAACTTTCCAACAGAGATATTAATTGTTCAAATCTGCAGTAAGATCTTAAAATACAAATTTATATGTAATATTTATTAGTRGTATCATCATTACATATTCCAAAAGCCCAAAGAAGCTGTTACTTTACAGATTACCTAAATTAATGCTAAAATATTCCCATCTTTGGTCTCACAGGGTTCACTTATGGGAAGTTAAATATAAGAAAACTAATACTATGACATAAAGGAGAAGAAATAATTACATATGCCACTTTTATTCCCCTGACATTGCTGCTGCAGAGTGCTATTAGGTTTTGCAATAAAAGTGCAGCAACCTGGCTTTGCACTTACAATAGCCAAAACCATCTGCGTACGTGTAAAACCTTTGCTGGCAGGTTTCCATGTGCGGTTCATGCATTCCTTCGCCTGTGCAATTTGAAGCTGTCAAAAACTAATTAAATAATTATGTGGTTGTTACTGCAGCTGTGTGTATTCTTCATTACGTTATAAGGCTGCGGTTTGAGGCACTCTCCTGCTCTAGGTTTCAAAATATTAGTAATGGAAGGTGTGTTGTCACTGCATGTTCAGCTGCTGCCAGAAAAAGCAGAGAGGGAAGGGAACAGCCTTTCATGTCAGTCTATCATTACACTTCATACTGTATGTTCCCTCCATACAGCACAGAGGTGAAAATACAAATTGACTTCTTGCAGTCCCTTCTTTTTGGTCAGAATTGGGCATGGCCTGTCCTGAGTAGAAGACAGAAAAACTCTTGCAGCACTTCCACAAGTGGGTGGGTGCATTTTTGAAGCCTGTGTGTTGTTCTGCAGTGCTCTCAGCCTGGCGAGGTGATCTGGAGGCTGACGGCAGAAGGAGAAGAGAGAGGCTGTGGAGAAGACAATTTCATCACCTCCTTGGCTAAGAAGGAYACAAATACCAGTCATGCTCTTGACTCACTCYCTGACCCCAAGGAAATCACTCCCTACGCCCAACTGCCCTAACAGTAAATAACGGATAATTCTGTATTGCCTCCTCCAAGAACACATCAGCAGAGCTTGTTAATGACAGTGATTCAACTTGACCTCAGACTGAGGCTGCTACCCAGATGTAATACAGTATAACAATATTCTGTCATTGTCAATGACACTACATCACCACATCACCACTCAATATCACAAAATTTTTAGTTGAAGAACAAGGAGCTGTCACTGCAAAAAAATAATCACTAATCATTCCCCCTACCTTCTGCTGGAAATTATTCTTGTACACAGAAAAACTATGTGGTTACTATTTACATAGAATAAAACACTATTTACATTGAATAAAATACTTGAGTACCAGGAACCAGCCCTGCCTCATATTTCCTCCCACAGGGAGATACAGCAGGGTAGMAGTCCCAGTGAAGAAGGCATCTGAGATCTTTTCACAGAGAARGACATTCCTCAAGACTACTTAATGATTCCTCTAGGCAGCTAAATCCAGGTAGTACAGCTCTTTCCAGACCAAACCAGTCCATATCAAATATGTTTTCCACTACTACAAAAGACATGTCCTGTTTGCATATGCAGTGTGCAATTTAGAGTCAGATTTTGGAGGCACAGTGGGTTACTGCAGAAGCAAAGCTGCATAATACAGAATGTCTCCAATTTATTATATTTTTGGAGCAACTTCACTTTAGCTAAGTTTTTCCTCTTATTTATGGAATGCTCTCATCATCTGCAGTTGTCTGCTTGGCTAAATGTTCAAAATTCTAATAAAGGGAAAATTCCAGGTGCTAGTTTTCTTAACATTACACCGGCAGTATAATACATAAGTGCAGATCCCTTTCTTTCAATGTCTTCAGACGATTTATCACTATCAGTCTAGATGTCACACTGCCTTCTCCAGTGYTCTTGGCAGCCATGACAAAGCTGCTTAAAATCATCTGTTATCCCTAGCAGCTTTTTTTCCTGGAGCCTTTCTCAGACTTTCCTTCAGAAAGCTTATAGGTGAGTCATAGTAAAATTCCTGAATGCTAAAATTAAAAAAAAAAAATAAGCTACTTTTCTGAAAACCCACGCTGGAAGCTAACAATCCTTCCAGTTTTCAAGGGATACCAGGCAGCAATGCATGTCTTTGGGTCCCTCTTGTGGTCTGGCTGCAACTAGCTGCCATCATCAACACATCCTTGCATGATCCCCAACACACAAACACAGCAGGAGACATGCATGCTCCCAGACACATGGCCAGATCTATCACAGACAAAGGAAGGTAAAAGGTGCCAGTAATCTGCATTTATGTCCTTTTCTTATCATTATCAAAACTATTGGAATTCCAGGGAAACACTGTGCATGGCAGTCCTACTCCATTTTCTTGCTGAAATGTTCTTTATTAATAAATAAWAATTTATTATTTATGAAACTATTGTAGATTACAATAAAACATGCATAAAGGCTATCAGGACATAACTGTGTTTCAGGTGATTTCCAAATATACACCCAAGATAAAGTATTTGAGGTTTTGAATAAACGTATACTCAWGATTTTGTTCATTCAAGATTTGTACATAGTGTATTTCTATACTCAAGATTTTGAAGGCACTCTTCTTCTGAAACATAGCCTTTGGGACTATGACAAAGAAAAGTTTGTTTGGGGCTACATAAATTTAATTTTGGTGGCATCTTTTAAATTATTAAAATATGAAAAATAACCATTATCCACTCTTTCTGAGCTCCAGCCTCTTGACAGGATAACAACCTCAGAAACAACTTCAGACATCTGGGCTGTAGCTTGAAATCMCAAACTTGGGAAAGACAAGAGAAGAACGGAGTGAGAAAGTTTTCTTTAAAATAGGTAGCCCTGGCCAAAGCAGCAAGCTCTTTTTGGTACCTGTCTCCATTCAAGCACCAAGAGGCAACTAAGCACCAAGAAAGGCATATGACATCAGGTCCTRTGGACAAGGTGTTCGGAGGAGCCTCAGAAGCCTTGACTTCTCCCTTCACCTGCTCTTGCTACTATTGCAGATCCTCAGAAAGCACAAAAGCATTGAAGAGATGTGAAGCAACAGCTGGGCAAAGAAACCAATGMAACATCTGAAGTCATAGAGAACAGCGGCACGTGGGGTCAGAGGAGCATGTGCTAATGAAGGAGGCTCATCTCAGACAAAAAGACYGCTTGTTGCACCCCTGCTTTCTCCATCATCCAGCTGCCTGCACGGGCTGTATCCATGCTCAACTTTGCTAACTAATGGGAAACATGACAACTTCACATCCTTTTTACTGCCCAAGTACCTGTCACCTAAGGGCCTCAGAGGTCTCCCACCCCTCCCARATATGTGTGCAGCTTTGCCCATGTTCCTAAAAAAAATTTCCTRATATGCCACTCATCCCTCCTTACCTCTACACAGCTCCCCAAAGCTGCCAGAGACCCCGCTAAGCCCCTTTCTCCTAACTTCCACTGGTCCCTCCCAAATTTCTTCCCCTACCTGCACCGTCATCCCCAGCAKCAGATCTATCACTATCACAAAACCACCCCACAAAAAGTTACCTTGCTTTCACCCACATGGAAGTAAAATTCAATTTTGCCTGTGCTATAGAGAAGCCTTAAACTAMCTGGAGTTTATTTGTAATGTTGGCTCACTGTTACTTGCCACAAAGAAATTGCTCATGGAAGAAATTATTTTCCCCAGACTCAGGGCAAATGTACTAGTACATATATCAAACATCCATCAGTGTAGTGTGGAACAACTTGTATCTCTGATTTTGGCAACCAAACTTCCTACGCACTTTCTCGGGAACTATAAACAGCAGTGTACATCAATCTGTTCACACAAAATCTTACTCTTTCTTTCCAAATAATCCTCTAATCCATGTATCTAGTGACCCAATGTTAGAAAGACAATCTTAAAGCTTTTGGCTTAAGACTGTCCACTTTCCTAGCTTCCCCATTTCAGAAATATTTACATCTTCTTACATTCCTCATACACTCAAGGGGCTTTTTAAACTTGCCTAAATACAAATAACTTGATGCATGTGAAAAGATAATACGATAGATTTCTAACACTGGACAAYTGGTAACACTAGACAAATTATAAGACTGGACAATGCATATTTTGGAAGGAATTTTAAAAAACCAGAATTATTCTTTTATGCATTATTGTTGTCYCGCTTCCTTTTAGAGGAAAGGCAGACCTTTCCCACATAAAGATAATGTGCCTCCACTGCTTGGAAAACCACTCCATAACAATGCCTTAAACGCCAGAATTATGTAGTTAAGACTGACTGGAACTAAATGTTTATTTCCTTATGTCAACTACAATTCTTAAGAATACATATGCTTGCAAGGATAAACTAGTCCAAAAGTGTTACCTTATTCAGCAGTTCTCTTTATTCCTTCACCTACTGCTTGTCAAGCAAGTGAATCTCACAAGTAAAGACTGGCAGAACACCTTGGCCACAGACTCACCACAAAGTGACTGAGTTCAAAATCTCTGCTGACAGGACAAAAAGTGCCAGCAAGCCCTCAACTCTAGAAACGAGGAGAGCCGACTTCAGGCTGCTCAGACAAWCAGCAATCAGGTCCTGGGGGAAATGTTTTTGCAAGTGTTAGCACCCATCAGTACTGGTSATTTCTTAAACATCACCTACTTTAAGAGCTGATGCAGCAGCCCGAGAAATCCCCAAAGCTAGCCCTGACTCCCTGCCTGCATCAGGAGTGGCCCAGCCTAGGTCTGCCTTAGACGCGGGTGTCGGTGTGAGAGCAGGGCTGCTTCTCCCTCCCGACAGCTGCTGATGATGGTGTGAAGCCGAGGACTGAGTTAAGGAGCAGGGAGCAGCCTTCTGTATGGGCTCGCAAAGGAGCATATTCCCCCAGAACGACAGGGACAGAAAGCAAAAAAAACCAAAACAGCACTCTCCATAGAATTTTTTTTTTTTTAACGGGGGCAGGACAAGGGGTGGGTACAACGTGGCAACCACTGAGGGGTAAGCAAGGGAGGAACTTACAAAGATACAACAAATGGATGCATAGGAGGGGCTGAATACAACTTAACCAATGGTGCTTCGGGTAAAAGGGGAATTCCAAAGAGAAGTTTAGGCTAGGGGCTGGGACAACAGGGAGTGACRGGTAACAATCTGGAACAAAGGGCAGGGAGTCAGGAGGATTGGCAACTGGGTAAGCGGACTTAGGGAATAATTGACAACAGGGAGAGGGAGAAGAAAACTCGGAGTAAACCATCTGTGGAGGGGAAAACATACCACCAAGAGAAACACACGAGGCACATAAGCAAGAGAAACCCACCACCACAAAGAGCCATTCCMAATTGTCACTGGTCAAGCTGGAGAGGCAGAAAGCCAGCTTGGCTGAGCAAGAATGTTCTCTTGGAAATAAGGCAAAAAAGGACRATGTATGACCAGTGGAAGTAAGGTCAAGTGACAGGAAGAATAGAGATGCTGCTTGCCACTGCAGGGAGAAAATTCATGYGGCCAAAAATCAGCTGGAGTTGACACTGCCAGAACGGTGGGGAACAGTAAAAAAGAGTTTTTCAAATATATTGGTGGAAATAGGCACTATAAAATAATATCACCCTCACCATCTGCATGAGTGTTTCAGGGGAAAACTGGGCCCCCCACCTCATCTCTCTGTCCAGAGAGAGGGTCCCTGCTGCTGGCTTACTGGAATATCAGTGGCTGCCTTTACCAGGATACCTGCACTGTACTCTTGGGAATTTCTATTATTGCTTTGTTGTTGTTGCTGCTTGCTCTGCCTTCTTACATATATATATATTTTCTGGAAAAGAACTGCTATTCCTTTTCCCACATTTTTGCCTGGAAGCCCCATAATTTTGATATTACAATAATAATTTGGAGGGAGGGGATCATCTTTCCATTCCAAGAAGGTTCCTTGGCAGACACTTGTCTTTTAAACAAAGACACAGACCAAGGTGGGTCTCAGTGCCCTGAGACAGAGGAGCATAACTTCAAGAATTATGAATTCCCAGTCAACCTCAAAATTGTGGAGGATATCCTGCTCCAGTTGGATCCCTGCAAATCTATGGGCCTGATGAAATTCGTCCAGGAGTCCTTAGAGAGCTGGCTGATGCAATTGCAAAACCTCTGTAGATGGTTTTTGAGAGTCTTGGGAACCCAGAAAGGTCTCAGATGACTGGAAGCTGGCGAACACTACCCTGCTTTTCAAGAAGAGCAAGAAGGATGACCCAGGAAACTACAGGCCCGTCAGTCTCAGTTCAGAGTCTGATARAGTTATGGAGAAGTTTATTCTGATGGTACTGAAAAGCACCTGAGAGACAACTCAGTCATTGGTCACAGCCAGCACAGCTTCATGAGAAGAAATTCCTGCTTATCARCCTGGTTTCCTTTCATGATAAGGTAACCCACSCAGCTGACCAAGGGAAGCCAGTCAAGTTTTCAGCAMTGTCTCTCACAGGATCCTTCTGAACCTCATGTCCAGCCCACAGCTGGATAAACACASCATGGGATGAGTGAGCACTGGGTCACAGGTTGGGCACAGAGGGTTACAGTGAATGGGRTGACATCAGACTGGGGACCTGTCACTGGAGAGGTCCCACAGGGCCCCCTCTTGGTCCTCTGCTCTTCAACATCTTCATAAATGACCTGGACACAGGACTTGAAGGGATACTGAGCAAATTCACACAGGACACAAAACTGGGAGGAGCTGTTGACTCCCTTGAGGGCAGGGAGGCCCTGCAGAGAGACCCTGACAAATCAGGGGTCTGG
>CADDXX010000080.1:594792-610215 GCA_902810485.1 Alauda arvensis | reverse complement strand
TCTTTTGTGTAGCAGTGCGACAGTGACCAGTGACAGGACCCAAGAGAGTAGCCTGAAACTGTATCTGRGGAGGTTAAGTTTGGATATTAGAAAAACTGTTCTTCACCSAGAGGGTTTTTGTGCACTGGGACAAGCTTCTGAGGGAAGTGGTCACTGCACCAAGTTTGAACTGAATTCAAGAAGCGTTCAGACARTGCTCTCAGGCACATGGTGTTGTGAGTCTTGTGGATGGTGCTGTGCAGGGCCAGGAGCTGGACTTGATGATTCTTGTGGCTCCCTTCCAGTTCAGCTTATTCTGTGATTCTGTGGACTTGTGACCTCCAAAATGAGCTTTCTTTGGTTTTCTTGTCATCTTGTCCAATCTGAAATCTTCTCTGGGAAGAGTTGGGGGGCTGGATATTTACATTTGATTTTCAAGCATCCAACAGGTTCAGCAGAGAGCAGTGCTCATTCACACGGGACACTACTGAAAACCATCCACATTCCACTCTGGCACAAGGAGGGCATCCAGCCTCCAAGATGTCTGCAGCAGAAATCCCATCTTTTCCTGTTTATCCAGAACGGCCAGAGACAAGCTACAGCTGTAGGGACACAGCGAGTATGCTGTCCCACCACGGGGGCTGAGTGCAACAGCACAAAGCACAGGTCCTCCTGTGACCCCACAGGCACCGCTTCCAACATAGCTCTGTTCACGTACACCTGCACTGTGCTGCTACACAAGATACAAAASATACTGTTCAGAACTGGGCAATTTTCTGGGTCTTGTCATACCATGTAACTGTTACTGTCAGTGCTTCAAAACTGACTTTTGGAGGTAAAACATGGGAAACATCCCCCCAGGAAGAACAATATTACAAAACAATGTTTTCTATCATCTGCCTGTAGCTTTTCACTTTTAACAACTCATATTACAAAAGCACAAGTTTACTTTAAAACTTAGGTAAAAAATTTCAGTTTAAATACCTAAAGATAACACACGGGTCTAAAGATAGGCAACCTGATTTTAGAGAMACTAAGAACCATCACTGAATTCCAGAAGTACTTAATTGAAGAAAGATCAATATTTCTGACTACAGAGTGCACAACTTTGGGTTTTACAGCCCAATTGTTACAGGCTAGCAACTTGAAAAAATCATAGTGTAGAATGGACTTTGGCCCATGCCTATACTGAATTATGGTTGTTTTCCTATTTTTAAAGTCAATATAAACACATCAGTTCAAAAGAACAGAGTATCTGTCTTCTTAGGTTTAAATATTCTTATATATACATATGGGTAAGTACATGCAAAAAGGCTGTATTAACTGGAAGCATTTTATTCTTTTTAGAAAATAATGCTTCTTATAAACAGTATATTAGAGAAGTCAATGCTATTTCTATTCTTTTTTTACAATAAGAAATTTGCTCAATGAGCAACTTGTCGTGTTCTGTGCCACTAACTTATTATAATATTCAAAAAATCCATTAACCTGAGAACCAAAAAMCATGCAAAGGTTGTAAAACTCTCCAATTAATTAAGACTTACAATGTTTTTAGCTAACTGAGGAACTGGGATTTAGGTTTATGGAAAGGATTATTGCTTAGTATTTTCTGTGACACCAGCAATCTTGTCAAAAATCCCCTGGTTTACACTTCACAGAGGCATGAAAAAATCACATAGTCTGCTTATACCAGCAGAAGCTTTGTTGTAGACACAGTCTTACAGATTACAAAGTCCCCTTGCCAGCATCCTTTTACTCATATAGTGAAAAATTGCAGGCTGTACCAGCATGTGAACCACTATGCCTTTTCCACTGCACCACAGGTTTGCATGTAACTTCCATGGAGGATTTGCCTGTGTAGCTGTCTCTCCTGTTCTAGCCTGAGGGTTGTAATCAGCGATGCAGTCCACTTGAGGGTCATTTCCTAGTGGTGGGCCCTATGGGTTCCTACTGGAGCCACTGCTGTGGCTGCCACACTGGTACACAGTGTACCCTCAGCTCTCAAGTCTGCAGACAGTACAAAACCATGAGGAGAGGCTGATACACCAGAAGGTCCTGGACAGCCTGAAGAAATTGGGTCACAGGACCCTCAGGAAGTTCAACAAAGAAAATGCAAAGTCTTAAACCTGGGGAGAAACAACATCAGAGGCAGGTACATGCTGGGTTCTGAACTGGCTGAAAACCAGTTCTGCAGAGAAGGGACTGGTGGTCTTACACATACCAAATTGACTATGAGCCAACAATTTGAAGCAAAAAATGTCACCACCTTCTTGGAAGAACATTACATGCAGGTTGAGGGACATGGCTTTCCCTCTAATCAGCCTTGGTGAGAAATACTGAAGCTCAGCCCACTTCTGGGTTCCTCAAAACAACAACAACAACAACAACAACAACAACAACAACAACAACAAAAAAAAAAGTATGAGCAGACTGAAGCCAGTCCTACAGAGGGACACAAGGCTGATGAAGGGACCTACAGCATTTTTCATACAAGAAGAGGGTGAGAATGCTGGCTTCTTCATCAGTGTACATAASTACACAATATGAGAGTGCAGASGTGACAGAGCCAGGCTCTACTCAGTGATRCCCACCGAGAGGACAACTGATGATGAGCACAAATTAAAATACAAAATTACATCTGAGAATATTTTTTACTGTGAAGGCASTTGAAGTCYGACACAAGYTGCCCAGAGAGGCCACATCATCTCAATCCTTTGAGATACTCAAAATTCAATTGGATGTGTTCCTATGTAACTTCCTCCAGGTTACTCTGCTTGACAGAGATTTATAGATYAGGGAATCTCAAGACATCCCCTCCAAACTCAGCCCTTCTAAAATTCTGTGACAGTAGTATTGACAAACCTTTGGAGCTACACTGAAGTTTACAGACCCATGTCCCTGGACAGACATGTCTTCTAACTCTACTTAGACCAACAGAAATTGTTACCCTTTCAATTTATGAGATTTTTCATCAGGACTTTCATTTCTCAACTTTTTATTTTTATAACAGATAWAGGCATGTTTTCTGTCTGAGGGAACTGACTAAGTTTTGAGGAAAAGATCAGAYATAGAGGTCTACTAAACCTTTTTAAAGATCATTATAGTTAGATAAGTGTATTTCACCTGTCTATTTTATACAGTCTCCATACTTCAGAGTAAAGAAATTATTCAGGTGAAACACCATTAGAATGTCTTTCGCAGAATGGGAAGCTATTCTAATATATTCTCTTAGATTCTGCCGACAAAGGGGTCTTAGATGTGGCACAGGAAAGCACAGACATGCTAGCTGTAATCTAGTGATCCAGAGAAATGGGAGAAATCTCAGCCTGGGAGAACAGGCAAAGCAGAGATTGTACAGAAGTTGTAGCAAAATACTCACYAGACCAGTCTGAAGTCTGTGCTCCCATTTCCCCCCGACCATGCATTGTCCTTATTCAGAACAGCCAAGTTTTTAATCATGTTTTATTATTGCACTTTCATTTCACTGCAAAAGCATTTCTTTATATTACATATTCATGGGTGGTTCRAGCTGTAATTTTTCAGCAATGTTTTTGAATCTGCTGCCATCTAGTGAGCAGATAGCAATCTGAAGTATGTGRGTTTGCAGACAGTGGTGGTTTTAACTTCTAAGATATTCAGGATTTTGTTCTGTTCTCCCTCCATAGTAAGGTGTAGTTTGACATATCTGATCTCCTTCCATGAAGAGGTGATGCACTTAGGATGAGGGAAGAGCTATGGCTGTCTATGGATTTTAATAAAGACTTTTAMCACCATTTCTCAAAGCATTCTGGCTGATGACTTAGACAGGTGCACTGTACACTGCATTAAAAACTGTCTGGGTCCACAGAGTGTTTGTGAGTAGAGTCATATCCAGCTGCCATCCTGTTACCRTTGGGCTCTCCAAGGCTCAGTGTCAAGGCCAGTCCTATTTAATGTCATTAATTATTTGGATGAGGAGATTAGGTGCACCCTCTGTCGGTTCCCAGATGACACCAAGCTGATCTGGTGAAGGGCTGGAAGGCTCTGCAGAAGGATCTGGACAGGCTGAGGTCAACTGTATGAGGTTCAATAATGCGAAGTGCCGGGTCCTGCTCTTGTGTCACAACAACCATGTTCACTGCTACAGGCTTGGGGCAGAAAGGTTGGAAAGCTGCCTGGTGGAAAAGAATCTGGGGCTCCTGATCAACAGCTGGCTAAAYTGGGCCCAGGTGGCCAYGAAAGCCAATGGCATGATGGMTTGTATCAGAAATGGTGTGGCCGGCAAGACCAAGGTAGTGATTGTCCCTCTGTACTGACACTGGTAATGCTGCACGTAGAGTACTGTGCCCAGTTTTGGGCCCCTCACTGCAAGAAAGACATTGATATGCTGGAGCTTGTTCAGAGAAGGGCAAAGAAGCTGGTGAAGGGTCCAGAGCACGAGTCCTGTGAGGAGCAGCTGAAGGACCTAAGGATCTTTAGCCTGGTGAAAAGGAGGCTCAGGGTGGATCTCATGACGTGCTACAACTGCCTGAAAGGAGGGTGTACCAGATGAAGGTTGGTCTCTTTTTCCAGGTAGCAACTGGATAGGACAAGAGGAAATGGCCTCAAGTTGCACTAGGGGAGGTTTAGATAGGATAGAAGGAAAAATTGCTTCACTGAAAGGGTGGTCAAGCATTGGAATGGGCTGCCCAYGGAAGTGGTGGAGTCACCATTCCCAGAAGTATCTAAAATACACGTAGATGTGACATGATTTAGTGGTGAACACTGTGGTAACRGGTTAACAATTAGACTTGATGATTTGAAAGGTCTTTTCCAAGTACAAGGATTGTGTGGATTCTGAGATTCTTTTATTGTTCAAGGGAGAGGGTACCAGTATACCCACACTGTCATTCAAAGCACACAACCCTGTAGTTCTTCCTGCATGGAAAGAGGGAGGATATGTGTAAATGGGACACTAAACCTACTTGGAGACTGGGGGTACTGGAAGAAAAAGCAAACCCAAAAGGCATTCACCCAGGACAATTACTCCCCTGTGTCTGTTGAGCCAAGTAGAAGGATTGATTGTACTTTTGACTCTGATTAAGGGACTTTGGTTTTGCAGTTACAAAAATCAAACAGGAACAGARGGGCCTTGCCTTCAGCCAGGCAGAGGACAACTGGTTTTACTGGACTGTATGCATTCAATGGCCCATTGCATCAGCCCCACAGGAGTCTAAAGCTCTACTGGACACTGGTGCACCAGTATACCAAAACCACCAGATTACAAAAAGGCAGGATCCATCTCTGCTTCTGGAGTGATGCAAGGATCCTGAAAACTGTCCATGTTGGAGGCTGAGGTAAGCCTGTCTTACAGGCAGCAATTGTGGCTCTCTGTGGCTCTCTGTGGCCAGAGATCCATGTGTCCTTGACACAGAATACCCCAGGAGAGAGTATTCTGAGGACCCAGAAGAAGATTAAACAGCTGTCTACTTGCCTGGTTGTTCAGAGGATCCTTCCATTGTGGTGTTGCTGCAGGTYAGAGAACAGCAAGTGTTAAGACATCAGTTGCAGTCCTGAATTGATAGAGACTCTGTGGTTCCCATACATAATCTGATCGAGTGACTGGAGAGTCAAGGGATCATCAGTAAGACTCATTCACCTTTTAAAAAGTCCCTTCAGGTCAGAGCAAAAATGTTACAGAAAGTGGAGGCTAACAGTGGACTGTCATGTCTTGAATGATGCCACCCTGCCACTCTTGGGTGCCCTATCAGACACACTAAAACTCCAATGGGAACTGGGGTCAATGGCAGCCAAATGGTATACAGCCACTGACAACACTAACCCATTCTTCTTGATCCCTTTGACAGCAGAGTGCAGGCCACAGTTTGTTTCCACATGGAGTACATCTGGAATCGACTGCTCCAAGGGTAGAAACAGAGGTCTACCAGTTGTTACAGATAGATCCAGGACTCAAAGAAAATAAGGCTCCTGAAGACTCGCAATATAATTAATTACATCATTGTGTGGGGCAACACAGACAAGGAAACRTATGAGAAGGGGAGAACACTATTGCCAATTCTCTTGAAAGCAGGTTTTGCTAAGAAACAAAGTAAGGTCGAAGTACTTGCACAGGAAATCCAGTTTGCAGGAATAAAATGGCAAGATAGGCATCACCATGTCTCAATGGATGWGACCAATAACATAACAGCTATGTTTTCACCAATTAACAAAAAAGAAACACAAACTCTTGGGTGGGTTCCAGGAGAATGCATATTCTGGRTTACAGCCTGATTACAAGTCCTATCTATGATGTGACCCATAAGAAAAACAACTTTGAATGGGGCCCTGAGCAGCAGTAAGCTTTGGAACAAATCCGGCAGGAGACAGTTCATGCATTACCACTCGGGCCAGTCTGAAGAGGACAAGATGTTAAAAATGTGCTTTATACCTCAACTATAGTTAAAGCCCCCACATGGAGGCTCTGGCAGAAAGCTCTCAGAGAGACWCACAGTTGACCCCTAGGGTTTTGAAGCCAGGGATATTGAGGATCTGAAGGCCATTGCACTCCGGCTGAAAAATAAATATTAGCAGTCTATAAAGCAATTTGAGCCAGCAGTTGGTAATGAAGCACAGTACCTTCTGGCATAATTTTGACTGCTCATGCTGTTCTGAATGTTCAAAAGGAGACTCCCCTCTACACATCATGCAACTGATGTGACATGACTAAGTGGGTCACACTGATAACCCAATGGGAAGCCTTAAGCACCCAGGAATCCTGGAAGTGATCATGTTGTGGACAGAGAGCTGAAATTTTGGAGTGTCACTAGAGGAGGTGACTCATGCTTAAGAGACCCYACTGTATAATAAATTAGCAGAAAATGAACCAATATGCCTTGTTTACAGAGAGATCCTGTCACGTTATGGGACAATATTAAAGGTGGAAAGGTGCTGTGCTATATATTGAGTTGCAGAAACTGCTGATGGACAAGGTAAACTGAGTCAGTCTGCAGAAGAGAGAGCATTCCAGCTGGCTTTAGATACCGCTGACAGAGAAAAGTGACCAGTACTTTATCCTTGCACTGACTCATGGATTGTAGCAAATGCTCCAGGGGTGGCTACAGCAATGAAAGCAGAGCAGGTGGCAGAGCAGAAGTAAACCCATCTGGGCTGTTGAAGTGCAGAGAGATATTGCTACTCAGGTGGTGAACTGGGTTGCAAAAGTACGTCACCTAAGTATTCKCGTAGTGTCTGCCACTGAATAGCATCAAAACAACAAGCAGGTGAACCAGGCTGCTAAAATGGAAGTAACTCACATGGATCTGGACTAGGAATGTAAGGGTRAACTATCACATATRTATGATATATCAGAACATGTACAAAAAAAAGAAACATACAAATGGGCATGGTGACTTGATCACTGATACCATTGCACACGTTATCCATGAATGCAGAGTACAACATSATTAAACAGGCCAAAAGCTAAAGCCTTTTTGATATTGAAGATGATGGCTGAAATAKCAATACACGGAAGCCTGACAGACTGATTATATCAGACTACCATGAACTTGCCATGGCAAGCACCATTCCCTTACAGTGAGGAAAGTGAATGGTTAGTTGCAGSTGGTCCCCCTCTTCCAGRGGCTATTTTAGCCCCGAGRCRACCCTGCAAYGACTGGTGGGCCGAGGCCGATCACCAACCCTGTGGGTGCTGTGATRAGGAAAACCTCCCTGCYTGCGCTGGATAAAAGAGGCTGACTCCTCTGGGGGTTCAGGTTCTTGGGGTTTATTGGATCCAGGATGCAAACTTACCCCAAGAGGAACAGCCCAGAAGGAGCCCCTCTCTGGGRTGTGCAACAGCTTTTAACCGGGGGAGGAACAGTTACWATCGACCAATYGGGAAGGGTAGGGGTGTRGTAACAACTTGGATAGACRGTAACTGGGAGCAATGGGGAGAACCTGAGGGAGGGACAAACCTGAAACAACAAATCACCAAGGGGAACCAGCAGAACTTTCCAGAACAGGGGGCAAGGGTTAGGGAAGACAGGCAGGTGCCAGGGGAGGGCACAAGGGAGACTGACATGGGCTGGGAAAACTTTCTGGAACAAGGGGACAGGCTCAGGGGAGACGGGCAGGTGCCAGGGAAGGGCACAGGGGAGACTGACATGGGCTCAGGGAGGGACAAACAAGGGCTGATGCAACACCCCTAGGGTATTGCATCAGGGAGGCAGAGCAGGAGAAACCAAATACAAACATTAGAAAGGGGGTAACTGGGAACAGACCAATACAATCAGGAAATGTCTTGGTTTGAAAAGACAGGTATCTGCTAGGGAAAGCCGGTGCTCTCCCCTTGCAATGGAGACTGCAAACCCCCTCCCTCCAAATTATTATAAATTTGAAATTAAGGGGCTCTCAGGCAAAAAAATTGTGGGACTGGGAATAACAGGGTTTTTTTACTAATATATATATATATATATATATATATATATATATATCTAACAAAACAAGCAAACAAACAACTACAGCATTAATAAGACAAAACCAAGAACCTCGAGGGACCACAAATCCCAGGGCAGTCTGATCTCCAGTGTCTCTGAGGCACCAAGCTGTAATGGTGGGAGATCCCGGGCTGGTGATGAGGTAGATGGGCAGTTCCGCAGTGGTGCTGGAGCAGCAGAGATGTCCTGGCAGGACAGAGGTGTGAGGTCAGTGTAGGCAAAAGCCGCAAAAGTGACGGYGGGGCCAGGGTTGAGYCCATTCCAGCAGGGCAGGAGGAGAGCTCAGAAAATCCCCAGGCACAAGAGCAGATGGTGGTAGGTTTTCCCAGGAGCGGAGTYGATGCTGACRGTGAAACTCCTCTCCCAGCWAGCCAAAAAGCCTGGGTGTTCTCTCTCCTCGAGTGCCAGGGGGAAAAAGGTGCCCACCCCCCAGCTCCCCTGTCCCTTCAGTCTTTCCTTCCCTGGTTTCTTTTGTCTTTTATTAAGTACTGACAATCACTCAGTCGTTAGTGTCTTAGCAACTTGAGGGAAAAAATTCCAAAGGCAAAACAAAACAAAACAAAAAACCAAATCTAACCCCCAACAGGAAATAATAAACCCCAACAGTTAGTAACATATCCTGTGACCCATGCCACTGCCTGGATTATTGTTTTGGGCCTTAAAGAACAAGTTTGGTGGTGACTGACAGGACTCATTCTTGAAGCAAACTTGTAGCCTGGCCAAGGGGCACGACATCAACCAGGTGATCACATTCCCTGTTATGCACTGGCCTCCAGGAAAGCTAAATGACTGTTTAAAACTACACTGAGAGTAATAGGTTCTGGGACATCTGGCTGGTTTGAAAGTAAACCGGTAGGAGAAATGAAGTCCACCCAATTACCTTAAGAGAGATTTCAGGTCAGAGTTAYAATTTAATASAAAGATTACAATACTGCAATAATACACATTAAGACTGGCTTTGACCCATAAAATCAGACTACAGGCTGGCATCCTGTTGGCCAAGGTGGTGGTCACAGTCCTATCAAGTGGTGATTGAAATCCTGTTAAATTGATGGTTGCAGTCAAAAATTCTGGTCCTCCTCTGGATCCATCCAGGGGTAGTGGGGGTCCCARGTCCCCAAACACCAGGATTATAGACAGTCAGGCTCAGGTGGGAATGCTCAATACCTCCCCCAGGGCAGGCAGTGTTGGGGTGTGTTTCTGTGCCCTCAGGCAGTTGATGGTTTTATCCTTACCTAGAGGGTTTCTTTCTCTCATATTCATTCTTCGCCCCCGCATGTGTTATTTGTCTCCCCTGCATGTGCCTCCTCTCCTGCCACTCAATAGCCTCCTCCCCCGCACATGCCTGTCCACTCCCAGGCATGTGCTTGAGCTGGTTGTCTGTCAAACACTCCTCCCTCTGTTGGAGTTGTCTGTCACCCTTAACCACTCCCAAAGCCCTGGAATCTTCCAGCTGGCTRGAAAGGTGATAGGCCTGAGATCCCTGACCACTCCCTTGTCCCTCCCCAAGCTTTTCCCATTGGCGACTTTGTTGTGGGTTGTCCCTTGTTGCCTCAAGTTGATTGGTTGTTGTCTGTTGTACTTAAACCTTTGCACACCGGAGCTCGAGGCTCTCCGGAGCTGGCTCTCGGAAAACAAACTTCCCTGCAGCCCCTCTGGAGAGTCCCCTCTCGTTATTTGAGCGATCATAGTAGAGCAAAGCCTCTTGGTCTAGCTGCCACAGAGATCGCATGACTAGTGGAGTAGCTATGGAGATAGCTAGCCGGGGTCAGCTGCAGGCCAGAAGGCTGGGCAGACAAAGGGCCTGCTACTCTACAGGGTGGCGCCCAATGCGGTCTGTGAACACCGCCAGGCCACGTGAAGAGGCACAGGCAGCGGTGCAGGGGCACCACCGCAGTGACCCCCCGCTGTGACTGCGGCCTTGGGCTGCTACTCGGCCAGCTTGCTGCCAAGCACCGGGGAGCCTTGCCGGCCCAGCAAGGTCCGGTGCAGATCGCTCACCTTCCTCCCCATTCGGAAAGGCCTCTCTTTCTTCACTTGACGATCCGGATCGACCGCCTCTGCGAGAGGTAAAACCCCACACGGGGGACCCCACAGCACACAGTGCTCAGGACGACACCTCAGCCGCTTTTCGGCTGCAAGGTGCTGAGCCGTTCACGGGCCTTGGGCATTTTTACTTCACACGGAGGGAGGAATTTAGGGTACCCCACCGTTGCGTCGATACCCCGGCGTCGCGATGGGACAGAAGTTGACCACCGCCCAGAGAGGGATTTTCGTCCAAGTTGAGGGCATCCTTACGGGGGGTGGGATTTCAGTTAGGAAAACAAAATTAAAACGGTTTGTGGTCTGGTTGACCTCTCACTTCCCCACGATTGGAGTTTCAAATCTACAGGATCTCCAATTTTGGAATGTGGTCGGAGTAAAAATTTTGGAATCTAAGGACAAGCATTTGGGCGACCACACGCTTTTGGCGCATCAAATCAGAAATATTTTATTAAAGAAAAGCGAAGTGCGATGTCAGCCATCACCCAAACCGAACCCCAGTTCTTACCCCCCAGTTCTTACCCCAGTTCTCCCTCGTTTTCCCCATCCCGAGTCCTTACCCCGGGAATTCTTAGGAGAGAAGACCGCTCAGAAGCGCGAGGCTGCTACCGTCTCCTCGGCTCTCCTAGGAATACCCGGTCCCCCCACCTGGGCAGACCTGGCCAGTCTGCCCAGGGCTCTCCTTATCCCCGTTCTCCCCACCCAACAAAGGTACCATCCCGCAGGGTCTCATTCGCTTTGTCTTCGAGCAACGAGTCCCTACTTTCCCAAAATGGTGCCTGGGGAGCGCAAGATGGCGGAGGCCACATGGCGCCTCTTGCCTCTCGTCGTTCTCCTTCCCTAAAATCGTTGCACCAACCCTCTGCCCCGCCCCTCCCGACTCCTCCCCCTCCACCGCCTGCTTCTTGGCTCCACCTCTTCCCGGAAGGGCAGCCATCTTTAAAGAATGAGGAAGCCATACCCCAGGTCCACCGCCTTCCGGTTCCGGGTTCCAGCAGGCCCCATCCACCAGTCCGGAACTTCCGGGCTCGGACGAGGATGAGACCGCGGATCCGGACCAGGCCCTGAGGCCCAGGCCCATTCCTTCCGCCGCCCCGGTTACCTACGTCAGTCGGCCTGACGGCGAGCCCCCAGCCAGGTGGACACCATTCCCCCTGACAGCCACAAGAGACCTGTCCAAAGCAAAAAAGGAGTTTGGGCGAGACTCCGAATACTTTCGGGGCCTCCTTCAGGCCACCCTCGCTGATGACACCTTGGTGCCCGCAGATCTGCGTACGATCTTCTCGTGCCTCCTTAACCAGACCGACTTCCGCGTTTGGGAAAGCAGTTGGAAAACGGAGGTACGGAAGATTGTCAGAGATCTGTGGCCCACTGGCGAGGGGACTGACAGGGACGGCAACCTGCTCTCTGTAGACCATCTATGCGGGTTGAAGGATTGGGCCTCGGGGCAGAGACAGGCGGAAGAAATTCCTCGCCTCGCTCTAATTGAATCTAAAAGAGCGGCTGAAAGAGCCTTTGCTCAAATGCGGCCGGAGGGGCCTCACGAGGATTTCCTCATGGTCACATAGGGCAGTATGGAACCCTTCACACATTTTGTTGAAAGGCTGACAAAAGCCATACAGTATCAAGTAGTGGACGAAGGGGCTCGGGAAGAAGTTTTAGCACAGATCGCCAAAAGGAATGCAAATACTGATTGCAAGGCGGCAATTATGATGCTTCCCTGTGACCCCCCTTCAACTATTGAAGATATGCTTAACGTCTGCATTAAAAAAGCTTTTGTTTCAGCTGGCCCAAAGTTTCAGAATCAACAGAAATACAAGGCTCCAGACCCCCGCAGACGGCCATTCACCGCCGCGGCTGCGGCCGCTCCACCATCTAGCAATTCTAACACTGCTCGCTGGCAACCGCCGGGGAAAAAAGGCTCCAACAACAGACCCTGTCTTCTCTGCAATCGTGCGGGCCACTGGGCTGCCAACTGCCCCTTGAGAAGGGAGTTTGCAGATTTTAAATCTAAGAAAGGGGGAGAAGGGAGGGAAGGAGGTAACAAGCCAAAAAACTAAAATCTGAGCGCAGCCTCTCCCTGCGCAATGATAAAAATGAGGCGGGAACTATCCCATCGGCAGGGAGAGCGGAGAAGGAGACCCTGCCTGAGGAACCATTAAAAAACACTAAATGTGACTTTTCCGATCGTGACACTACCAATACAGACCTTGACAAGACCGTGGCATGTTAAACTCCCAGGTTGAGCCAGGAAGGCACCCCGAGGTGCCCCGGAGGATCATAACCACCAAATCTAATTATGATCCTTTCCTCCTGCAGCTCACCGAGTCAATCTGGATTAAGGACGGGGATTGGCATTTCATCACTGCCCAGGCCCAGGACACCGGGACCTGGAAGAGAGTGCGCAGTGAGTTTGTCGTCCTCAGAGACACCAAATACACCCCCTTGGACATCGAGATAGTCCCAGGGTTAACAACACCAGACCCAGAACATCTGACCATCTGGATCTGAAGTATTCACCCTCCCACTTTTCTGGCTAAAGGCCAAATCATCGCTCAGGCCATTGCAGTACCAAGTGCAGGGGGGAACCCGGCGGTAACTCCCATTCAATACATCAGTAGGGAGAAACCCCGAGCCCTATGCAACTTGGTCCGGGGAGGGGAATACAAGCAGATGGAGGGACTGCTCAACACTGGAGCCGATGTCACAGTCATTCCCAGCAGGGAATGGCCATCGCATTGGGAATTGCAAACCGTGGCAGGACACATTCAGGGTGTCGGGGGCACGCAATTGGCAAAGAGATCAAAGGACATGGTTAAATTCGAGGGACCGAATGGTCAATTAGCCAGCATCAGACCATTCGTTTAAGATTATAAGGAACCCTTGTGGGGGAGAGACCTGCTAGCCCAATGGGGGGCCAAAATTGACATCCCAGAGACCCCTCAGGTTTTTAGGGCGGCGGCCACTGAAGAGCGCCCTACCTACAAGCTGAAATGGACATCTGATGAACCAGTGTGGGTAGATCAGTGGCCGCTCAGCAAACAAAAATTAAAGGCGCTTGAGGAGCTCGTGGAGAAGCAGTTAGCTGCAGGGCATATCCAGGAGAATGATTCTCCTTGGAATGCCCCAGTTTTCGTTCTGAAGAAACCTGGTAAGAACGAGTGGCGGTTTCTCCACGACCTCCGAGAGATCAACGAGAAAATTGAAGATATGGGCTCTCTCCAACCTGGGATGCCTTCCCCAGCCATGATCCCTGCAAATTGGAAATTGGCCATTTTGGACATAAAGGATTGTTTCTTTCAAATTCCTCTTCATCCTGATGATGCCCCACGTTTTGCCTTCACGGTTCCAAACCGGAATCGTGGATTCCCAGGAATCCATTACCACTGGAAAGTTCTCCCCCAGGGGATGAAGTGTTCACCAGCTATTTGCCAGAGGTATGGGGCTTCCTTCCTGGCTCCAGTGCACAAGTCCTGGGGGGAGGAGGTCATCCTGTATCACTACATGGATGACATTCTGGTTGGTGCCCCCGACGAAGACAAACTCTCCAGGGTACTTGACCAGACAGCCAATGCGCTGGTTTCTGCAGGGTTTGAGCTCCGTGAAGACAAGATTCAGCGGATGCCACCCTGGAAGTACCTGGGTCTCAAAATTACAGAGCGGACCATTGTTCCGCAAAAATTGGATGTGCAGATGTCAATTAGCACTCTCAATGATGTCCAGAAACTGTGTGGCGCCTTGAACTGGGTGAGACCTTGACTAGGTCTAACTAACGCAGACCTAGAGCCACTTTTTGAGCTGCTTAAGGGGTCTGAGAACCCTAAAGCACCAAGGCGACTCACCCCGGAGGTGAAGGCTGCGCTGGAGAAGATATCTCGGAAAATGGCTGAGAGGCAGGCTCACCGATGCCATCCGGACCTGCCTTTCAACTTTATCATCCTAGGGAAGTTGCCACACCTCCATGGTATGATTTACCAGTGGAGGGAGGTCCCTAAGAAGGGGAAGGATCGTGCGACAGAAGATCCTCTCTTAATCATAGAGTGGGTCTTTCTCCGCAATCACCGGTCCAAAAGAATGTCTACGCCACAAGAGCTGGTGGCTGAGTTGATCCATAAGGGACGCCTTTGGATCAGAGAGTTGGCTGGAGAAGACTTTGCATATATTCACATACCGATACAATTGAGATCGGGCCAAACAACCAAAGAGATGCTCGAATCTCTGATTGTTGAGAATGAGTCACTGCAGTTCGCCCTAGATAGCTACACCGGAAAAATTAAACTGACTCGGCCGGCCCATAAAATTTTCAATTCGGAGATGCCATTTAAATTATCTCTGAAGAAGGTTCTGAGTCCAGAACCTCTAGATGCCTTGACTGTTTTTACCGACGCGTCTGGGGCTTCTCACAAGTCCGTTGTGACTTGGAAGAACCCCCAAACTCAGCAGTGGGAAGCTGATATTAAGGTGGTTGAGGGATCGCCACAAATTGCTGAGTTGGATGCTGTGGTCAGGGCATTTGAGAGATTCCCAGAACCTTTCAATTTGGTTACAGACTCTGCTTATGTAGCAAGTGTAGTATCTAGGGCAGAGAACGCAGTGCTGCAACAAGTATCAAATCAGAGACTTTTCGAGCTGCTCTCGAAACTTGTTAAAACAGTTTCCCACCGAGAGCATCCTTATTATGTGATACATATAAGATCTCACACTGACCTGCCAGAATTTTTAGCTGAGGGCAATCGGCGAGCCGATGCCCTAGCTGCAGCGTCAGTGGAACTAGCCCCTCTCCTGAGCATTTTCGAGCAAGCTCGGATCAGCCATCAGCTTTTCCATCAAAATGCGCCTGGCCTGGTGAGGCAGTTCAATCTTACCCGAGACCAAGCCAGAGCCATTGTGGCGACATGCCCTTCATGTTCCACCCAAGCCCTACCATCCATGGCTTTAGGGACCAACC
>CADDXX010000080.1:484871-565228 GCA_902810485.1 Alauda arvensis | reverse complement strand
GGGCGCCTGCCGCGCGCAGCTGGAGCGGGCGCGGCGGCGGCTGCGGCGCACGCAACGCCTGTACCGCCGGGAGCGGGAGGACTGCGAGGCGCTCAGAAGGCAGGTAGGGCCCCCACCCCGGATACTGCGGCCTGCGACCCTTCCGCCCCCCGGACCGGGCGGCACGGAGCCCCCGCGGCCGCCACTCCCCGACCGGGTGCCGCTCGGGCCGCGCTGCCCTTGTCCCTTCCACCAGATGTGCCCGTTCCACGCGATCCCTCGGCTCCCGGAGCCCGCCGGACTGTCCCGGCCTGCGGGTGGCCAGAGCAGGTTTGAGGTCTCGAGTCAGAGGTTGGTGGTGGGAACGGTAAAGCCTTCTCTACCACGGTAAAGCCTTCTCTACCACGGGGTTAGAATTGCAGTCAGAAAGAAAATTTGCATGTAGGAGAGTGAAAGAAGCTTATTAAACGAAGTGTGAGGTAAAGGAGGAGTGACAGAACTTCTCTGTAAATGCTTATGGCAAAAGAGAGAAGTTTAGGGGGGCCCTCATCGCGATGTGCAGCTTCCTTGTGACGAGAGGCAGGCGGGCAACCCTGATCTCCTTTCTGGCAGAAACCGAGGGAACGGCCTGAAGTTGTGTCAGGGTCATTTTCGATTGSACATTAAAAAAGGATTCTTAACACGGGATGCTTGGGCAGTGGAAGAGSTTCGGCAGAGAAGATGTCACAGCACCAAGCCTGACAGCTCAAGGAGCATTTGGACAATGCTCTCAGGCACATGGTGTGATTCTTGGGGATATCCTCTGCAGGGTCGAGAGTTGGACTCGATGGTCCTGGTGGGTTCTAGTTCGGAATATTCTGTGATTTGTAGATGCTGCAGTCGTCACTACAGAACAGTGGTCATTGCTTAAAATGCATCTTTACAAGGGYGGGCATTTAGGAATAACCTTGGTTAAGTTTCTCTGCTCCTTTGTGAGCAGAAATTATGTGTTTCTTTATGCTAACCATTCAAGTACAAAATTGTCTCCTGCCAAACAAGATCACTTGCAACACCTATGATGCCGTTATGCTTTGTTTGATTTACAGAATGCARAATAGGCTGACTCTTCTTTTCTGAGGTGGCAGACCACTAAAATGCAGTATTGTGGTTTTAACATGCAGGTTTTCTTTCAGGTAGAAGAACTCACTAAAGAAATCCATAATAGAAAGGAGAAGGATACGTCAAGCGTAGAAGTACAGACAGAGGACTATGCTGCATGGTCGCAAGCAGGTAGAGAGAGTGGTGACTGTTTAAACAGGGATATAGAACACTCTCTTAGTTTGAAAATGTAATATAGAGTACATTTCAAGTCTGCATCCTTCGCTGAGTTAAATTCAGTAACCTGGCATTATCTTTCAGACCATTTCCTATTTATTCAAGGCATTAATTCAGRATAAAATGTAGCAGAGACTAGCCGAATTCATGCCATTGTAATTTGTTATGTAGTAATCTCATTTTGCGAACATACACGCTTTACYAGTTTTTAACATAATTTGTTCAGTAGGATTAGAATAAATTCAAAGTAGAGGCATTACCTAAATTTTGATTTTCATTAGACTACACTACCTGCATAAATTTCCATTTTAAAATTTAGTATCCTTAAACTGCATTAGTAAAATACTGCCTTGCAAATTCATGCAACTTCAACTTTTCTTTCTGTTCCCTTTCTCCTCCTGCAGATTATTACTACTATGAAAATTATTACAATCACACTGATACTCAAGATTGTGCATCTGAACTACCAGTGCAGGACAGTCAAGAGACTGAAGAAACTGAGCATAATTCCACAGGGGAATTGGAGACAGGTGTTMATAGTCCACTAAGGAAGGATAGCACCAAAGCTACTGAAGGTGGAGAAGAGGAAAATTTCGTCCAGAATTCACAGGTTTTTGGACTGTCTGGAGTTTTACCAATTTTGAAATCAGTACTCTGTTAATTTTCCATCTAAAATATGTGCTTGCAGTCCTGATGGCTTTATACAAAACTATTTTTTGTGATGGTGTAGTGCTGATAATATCCTTGTACTTCAAAACTAATTATTTTTGGAATGTGTTCCAAGTGGAGCATCTTCTTAGGTTTGTGTCTTGGAGTTTGAGAGTTTTTGTAAAAACGCATATATATCCTATATAGTCTAGAAGCAGGATCTTTTTTATCAGCGGAGTATGTCCAGTATGTCCATGCTGATTTTCCTAAATAGCACTTTTTATTTTTTCTTCCACTGACATAAGAAAACAAGATATAAGGAGAATAACATTGGTGGAGGGGTTTATTTGTTTATTTTGTGGTGGGTTGGTTTTCTTCCCTGCTCTCCAACCTTCTCTTAAGTCACTCACTTAACTGAGTTGCTGCCTTAGCGTCTAGCAACTGAAATGGAACAGAGGGCAGAAATACGTCTTAGGAATGCTCTGAAAGAGGTTTCCTGTGTGTATTTTTGATGCGAGTCATTTTTGAGTAAAGCTGGGGAAAAACAAAAGACACAGGCTGAAGTCTTGGTCCTGTTGAAAACAATAGGAGTTTACCAGTAAACTACAGCCAGATTTTTGCCTTCCGAAACAGTCCAAGTTCATAGAGCTTTCTTTCTTACTTTACCTTTCTTACTTTCTGTTACCAGGAGACAGAAGAAACTTCAGTACCAGAAGGTTCTTTGGCAGAGAGCTTGAGAGCTGCTGCAGAGGCAGCTGTTTCACAAACTGGATTTATTTATGATGAAAATACAGGATTGTATTATGACCATAGCACTGGATTCTACTACAATTCAGTAAGGAGGATTTTCAAACTCCTTGGAATTTTTTGTCTATTGCAAATGTTTTGTTAGTAAAAGTTGTATGAGCAAAGAACTAAGATCCAGGCTGGTTTTATGTTTTGAAAAACAGGTTACCATAGATGAATTGTGTTAAAAGTTTGTTAATTAGTTTCTAAATTACTTCAGTCAATTAAATATAGCAGGCTAAGATTAAAATTTAGATTTTAATTCAGTTCTTTTTGATGTCTCCTAGATCTCAAAGTTATTTGGCATTGTACAAATTTTATGCTATAAAGCTGTCCTGTAACTCTTTCAAACCTAAAAGCTTGAGCTTAGAGATATCTTGTTTAGAAACAGACATATTTCTGAAGTAAGTCAGTTGCTTCTCCATAGTGGAAAGATTATTGAGAGAAGATACRCAAAATGTTTGTGCTTTTACTTGAGTACTGTTACCAATTAGTTTGATTCTACAGGRAAGAACACACTTCTTTTAGAAGTGTTGGAAGAAGATTAGATGATGGATCAGAATTTCTTAATTTCTTAATGGTTACTTTTTGCTGTACATTTTTGTATAACTTTTGCAAAGGTTTTCTTTTGGTCCTGTGAGGTGTGTTTGTGTATGTGTACAGGTCTGTGGATAGATGTATACACTGTACTGCACTGAGAACAAAGTTTGTTTGCAAACAAACTTATATTCAACTCAACTGTAAAAAATGCATGAGGTGCACAATTGTTTTCAGGATGCTTTTGGACTTAATTTTTAAGGATRCAATTGCTTTTGACATAGTTTGTAGATTTAGTTAGACATAAATGTTTGTGACTATAGATTTACAATTTATGGTAGACTTATCCAAAATAATATCTTTTCTTGGTACATAAGTGTTCTGAATTACAGGAAATGTTCTTGCATTGTTTACTGGCAAAGTTCTGATGATAGGGCCAGGGACTGCAGAGGTAGCCTGTCTGAGAGAAGGCCATGTTTTTAATTAATCAGATGTTTCTTAGAACAATATATTTATTGAACAGATAATAACATTGTTCTTCCTTTCTTGTAAAGGAAAACCAACTGTATTATGACCCAGCAACTGGAATTTATTACTACTGTGATGTGGAAAGCGGCCGATACCAGTTTCATTCTCGAGTGGATCTGCAGTCTTACCAGGCCTCTGGTACTAAGCACACCAAGGATAAAAAGGGGAAAAAGAAGAGAAAAGAACCAGAGTGGACTGCTGCAGATGAGTATAAGGTAACTTCAGAACTTACAGAGAGAAAATGCAAAATCTCTTGGCTTTTTGTCCATGATGCAACTTATGGGCTATGGGGCTTGGTTTTATGCAGAGAATGTGTGCTTATTTTTTGAACTATGTAAATGTACCTAAACTGTATACAGCAGGTTGCTCATGTGCAGTTAGTGTTCAAATAACTTTCCCATTGAGTGATTAATGATAAAACTTTTAATTTGGATCCCTTTGCTTTTTCAATATTTTTTTATTACTACTGACTTGTAAAGGAGTCTACAACTGAGTGTCGGTGAAGGTTTTTGAACAGCGGGCACACTAGAAGTCACTCAGTGTTGTGTGGGCTGGATTTACATCAGAAATTCAGTGTTAGTGGCAATATCTTAGGTTCRGAATTTTGGCTTGTGATTGGGTGTTTGGTTGGCTATTTTTCAGATTCACATTATGAATCAAAAAACTGTAAATTTTGAAAATACACTCATACACAATYCTCTCTGTGACTGCATTCCAGAGCTTAGTCTATTGTCATTTTACTGTATCTCTGCTATCACTTAGGATTGGTGTTTTTGAAGTTCTGTTTCTTCACATAGTATGCTCTCCTATTGCTACTTGGTCACTATATTTTCATTGTCATTAGTGTGTGGATAAACTGTACATCTTAATAAATACCCATTGTAATTAATATATATTTCAAATTACAAAATTTTTCTGAGTGCTAAGAAAATGCACCATGTGCTGTCTTGAAAAACATCACTCACTCCTAAAAACCAAGAAGTACTGACACAGCTATTAAACCTCAGGATACGTTCCCATTTTGAACACTCTTACTGATGTTGAGTTCTATTCTGCCAATTTGTTTTATTATTTTAAGATAAAATTGAATATATTGATTTCTCTAGTTTGAGTTCTCCTCGGTTTGCATTCTTCAAAGCTATTGCTTTAACCATTAAATAGTTCTATTATGTAGGCCTCAGACATGCAGACTGGTTGAAATTTGAAATAATTACATTACTGTCCAGATACCTGTACATAATAGTCACATAACATCAGTGCGCAGTTAAAAAATTTAATCAGGAGTGAGGTAATCTGAAAGACTTGAAAATGGACACTACATGAAGAAAAAGTGTAATTAGGTTAAATGGATAGTGGTTGTTGACTGATCACACATTTTATAAACAAATTGTGGCTAATTTCTACTCCTGGAGGAATCTTCACATGAACCCTTCCATTTGGAARGTTTGTTCTGGATACTTGGCAGCACTAAACATAATGATTCTTTAGACTTAAAAGAAGAGAGCTTAATGCAGTGAAGTGCAGCTTTACCAGTACCCAGCTATGTGCAAATGCTGAATGAGCATTCTGCCACTCTCAGAAAGTGTTGGTCAATACAGAATTTCATCCATCATGTATCAGGAAAGAATAATGAAAAGCTTGTAGGAACAAGTCTTTATCWAAAACTGAATATTAAATCTCTTAAATTTAGTTCTACGATGAACCAACCAACCTAAACCAACATGAGTGTTTATAGAAATTCTAAGGCATGTATTGCTCTGACCTATCAAATTATGTTGACTGCTTTTTAGAGTCCTATCACAGTCTGCTTCTGTACTCTGATTATACTAGTTATAGAGGCTTGTCTTTAGCTTACTTTATACTAGTGTTTTTATTTAGATAGTCTTGTTTACAGATCTTTCCTGTGAGACTTCCACAGGCAAAAGGTAGGAGGTAAACATCCATTTTTTTCTCCTGTGTTTTACTGATGGTGAACTGAGTACTTTGCTTTATTTGTGAATTAATTTGTTAGACCAACAAGGTAACAGGGAAACCATTTAAAGTGTACTGTAGGGCACTTCTGTGAACAGGTAGTGAAGGTCTATGTCAAAGAAGTAATCATAGTCTTTTTTATTTTTTTAAACAAAAACAGGGAGAATACAAAGTGAAACATAAAACACTCTSCATTTTAAACTTCAAAAATAAAAGAACGCCTTTTTGTCAGTGCGCTTCTTTGTAAATGCACAGCTGGATTTAGAAGAAAAAATTAACCTTACTGACATAGTTTACATCACTGAGTAAAAGCATTTTATTCTTGTACTGTGGTTATTAATCAAGTAAAAATTCCATGTTACTTTAATACTAAAGATTATTATTTTCTAGAATAAAGTATTTTTCTGTTACAAAATTGGTAAAATGGCTTATAAGCTGCACAGTCAAGTGCATAGATGCATGGTATTTTTTCTCAGAATAATTGTTGTCTGGTTTAGTCTTCTATTGACAAAGGCACTAATTAGTTCATGATAGAATAAAACTAAAAGCATCTGGTTTTAAATAGGACTTTGTAGTTGAAGCATTGTATATTGAAATGCTTTTCTCCAGACTTACTGCCTAGCCTTCTCCCTTTTCTTTCCCTGAGCTGTTTAAATTGTTAAAATCATGACAATGCTTTTGAAGACTAGTACCTCATTACTGCTTTTTCAAACMGATTATTAAATTGTGCTGCTAGCCTGAAAAGCATTCACAACATTGCCTCATTTCTTGACCAAAGTAGGTTTTACTTCCTTTCTGTTTGTACAGATGGTACAGATAGGAGAAGGGTTTGGTTTAATGCCTGGTCTGTGGACCACTAGTGTTAAGAAAGCAGGGTGTTGTTTGCCCCCTGAACTTTATAATTTTTGGGTGAAGCTGAGGTGGCTTATAAGAATATCCATGTAAAACAGGGGAAGRCAGCAGTACTTAAAGAGTCATAACAATTTTTTTTCTCTGTTTTTCAGTTAAAGGAAATGAATGTAAGCAAATATTTATAGATATTTATTACTACATAAAAATTGTCAAATACAAGAAATAAGGAAATTTAGCAGCTATGTGTTTAAATTATCAAGCATATATTTTTAGGTAGAGGGTATTGGAAACCAACGKTTTTTACCAAAACTGCATGTGATTTTTGAATGACTTAATTTAAACCAAAGTTAATACCTTTTTTATTTAAAAAATGATTGTAACTGGAACAATCCATTAACTTTCTGTTTCTGGTCACAGGAGGGTTATTTTTTGTGGTTTATTTTCTAGGTATTGTGAGAAAGTTCATGTACTCAGCTATCTATCTTACAGATAATATTTATTTGTAAGTAGGAAATTAGGGTACTTAACACTACAGAAATGGCAAGTGAGTTGTGCACAAATGTTGTAGCATTCTTAAAGAAAACCCAACATGATTCTGAGAATGTAAAGGATAAAATTAATATATTAAAATATTATTGCATTTTCAACAAGCTGAATAACCAAACAAGAAAATACTCAGAAAATAAATGTATTTCTAATTGTAAAAAAACAGTGCAGGTGAAATTGTGTGCTTACCATCACCTGGGGAAAGTTCCTAATTTATACAAGAACTTTCCTTAAAAAGCTCTTTTCTTTTCAGTCACAAACTGAAACTATATTACAAATAGTTTTCTTTTGACTTGTGAAACAAAGTATGCTGTATACTTGCTTGCTTTTTGACAATCAGGATTTTTTTTTTTTGCCAGGATAAAGTATTTATATGATCTCTGTCYAGATCATATAAAAAGATTGATAGAATACCTTGAAACTTTTAGACATACAGTTTAATTCTGGTATCTTTTTGTAGGGGTAGGTCAGAAAAAAGGTGAGATAAGAAACATAGTATCTTCATCAGTGAAGAAAACCCCTTTAAATAAGTAAATTTGGAAAAGTTGAAAAGGTGGCATAAGTKATAATATGATCCCTGGCCCAATATCAAGAGGCACAACTTCCATACAGTTTGGAGAATAGACTGTGTGCAGTAGTGTTCCTGCAGTTCAACTTGGTGCATTGGGGCCTATTGAAATACACAGCARAATTTAAAAGGAACATCTGACACATGCCATTTTTTCCCATAAATTTCCATAAAGGGATTTTTCTTATTTTCAAACTACCACCTAGTAAATTCTATTTCAGTGTAGTACTCAGAATTAACTTCTACTATATTCTTTTCCTTTATAGATGCATTGTAGCTACTTCTGTAGGAGAGACAAGGTGGTTTTAGTAGTGGTTCCCATAGATCTCTTGAAGCAGTGATTTTTACTTTTTTTATCACATGTAGTTTACTTTTTGCTGATATTCATCCCATCTTTAGGTACGTCAGTTGACAGAAACCATGGCTAATCTGAAGATTTCTTCTTTTGAATTGGCAGCTTCTTGTAAAGGTAGAGTTGAGACAACAAACACACATTAGTCCATGGATGTTTACCTTTAACCTTGATATTTTTATTAATGGAAAAAATAATATCTAGTAATTGATTAGATTTTTTTCATAAACATATTAATAATTTTTTAAAGCTATTTAATCAAAATCTGTTCACTTTCAAAGGAGCTTTGAAATCGATTTTAAATACTGTGTAAGTAACATCTGAAGAAAACTTTGATGACATTCTAGGCTATTTGGCACTCCTGTAAAACATAAAGGGTCTGGACTAAAGAAATTACTCATCCTTTAGGTAAGGTTATTTAATTCAGAGCTGTGCACCAGTGTATAAAAGGGCTCCTATATTAGGAGAACTTTTTTTTTTCTGGCATTTAATTAGATTTTTTTGCACAGGAATATTGAGTATTGTATAGGGTGGATAAGAGTAACTGAAGTACCTGTTGAATGATTTTAGCCCATGAAAGCTTAGTCATTTGAGTGAAAGAGCTATTTTTAGGTGTTCATAAATATTTGTTTAATAAAATACTGAATTTCAGATTAATATTTCAAATTGAGAGATTCAGTGCTAAAGGTATACTATTCAGTCCTGTAGAAGAGTGCTGAGAACCCATGATTCTGTTAAATAACGTACTGAACTTCTAGCAAACCAAAAAACAAGCTAAATATTTGAGAAAGTTAGATTTGTCTATATTTCTGTGCTTTGTATAAAATAAAATCGGAAAGAAAATAGTTCAAGCAGTGTACTTCTTAGAATTGAGCTAATTATACTCACAAAAATAAGTTCTCATTTATGGACATGCTGAAGAATTGCMTGAACACAGATGTTGGTCAGCCATAATACAAAAAATTTGAAGTTTTGAAAGACAAAATGTCTTGCTCTGTAACAATAAAGCAAAAAGTACAGTTAAATGCTTAAAATACTTATAATTTTTCAACAAAAACAGTTCAATGACAATATGTATTTTCTAAGTAAGACAGTCTGCCTTTCAAAAGGTCATTGTAATCAGTAGTTTGTGGCATATTCTTTATAAAGTAAAACCATCAATTCCACTCACATAAGCATGATTTGTTATTCTTGTAAGATCAGTCCTCATGGGATACATAAATATCCTGATTTCAAAGTACTTAGGGCTGATTTTGTCAGGGATGCAAAAATATGAACCAACTCTATTCTGTAGTTAAAAAGTAGTTTATTATCCACCTCTCAGCTTCACTTTTTCACTGGAGAAAAATCCCAGAGATGTTGTGGTAATACCCAGTAGATGGAAAGTTTTTCAAACCTGGACCAAACTGGGTCAATCCATGTCTAACTCATGACTGTTGGTGTCAGTCCAGATGTACTGGGCAAAGCAACAATGAAAAAATGTATGTGTCTAATATCATGGTGTAAAAAGTGGTTGTAATGAGCATCATACTTCGTGTCTTGWGGCATGAGTTTGGGATGAAGAGTTAGTCATTGAAAAATTAGGTGCATTGCTAGAATTTATTGCGTTGTTCAGGGTAGTATTTACCAAATGTTGTGCTTACTGCCAGTTCCTGGTTTTAAGTGATGACTATATATGGAGAAAAGGAATTAGGTGCTGTTTGCCTAGTTAGACTTTAATACATGCTACACACGTTCTGTCTTAGCACTGGTTAAACCAGCCACGATTTAACCCCAGCCAGCAACTGAGCTCCTGGCAGCTGCTCACTCACTCCACCACCAGCAGGACTGGGGAGAGGATTGGAAGGATGAGAGTGAGAAAACTTATGGGTTGAGATACAGCCATATGCACAAGCAAAAGAAAAAGTAAAAAATGAATTCACTGCTTCCCTTCCTGGGCAGCCATCCCCAGGAAAGCAGGAGTCCAGCACAGGTAATAGTGACAAAGGCCAAGCTCTCARCACCCCTTCTGCTTCCTTGTCCTTTTCCCAGCATTTATTGGTAAACAGGATGCCAAATGGTATGGGCTATCCRGTGGACAGTTGGGATCAGCTGTACAGGTTGTGTCTTGCTTCCARCTCCTTGTGCACTCTCAGCTTCTCTGCTGGTGGAGTGCTGCAAGAAGCAGAARAGGCCTTGGCTTGTGTAAGCCATGCTCAGCAAGAAGTAAAATCTCTGTATTATCAGCCACGTCTTCAACACAAATCCAAACCACAACCCTACACTAGGTACCATGAATAAAATTAGCTTTACCCCAACCAGTAAGTAGTCCTGCATCATGGAAAAGGATTTCTGCACCACAGGATTGTTTCAAATGCTTTAAGATTCATTCAGTATATGTATGCTTAATGTTTATACACTTTGTGCATTTTAATACAGATCCATGAAATCGTGAMGTGTTCAAAATCTGTATTCTGTTTTTAAATCCTTGGTTTCAGGCAAGGTTTTCTAAATGTGAAGACTGCATTTTATCAGTACTTAACTCTTAAGTTTATTTGCTTTCTTAACAGTTGAATATAGCAATTGTGAAAAAAAAATAGAAATTGCTGAGAAGAGGCTTAATGGTCACATTGGTAAAATAATTGAATGAATGAATGTGTGGAATCCTTGGTCTTTTTATAAGTGTTCTTAAAAATTCCCGCTTTCAACACAGAACCAAGAGTCTACTCTTTAGTATCCAGGCTTTGAAACAGCACCTTTTTACTTTCTAGTTTAAAATACCTGAAATTATGCCAAAAATCATGAAATGTCACAGGATTCATTGTGGAGAAGAAATTGAGTGGTTGGAACCTTGTACTTAGGCATCAGTGCATCACAGTTGTGTCTTGTTTTGTCTTGCTTGTGATTTGAGCAGATGCTGTAGTTTCTTTGTTTTCAGATTAAATTAGAATACCCTGAGCTACTTTGTTCATTAACCCTATTATAGAAGTAATACATTTTAGAGTGCAGAACACCTTGGTATGTTTGGCATCAATGTAATACCCATACCAGACATAAATATAGACAAAGACAAATACACTGAAAAATACAACTCAGGATTGTGGCAGGATTACTACATTTTTTGTTTAAAATAAACAGCATTACAAAGTGATAATGCTGTCCTGTTCCTTTCTGTTCAAGGACTTAGGGGGTTTAGGGAGGAGGGCTAATCCAGTCGAGAAACTCTGAATAAAAAAATAGTTTTTCAGTTGAAGCATGAAAATCATTTTTAAAAGCCCTGGTTTTACCTGAGAAYCTGCTGTCATACTGAAGGCATTTCAAAGGTGCACTGTCTTATCCAGCAGCTGAGAGGAATTCTTGTGTTTGTCATAGTCCATGCCACTGATGTGTTTCTACAATTCTGAMAGTGCTTTAATTGCCATGATGTTAACATTCACATTATTTTGCTTATCTTGAAATGGAAATGCATGGGAAAAAGTCAAGGATTTTTTTTAACCTGGTATGTTGCAATATTTGATAAAATTCAAGGCAGTTTACTCTGAACTCAATATTGGCATGATACAATCTGAGATTTTATTTATCTTATAAAGCCACTTCTGTTCTTTTTTCTCTATTTCCTCTTTTTTCCTCTTTTATTTTTTTAAGAACATTATCAAGCTACTAGATTGAGAATTATCTTTTCAAGATACCCTGGCAAAATTAATATGAAACTTCAGATTTCTCACTTAAAAACTGTTGGGTTTTTTTTTTTTTTATAAAATATATGCAAGTGGAAGAACCTGCAATGATCCAATCTATCTGATACTCAGTAGAGAAATTGAGAAATCTTCTGCAGTAGAAAATTGATTTTTCTACTAACAGTAGAACTATATCACATAGCATAAATAAGGCTTGTACTCTCTGTCTGCTGTCTTGATTAAAGGCTCTGTTGAAGATGTGGTTTTGAAAGGAGGAAGAACAGATCTATAGTTAATAATTAACAGAATTATAGTTAYAGATATTCTGGACTCTGGTAATAAAACACAAAAAGAGGAGGAAGATACAATAAAGATGAATTAAAGACCTAAGAAAGTTGCAAGAATTGAATGAGAGAGGCACAGAAGTGTGATAAAAGCAAAATAGGAAAATAGTCAGTGATGTCGTACAAGTTTGAAAATGAGGACAAGATTCTAAAGTTTCTAAACAGTTCTAAAGTTTAGAGAAAAGACTGGCATTTAGAAGAGGAGTAGGTGAAGTTTAGAAGAGGAGGGCAGTCACACTCGCAAACAGAAGATGGTCTCTGTCACATCTAATAGGATGTGAAAATATTTTTACTGAAATTTAAAAGTTCTGCTGACTGCATGTGTAAAAGCTTTTTGGAAATTAAGCTACTTCTTAATAGTTCTGAAAACAATTCTTCTAAAGTGAAGAATTTACTTCCAGGCTTTCTTTAGACAAATTAAATGTGTAAAGGCTGTAACATTGTGTAACTCCCCTCCAGGATTTGGACATTGAAGAGCAGAAATCATCTAACAGTCTGAATTGCTTTTCCACCACTGACCAAGTAAGTTCTACTGAAGAAGATGAGTCTCCAAATGTACGAAAGAAGACCAAAATGGACACAAAACCACGAAACAGCCTAACAGCCAAAGAATCCCTTTCTACAGATGGTMTAAATTCACATTCACACAAAAGTACACCAGATGCTGCAGCGCATACAGATGACARTAGAACAGCAGACACAGAGAGTGAACCAGAAGAAGGTGAAATTACAGATTCTGAGTGTGAAACCTACAGTGAGGAGGAATTAACAAGTGAAGAAAYTGGTGATTCAGAATACTCAGAAAATGAAGGTGAATTATTGTGGATTATATATGGTATTACTGTATTTTTCCAGGAGCCTTTTAAAAAAACCAGTTTGGATAATTAAAAAAAAAATATATAAAATATATATAAAAGCATGTGACTTGAGATACTTTGAGAAAGTGCTATATGTAATCAGCATTTCTTTCCCTCTCTTCACTTGCACAAAAGTAGTAATGTTTTTATAAAAGCTGTTACTTAAGCTCTGTTTATAAGAGTATAACATCTGTGCTTGTGTAGAAACCTCAGAGATTGCAAAAATTTGGTTTAATTAGAAAAGTGAAAGGCGAAAAGAAACTGCTGCTAAAATAGGAGTTCTAGACCAGTAATTCACAGTAATTTGATAATTAGCTCTCTTAAATTAATATACATTATTTTTGATACTGTTTGTACCATCGTGTACAACCGGATGCAACATGGGTCTACTGTGGTGWGAAGCAACACGGAGTCGTCAGTACTAGTTGAAATCCTGTTTGGTGTATATTCCAGTGGCAACTTGAAAGAAATGGATATAGACCAGAAACYTGGGTACAGTTTTATACCAAGGTGTTCTGCTAGGTCCCTCAAAAACAAAAAAACTAAGGTARCCTGTAAAAAGCTTGATGCAGCGACTCAGAACTATGTATGTGCAAAGGATATTCCAAGTCACAGAATGAAATACAACCTATAGAAAACTGTATTTGTAGCCTGTGCCCTGCTCACAGTTTATTACCAGTTTTGTTTCTTATGTTTTTATTACTTTACTTAACTACTCAGATTCTAGTTGATTAATGCTAACCAAAATGTGATTGCTACTATCAGGTTTTCAGACTAAATTGTCTTTTCTTAATATCCAATCTTGCAGTAATGCTGAAGTARTAAGAACTGGGGACATTTTCTCTTCCCCTAGTAAGAGGGGAGTGTAAGGTAGTGTCTTCTCATCTATGTCTGCTCCTACCTGAGGTAATTGGAGATTGTTTCCACAAATGTACATCCAAGAACAGAATTCATACAGCTATCAGAATMCAGTATCTTAATGGATTATCAGGCAAAAAAGCATATGCCATCTGTAGGTTCTGTCTATTATTTTTCTTATCCATGTTAATGAATAGTGCTCCTAAGAAAAAAAAACAGTAAAAATACATTTGACATAGAAATTGTCAGGTATAAAGTTGATACGCGGTAGGTCTGTGATGTGGTTAACAAAAAGTTCCCTTTTCTCCAAGTAAAATTGTTTTCTAATCTGTTACTAATCTAATTAATGATCCATAAATCTGTAATATACTAGTAAATTTTGTGAATGTATATATATTTTACTGCTGTAACAAAATAGTTGCCCACGTGTAAATCAGAATTAGGAAAACATTTTTAATATTTTGGTGTGCAGTCAGAAAGCCTTGGAAACAATAATCTCATCAAAGTTTTCTCTCAGATGTTGTTGCACATTTCTTTTTATGAAAGTAGCTTATTATTCAGCCAGGTAATGGCTGGATGTTTTTCAGTTTTTTAAAACTATGGACTATAAATATGTAAATTGAATGTGTGGCTAGTAATGGTGGTGGTGTTTTTTTCTATATAATTGTAGATGAAGAAAAGATCTGGCCTCCTTGTATCAGAGTAATTGTAATAAGATCACCAGTTCTACAGACTGGGTCACTTTATATTATYACTGCTGTGAAACCTGCTACAATTGGAAGGTAAAACTGATTAATATTTTATATATATATTATCTATCTATCTGAAACTACTCTCTTTGAAAGCTGTGGAAAGCACTTACGATTACTTGTCTCTGCTCTTTATGCTTGTCTTCCTAGCCTRCAGCAGTTGTGAGGTACTCTGAGTTTGATTAGTTCACAGTAAGAAACTCAAGCCAGATCACACAATGATATGTCCTCATGATAAAATAACAGCATACACAGTTAATGCAGYTCAGCAGACATGAAAATTTCCTAGTGATAACTTGATGTTGGGACTGAGCCCTAGTGGCAGCACAGCTGCAAGCCCTTCTTTGAAAACTTGTTTCCTAGAAAATAAGTAAATTTTGTCCCAGGCCATTGAAGTACTTTTTTTCAGAAAAGAAAGAATGCCCTTCAGAAATTCAGGATSACTATCTAGACTTCCTCACCCATGGAAATTTCAGTAGGGTTTGTTCACTGGCTTTAGATGATAAGCTGGTTTGTGCTAAACTGTATGCATTCTTACAGTTCTAAATCTAGTTTTTTCATTGTGGGTGATRAATAYAATGATGATTTWAAACTTTCTTCCATGCTTACTGAAACCCTCACCCTGGAAAAGCTGTTTCTATCTAATGCTGATRGACATGTTTTGATTCRCTTTTAAAGGTTGAGTCCCCATGCATGTGAARATCAACAGACAGCTGTACTTWGAATTTGCATATAGGTCTCTYACTAGCTGCATTGCTTCTTAGTATAAGAACCTAATGCACAAATCCCTTCTTCCTGTTGCTGATTGTTTTGATAACAAAAAGTGCAAAGAAACCAAAACCCACACTGTACAGATTACTTTTTCTTTACCTGTATCCCTCCATAATGCAACCAAGAATTCAACTTCACCATCAAAAGAGTGATGCCAAAATACACTGTAGACCCTGAAGGATGCAGAGTTCAGACTGTTATTTAAGGCATTGCATGGCAGTTCAGATAAAACTATTATGTTTATAGATAAGAATTTAATGGTACCATTTGATCATTTATTAATTGTCTGCTTTGTATAGTTCATACAAATGGCAGAAGGGACCTGAAGCAAGTCTTTACATTGTGTATACAGCAATACAATGTTTTGTATCTGTAAAAATTCTTAAAAGCTTAGAAGAGAAATATATTACAGTTCAACTGAAATATACCTTTCATAGGCCACTTATAAGACCTGTTTCTACTTTGTTGTGATTTGTATATCAACTTGTCTTTCCAGAGAAAAAGATGTTGGACACACACTTCAGATTCCTGAAGTTGGAGTCAGTAAGGTAAGTYTTGTTCATGTCTGCTAGAAGGTAGATCAGAAAACATAAATGTATGAATGAAGCTTTTTCATTGTTATTGAACTTGAGGGAAAACTCTGTTAAGTACTAATGGTATATATAATTTTTATGTCAGATAGTGATAATTTCTTTACCAAGTAATGCAATCCTTGCAGTTATGCTCGGAGCAAAAGGGGGGTTTTTGGGTTTYTTTCAAGCAACTGTGGAAATGATGTAGAGGGAGTTTAAAAAATTAACAGAATTCCTTTCAATGATTGATTGAATAGAAATTATAAATTCTGTGATCTGTTTTGCTAAACACTTAAACACAGACCCTTAATACAGCACTCCTAATAAAAGAACACTGTAGATTGACAAAGTGTCATCCAAGCAAAAAGTTTGTTAAAAAAATCTGTAACTGCAAGTATCTCATGAAACACACTTTACTGTATCTATTTTGAAAGACAGTTCTCATTAATCAGCTGCTGTATTTCATAATGAACAATTTCCRGAGTAAATATTTCCCTGCTATTAATAACTTTTTTAGACATGTGTTTGAAATTGGGCAAATAAAGAAGCCAAAAGGCTTTTATTTTTCTTTAAAGTTACCATTTTAGTACTTCACAGGTACTGAGAGTTTATATAAGAAGTTACTTCACTTTTCAGATAAGAAGTCAAAGGTGAAAAGATAAATTACATATCTGCAGGAATAAAAAGTTATGTGCTAGTTTGTTTTCCTCACTGCTCTTACTTTTTAGCTGTGGTCAACTTTGGTGTTTGCTTTTCTTGAGTGGAAAGTCAGATTTTAAAAAATGCTACACCCTGCAGTTCTAGCCTGTGTAGAAGAAGTTTTAGTTCTGTTCAGTAAAGCAGAAGTAGAAAATAAAACATCTATTGAATGAACTAGGTAGTCCCATCATTATGGGAGTATTCCATGTCGTAAGAAATGTTAGCCAATCTTCAATAATTTTTTTTTTAAACTGAAAGCAGCAACTACAATTGCTCTAAATGGTCCAATTTTAAACAGACATTCCTCTAGACTTACTGCTTGTACTGAAAGTTCTAATAGGTTGGAGAAGTTGGTACTTGGTACTGAGTGGCCTTTTTTGGAGGTAGTGCATGCCTTTATGAATTTGGCAAAGAGTTGTGCAAAGGTCTGTGTGGTCTTGGTAGCAATTCTATACAGAACTGCATCAAGGCAAAAAAAACCCTACAACTTTATTAATTCTCAATATTAGAAAGGAGATAACAGAAACTGCAGATGATTGGTACTGATTGTGTCCTAAGTACTAAGATGCAGGAGAAGGTGAATTAGGTGAAAGTTACAAAAGCATGACATTTAGGTAGTTATTTCAGATATGAAAGACCAAGTAAATGGAAGCAGAACGAGATCTCTTTTTTAAATGAGAGTGCTATAAAATACCTTAAGAGCAAAAAGCCTGTTATTTAGAAGAACAGTTAAGAAGGTTGTATTACTGAATCTTGCAGTTGTTTAAATAAAGCATTCTTGCCACATTGGAAGAATATAGTTGTCCAGTACTGAATCAGCTTACRAACAAAATAGCTACATAATTAACTGTATACATTAGCTCATGCTGTTGTGGCCTCTTCATTTACATTTCACAAGAATGAAATCATAAAATGTAAAATGCTTTATTAACTTAGAGTACCAGAGCCACTCATTTCAAAAGTCTCAAAATATATTCTGAAATCTTACCTTTTAAATCGTGAAGTATTCTCTTAACAAGAACATTTAACTTAGATTTCTATTTGTCAGTTTCATGCAGAAGTATATTTTGACCACGAATTGCAAAATTATGTTCTTGTGGATCAAGGCAGTCAGAATGGAACAGTTGTTAATGGAAATCAGATTCTCCAGGTGAGTACCTATTGTTTYAGTGCTCTATGCATTGCAGAAAACTAATCTTATGGTAATTTTAAATGTTTTACAGCAGATCACTTATAATGCCATTRTATGTTTTCTTTCATACATTAATGCCTGCCTTGGTTCCCTTCTGATTTTAGGGCCACTTGGAGTACTTAATGTTTAGTTATTCTAGGAAAAATCCCCTAGGATTGCAGTTGCTAGACTGAAATACCCACTGTAGTTAAACAGTTGCCTACATTTGTGAGACCAAACTGAACTACRGAGTTGTAAGCAATGTGCATGAAATAGAGTTCGTGTCTTCATGCGTAGCTGACTTGGCTGCCAAAATTTTCTTCTTCTGTAGCCGAAAACAAAGTGTGATCCCTGCATTCTGGAGCATGGAGATGAGGTGAAGATTGGCGAAACTGTGCTTTCTTTTCATATTCACCCTGGAAGTGATACTTGTGATGGCTGTGAACCAGGACAAGTTAGAGCACATCTTCGCCTGGACAAGAAAAAAGAGTCTTCTGGTTAGTAATTTTTTGTTATGGCTATTTATAAATATAAAAATTAGTTCAGTTTTCATACAGTTTTCTTGTCAAGTGGAAATAGTTGTACGTAGTTATGTATTTTCTTCTTGGTATACGTATGCATATATAATAWTGTCGTAACAAAAATTCTCTCATTTGTCTTATGATTCAAAACATTGTTATATTAATAATTACRAATTCAGTCCTGTGTTCTTCCTTTTAGTTTGTCCAGCACTTAGCAAAGAAGAGAGAGAGTTAGTCAGAAGAAAAGCATTAAAACAAATACGGGTTAAATATGGTTTACAGGTGAGTTTACAGTAGAAGTTGATAAAATTTTGGTAATCTTGTGGTTGTTCTTTGTTACTTTGTTATTCCTATTTTAAGTCATTGACTTAGTTGAATAAGGGAAGTTTTCAAATACCCTTAAACTTAGCCTGGTTTGTCTTTTGTACCCTAAATTATTTTTCTTTACAAACTTCTACAAAGAAAGATGATGGTAAGAGGRCATGAAAGTTCCATTGAAAATTAGAAAGAAGATCCTTTCAAAGTGTACAAGAGTCCTAATCTTTTTGAAGTTAAGATTTTGCAAGACACTTACATTTTTATTTCTGTAAGATTAAGTTTTCACTGAATTGCAGTCGTGTCTTTCATTTAGAAGGAAACATAATGAGCAACTGAAAAAATTATGGAAGGAAATATTTTCAGGTGTTTAAGTCCATAGAAGAATGTCAACGTGAACATACAGGCAATATAATATATATGTATTCAGATTATTTCTGTTTTAGAGRTAATTTTAACTATGCAGTTACTTCCAGCATTTGTACTAAGTACTCATGTAGAAAACAGAATACCATAATTTCTATCAAATTATTCAGGTACCAACAATCTGTATGCTTAATTCTGTCATTTATTCTGAAAAAAAATAGTTGCTATTTTTTTAGTTAGCCTGTGAACAGGCTAAATCTTTATATAAAAAGCCAGTGGCATGTCCACATGGTTTTCTGCTTAATACGGAAAGACTGACCCTTCATACCAAGAGAAAATTCAAGAGAATCTGTTATTTTAATTACACTTTCTGAGACACTTGAATTTGACAATGTTATGTGATTATGGCAGTAATATGGTTTACAAGGTATGCCTGTAAGCTAAGAAAATACTAAGTGAGAGTTAGGTTTTGTGACAAGATTTAGAATTAATAAAAAAGGCTGAAGCTGCCATACTTTTGGAGGGGAAAAGGGAAGTTAACAAAAATAAAGAATTTAAACCCCACTGTCTTTGTCTTGATGCTCGGAAAGAACACAGAATATGACGACAACAAAGCAGTGAGAAATCCAAAATACAAAGACAGAGCAGGAAGACGCAGAGAGACCGTTGGAAGTGAAGGAACCTTCCACAGGGATGACAGTTCAGCTTCTGTTCATATGTAAGTTGGGGGTGGGGGAAAATATCCCTCATGTCCTTCTCATGTGAATCTTAAAAWAATTATGATAAAATAAGTATCACTTTGCTACTAGCATGCAGTTTCTTAGATTACAAATTACCTGTATATATATTGTGTCAGGAGAGCTAGAAAATGTTAAGCTTTTCACACTTCCCATTTCACGTGCTTTTATTTATTAACTCCTCACCTTCCATATAAAAATACATGGAAGTTGAGGAGTTAAGGATGGCAGTAAGGATGCCATCACTTCCTTACCAACTCAAAAATGTAAAGAACTCCCCAGCTGCACTACTGACATGTTCAATGATGTCTGTTTTCCAAGTGGCTCAATTTTTATTTTTCCTATTCAGTCCCAGTAATAGTACACATGCAGATTTTTCACCTGCAGCTTCTCTCACTGTCAATATCCAGCCACTCATATGACATGTATTTACATACCTCTCAAATGACACCTGACATTTCTTCTGTTGTAATTTGCCTCTGCAGCTGTAGTTGGAAGTTTTTTTTAAGAAGCATGAATTTGTAGGTGCTTGTAAATTAATAAAAGGAAGAGTGAGATGATGAAATAGGTGCAGTAGGTTGATTTGGCAGCAATACTGCCTTTTCTGTAGTGTAATCCATATATTTCTATCATTGATGCATTTTTTAACTCCTAAAGCAAATAACTAGTTCAGGAGCTTTAAGAAAGCTGATATTGACCAGAAGCTTGTAAACCAAAGATATTCTTGGAGGAACTTGCTAGGAAAGGTAGCAAGGATCTTCTGCATAGCTCTTGATGGACTGATACCTGTTTGTATATSTATGCACATTTCTGTTGTTCAGTATTTGAAAGCATACTCTTTATATTAACTCTTGCTTATCAGTTATCTTAAACTTTCTTCAAAGAGAAATCAGCAACACCAACAAAGGACATAAAATGTTGGAGAAGATGGGATGGAAGAAAGGGGAAGGTCTAGGAAAGGATGGTGGTGGCATGAAGGATCCGGTAGGTCTTTCTGGTTTTCACTTGAAACAAAAAGATTAGAAATGTATTTGTAGTGAAAAGTATCTAATTGTATGCCACTATTCACTTGAAACTTATCAAAACCCTGGTTAGGAAGGAATAATCTCCATAGGACTAATCTCAAATTTTTTTTTTTCAATTAATGAGGTATTTTTAAATTTTTCAGTAGTATAATGTCCCTTTACTACGCTGTATAGTGTTCATTAGGAAACTAAGCAAAGGAGGACAGACRTCTTCTAGCCATTGAATTAATGTCATATTTGAATACAAAGTCTGGAGGAAAATTTGAATAATTAGGTGATGTGAATTGAAGATCAGTTTAGGGTGGAATTCTTTCTCAGAGGGTGATGTAGCACAAAAATCAAGCTAGATGATGGGCAYTGAGAGAGGAAAAGCTAGCCAAAGTCACTTTAGCCAGCAAGTTGCGGGCCTCTGTAGCAGCCATGTTAGCCCCATTTTTGTCACCAGAGATGTGTTGTCATTTGGCAGTTGTGCTGCTCAGAGCCACACCATGTCCTGTGTTGTCAAAGGGATCATAGCTGCTCACTCAGTGAGGTGTATTTCAAAGTAATGTTAGTGGAAAGGGACATTTTTCAGGACTAGGTCATAGTTCCAGAGGTGGTGATGTGACACATCATTTTCATGGTACTGTTCCTATATGATCTAGGTGTTTTAGAACATGAAAGAGAAGTGCTTGGGGAGAGGAGGTGGAATGTGAATCAGAAAAGCAGAATTTGTAGTACTTAGAATACTTAACTTGCAATTACAACAATATTTAATGTATTTGACAGATCCAACTGGAGTTACATCAGAAGCATGCAGGTTTAGGCACTAGGAGACCAGCCTCAATTGAAGATGTTCAGCTTGTCCAGAGCAAGAATAAAAAGAACTGGGATAAAGCAAGAGAGAGGTTTGCTGAAAACTTCCAAGAYCCTAAACCACAAAGGGATACACTTAAGAGTACACCTTGGGTTAGAGGAACTGTAGACTGAAGTATGTAGATCCACACCAAGGTAATTCCTGAGTATAAATAGTTAGGAAAGAATTTATTTTTATTCTTTTTGCTTTTGCTAAAGCAGGAGTTTGATTATATGTAAAATACAGTTGTGGAGAAACTTATTCAAGATTAACTCTGTTATGTTAATTGGTTTTCTGTAGTCTTCATGCTTTTATACACATTTTTAATAAGATACGGAGTTTAGAGGGATATTCACATTTAAGTAATTGAAAATTATTTTCATCACAAGCAGGAATCTTCCATTGTGTTTACACTTCACAGAAAGTTATGCAAAACATCTTGTTATATTTAATATGATACCTTTAATATCTGAAGTGGTTTAAAATCAAGATGAAAAAATAAATCCCCCAGATCCCTGCTWAAAAAGTACCATATTGCTGTTTCTTCATGTCTGCCATGAAGTGCTCAACAAGAGGCACACCACTCTTAAATTCATACATTTCAGTGCTACAGTCTCAGCATACATTTGGCAAAGGAAAAGGGGGAAAATGCTTGTTTTTAAATGATTCATCATTACTGTTCAAAAATACTGGACTCCATGAAATAAACTACCAGCATTAGTGAAGAAAACAATGTTCAGAGACAGCTTGTAGCARAATTTTCTTCTGTGAAGAACTTGTTTGAGATTTGTTTAGTAAATCTGTATCATGCCTTTAAAAGAGGAGGTATGTTTAGAAAACTGCTGTCTGTTTGTATTTATTAACTTCTTTTTCTGATACATCCATTGCTGGCAATGGAGTTTATGCCAGAAAATAATACCAACACACACAACTGATTTTTAATGGGGAAGGATTTCCAAACTGAAGCTAAAAGATTGATATTTATTGAATGTTCTTAAACACAATAAATCATTGTCAATTTAAGCAGCGTGCTTTTCATATTATCTGGTCCATATGTTGGATCGGCGTGCTCTTCTGAAATGAGTACAACTTAATCCCACTTTGTTCAAGTTGAAGTTCTGATCCTTGTCCAAGGAATCRTGGTGGTCTCACTGTCCTACCAGATCATGCAGGCAACTGTGAAGCACTGTGGAGTAAAACCAGAACTAGTTACCAGCCATTTGTCTTAATCTAGATGTGTACAGTATAAAACAAAAGGTCCAACCTATTATTTAAGTCATGAAACGCGCCCAAGTTTACACCTGAAGCACACCTTACTTCTGCAGAGGTGAAGATACAATTATCTGCACTCAGTGCATGGAGCAGCATAACTAAAACGAGGTCACTATTTGCTTTTGTAAGCAGTTAGTTTTCTACTGATTAAGTGATAGACTTAATGTATTATTGCTGTTGCAATAATATACAAGCATTGCCATATTATGTACTTTGCTGTTGCATTACTTTTACTGGCAACTTCACATTTTCAGATTATTTTTCTAGCTATGAAAAAATGTTGTTTTGCAAGTTCTGTTCTGTACTTGTTAAGTTYTAATTCACCATTTATCTAAAAAGCTGTTCCTGTTAGTAGGAGGAAAAAGCCTCTGTATGCTAAAAGATTGTTTTTGCCTTTTTTTATTTCTGTAGTCCTCAGAGTAAATCAAACTATAATTCTTAATGTGATGTGAGTAGGAAACCTAACTTTCCACAGTTATTTAAGTGTAACAGCTCTAAGAACAGTGAATCAACAAGTTTGCATTTCATCAAGTTTTTGAAGTAAGATATCATTTGCCTTCTGTGAGAGGCATGGTCTTGTGCAGTCAAGACTGACTGCTTTCAGCACTGCAGCTTCCTCTTTCAGCAGTTCCATATAAAGGGCTGAAGTTTAGTCTTGGTTCAGTGTTGGTGCAACAAATCCTATTCTCTCTTAATGCTGCTTAGGGAAGTGGAAAAAGCGGTACCTTTAATACACAGATCGTTAACATAACAATTGGAAGTAAGTTTGAATGATCCTCATCAAGTAGTTCCCTGCCTTTATTGAGTAGGAAGACTTGTATTGAGTTAAATACAACTTTTCATCCTTTACCTTAGTGAACTCTTACAAAGTTTTAAGTACAAATGAGTGAGGTGAAAGCCACCGTGGTGTTTAAGCCTTACGTACAAATGCAGTACTGCTTTCCCTCATGTCATAAGGGGAACATGAGTTGCTATTGCACTTATAATCTTGGAGGCCGTAACCAGTAAGATACAGCATAAAGTTTAACTGTCTTACCTTCTCAGTCCTCCAACCATTCTGTTTCCTTTCCCAACTTATGATACTTAGAGTTGCTTTTTATATAGGTAAAGTCAAGTTTTAGCAGTTTGCTTTAAATATAAATACTGTTTGTGAATACTTATAATCCTAAGGGATRAAATTAATCAGCTTATCAAAACAAACTTATTTCCTGCAGTCCTTGCAGTGAATTTTGCCAACTCCGCAAACATCTTTCTCARTTTTAAAATAAAGAGTAGTAGGTTCATTCTTAAGAGCTGAACAATCCAGCCAGCACATAAAAACAGTGACTGCAATCAGTGTTGTGTGAAAGGACCTGAACAATCTGCATATGAACTGCATTTACAAAATACACCATAGAGTGAAACTGGAGTGTTTGTTCAAGCAAAGCTGCAGCAGCTGGTTGTGTGAAGTGAAAGACTGAGGCTTTCTGCCAGCAGGTAACAGATCCACGGTAGCAGGAACAGAGGTCAAAACCAGCATCTTGGTTACCAACAAGATGCACTGAAAGCTGCATTCCAACTGAACTGTGACCTCCTAACGTGGGTTTCTCAGCGAGTTTCTGATTTCTGAATGAGTTTCATCTGCACCACGTTTAATTCAGCAATGCCTCTCTGTTGATGAACATACCTGCGTCCTGTTTACAGTAGCCGAGATCCTTGTTCAGCCCTTCAGCGCCCAGGGCACCATCCGCTCTCCTCCGTCCGTGCCCAACTCCCGGTGTCATTTCAGCCCTGCAAACAGGACACATGCTGCCTCTCCTGCAGCTCCTCGTTTAATAGCGMAGTGGAAGAAATGGGTGTCACGGCCTGGCTGCCTGCGCTGTGCCGGGGAGGCCGCGCAGCGAGCCGGACCCGCCACCACCTCCCGCCGCAGGCACCGGCCCCGCCCCGCCGCCATCTTGCCTGGCCTCAGGGCGCGGGGGAAGAGCGGAGCGGGGCCCGCCCAGCCCGGCGCGGCCTCGGCCGGCACCGCCCCGCCCGGGGCTCCTCCGCCGGCCAGGGAGCGGCACGGCCCCGGGATGTGCTCCTGGCATGCTCTGCGCATCTGGAGGAGCGAAGGGAGTAGGGAATGCGTCACATTATCAGAGGACAAACAGAAAAACGGGAGCCGTACGTAGTAGTTTAAAAGTACACCTTCATGACTTTAACATTTAGACTTAGAAATGATCCTAAGAATGAATGAGTGGTATCTCAGGAGTGAYCTTGAGAAAGATGCCAGGAAGAGCCAGCGCGGCCTACCAAGGGAGCCAGCACAGCAGTAGTCTCAGAGCACCTSATTCACACAGAGCTGACTCTTAAATCTGCCACGCTCTGCCCATCTCTTGTAAAAAGCCTTACGGCCCCTGCTCCTCAGGCTACCCCGGCCCTYCCTTCATCTTCCTTCCCTTCTCTGTCTAAGGACAATGGTGTTGTCTTGGAAGTGTTCAGGCAAGCCTGGCTGCTAGTGCAGATGGTGTGCTTCGGCCACACCTGAACTGCTGGACTTCGTGGGACTGAAAAGTTCACAGATTATCAAGCTAGAATGTGTAGTGCTCTGAGTCGTGCACAAAAACCTGTTCACCTCAGACATTCTTCTCCTTCAGTCCTTTGTTTCTTCCTTTTTCATTTCCTCTCGCTTACTTTTTTTCATCAGATCTCTTCATTTAGCTGCTCTCTACACATCAGAAAACAATGTGCTGATTAGTAAAACTGATACTTCAGTTAGGGCCATCAAATTGCTCACTGGATTTGTTTTTTCAGCCTTTTATCCTCTTTACTTAGCCTGCACCACCACCAGGGCAGGAATAGTCTAAAGTGCCCAGTGATGTTGACTAAGGCTTATAGTGAATCRAAATTATAGTTTCTGTTCCATAATTTCCTTGGCATTTCCCTAATATTTTGGTTTGATTATTTGGCTATGCACTGGAAGTAATACTATTTTCCCCCTTTTTAGAAGTATTCAAAATGCARCCAGTTCTATGTGGCCSTGCTTGAGCAGGSAGTTGGACARSATGACCACYAGAGGTTCTTTCCAACCTCAGCTGCTTTGCAACTCTGTGATTATCACAGAAGGTGCAGTGAAGAACTGATTGGCATTTGGATACTGCAGGGGTGGAGGCYGCAGACATATTAGGCAAGCAAAAGGAAGTAATGAACTCACAATAGAAAGAAAACCAACAAAAAGCCCAAGGAGAGTGGGCAGTTAAGATTTCCCTGCTAGGAAAAATCTGCTGACCAGTCTTTCACCAGCTGTCCTTGAAGCTGGGATTCATGATCCTACAGAGGTTAAGTTGCAAGAGCAATAAGCATGTGACGAGTCTGGATGGTAAAGATTAATGATAAAGATTAAACCAGAGTTTTGGAAATGGCTTGGCARGCTAGCAAGTCCAGCATTCCTCTACTGAGCATAACAAACATAGGTTAAAAAAAAATTACACAATCAGTACGTGGCACAGTATTAGACCATTTTGGTTTTTTAAATGTTGTCACGTGGTTTGTAAAGAGGTATTCTCTGTTGTGTAATGTTATGCAAAGTCCTGTTGTTCCCAAACTTYTGGTCAGAGGCAGGTCTTCRTGCAATCTATCTATTAATGGAKGGTTGCACAGTGTAATGTAGGTGTRCTCATCTTCCATGAAGACAATGGCAGGAAAAACCCCACTGAGGCATATCTGGGGTGTGTTTTCTGTTTGGAAATCTTTCTGAGGGACTTTCTGAATTGTGTTTGGGTTTTTTGATTGGTTGGTTGGTTGGTTGGTTGGTTTGTTGGGTTTTTTTTTTGTTTTGTTTTGTGATTGATATGAGAGAGCGAAGCTTCTGTCTGGGTGTGTTATTTGACCATGAGCAGTTGTTATCTACCACAAAGTCAGTGTGATGTGAACGTGGTGAACCAGGGAGCACTAGAAGTGGGCTTCTTCTCTTTGTTCAGGTTGAGCACAACATAACTGGGTGGACAAGTCCCCTAAACAGCAGTTTAGAGCTTTTTAAAGCACTTGATGAGAAGGAGAGTATAACTGGGATGTTCTTGAAAGGTATGCAGTAGTTCTATTTTTCATTTTACCTTTCATTTTACCATATAAATGCTTCATTTGAGACTTTTACATTTATACAATAAAGACAACATGGAAATTGCGCACAGTACACAAGTTCCTTAAAATAGCTTTATCCACTGTATGTCTTTAGTGTATTTAAAGAAGGATATATTTTCTGATGAATTTGCAATATTTGGGGCTTTATTACAAACTGAGTTACTCTTTGTATGCTTTGACTTGMTGGAGAAATACATACAAGAGATGACTGTGACTTTTAACTTCACCTGTTTTCCCACATGTCTGTACATGTGGCACTCTGCAGATACTCTGCCATTAGGATGATGATTGAAGTCTGCACCTTGCTTGCTCAAGTGCCCATTTGCTTTGAATTTTGCCACAGCCAGAGTTGAGTGAAAACGGAATGTGGTTTTAATGCTCATAACCTTTSACACTTTGGAAGTATGAACAAGCTGCTACATTCCTTCTTCCATAGGTCTTCTGCAAAACCCATGTCTTTATTTGGAATTATTGGAGCGATGGTGGAACATTACAAAAATGTTTAAACAACTGTTTACAACATGTGACATGATCTTCATCTCTTTCCTCACTGTCCTGTGACTTGCATTCASTGAAGTATTTTCTTTCCCCTAGACACTGCTGACACCTGGCTACRGTAATATGCCAATTCCCAGTATCCACCATTAAAACTAACGAACTGTTGAAGCCTAGATAAATCACTTTAGTCATTACAAATAAAGATTAAGAAGGCTTAACTGAGTGTAAGGCTCATTTTYAAAATGCTGCAGTAGATGCATTATCAGGAGACCTTTAAGTTGAGATCTCAGTGTACTTCAAGGGCCTCCTGTAACAGCTGGCAGGATAATTAATAGCTGCCACTACTGATTTAGGTAAAGAGTATGTTTTCTTGGGGGATTWTAACTAATGAGTCATGTCATTTTGTTCACCATCGTTTTTATTTGTTTTGCAAAGAAAGAAAGAAAGAGACAAAAAGAAAGAAAGTTTCTGTTCACTCGATAGCATGCCTAGGTTTGACAGCTCACAAAGGCAACCTACTGATTCTGGAATGTAAGAGTAGGAGCCTCATCTGGGATTTCACCATGACTTTGGTGAATGCACACTGGCTGCCATCACCTAATGATCTGACTTCTGAAGCTCATTAGGCCAGTGTTACTGAATAGATAATAGATAATGGCTTGGATGCTGGTACAGAACTTTGGACACATATACACCTGCCCTAGCTTTTCAAGCTGGAGGAGAAATCAAAATGCTTGTGTCAGATTTTGCAGGAACAAAGTAGTGGTTTAGTAGTGGTTTGCTGCTGGCTGGATGCCAGGCACCTACCAAAGCCATGCTCTCACTCCCCTCTGCCAGTGAATGGACAGGAGAGGGAAAATGTAACAAAGGGTTCATGGGTTGAGATAAGGGCCTGGAGAAGTCGCTCACCAAATACCATTGCAGCCAAAACAGACTGAACTTGGGAATATTAATTAAATCCATTACTAACAACATAGAGCAGGATAATGAGGAGTAAGATAAAATCTTAAAAACTCCTTCCCCACACCCCTCCYTCTTTTCCAAGCTCTACTTCCTACCTGTGCAGGGAGTAAGGGTTACAGTCATTCATCACAAGTTGTTCCTGCCACTGCACAGRGAGAGGGGTCCTTTCTCTGCTCCAGTGYRGAGTCCYACCCACAGGAGACAGTCCTCCACAAACTTCTCCCATGTGAGTCAATCCTACAGGAAGCAGTTCTCCATGAACTGTTCCAGCATGGGTCCCTTTTCACAGGGTGCAGTCCTTCAGGCACAGGGTGCAGTCCTTCAGGCACAGTCTGCTCCACTGTGGGTCCTCCACAGGGACACAAGTCCTACCAGGAAACTTGCTCCCTCCATGAGTTCCTCTCTCGGTGGGTCCATGGGTCCCTGCCAGGAGTATGCTCCAACACAAGTTCCACAGGCTCCTTTCAGAYATCTACCTGCCCTGATGTGGGACTCTTCCAGGAGCTGCAGGTGGATTTCTGCTACGCCATGGATCTCYATGGGCTGCAGGGSCACAGCTGCTTCACCATTGTCTGCACCATGAGCTGGATCATCTTATYCCCATCCTTCTCCACTGACCTTGGTGTGTRCACYATTGTTCTTCTCACAYATTTTCACTCWGCTACATCTGCCCAGTAACTTCATTTTAAAATCTGTTTTCAGATAAACCTTRCYACCATTTCTGATTGGCCCAGCCTTGTTGAGCAGTGGGTCCATCTCTGAGCCAGYTGGCTTTGGCTTTGTCAGACATGGGGGAAGCTTCTGGCAGTTTATCATGGAAGCCAACTCTCTGTTAGCTCCCCTGCTACCAAAATCTGTCCATGCAAATTGAATACAGTGTTGGTATAGACATCTATACACCTATACCTACCACACCCTAGCTCTTGAAGCTGGAGGAGAAAGTTCACAGAATCACAGAATATTCTGAATTGGAAGGGACSCACAGGGATTATCAAGTCCAGCAYTTAAGTGAATGGTCCATATGGGGATSAAAGCTACAACTTYGGCATTATTAGCACCRTGCTCTAACAARCTGATCTAATCTYATCTTGTGACTTAACATGGTTATGTCAGACTTTGCAGGAACATTATCCCAAGCTGAGAAAATGTGTTCTCCTTTTGCAGCACCATCCTCCTGCCAAACTATGTGTGTTGCACTACTGCAGTTACCMAAGGAAGATCTTTCTGTTATCCTTGATTTAGATTCCCTATGTTTGCTACATTTATTCAGCACTTTGGGTGGCAGCTGCAGTAATAGTTGGTGTTATCTGTGCTGGCCAAATAGCAGCAATGTTACAGGTGTCAGGATATTTGCCTGACAGGCAATATTTTGAAAACACTGCACTTTTSAGATAGTGTATCTTTCTTTTGAATAATTACATGTTTTATATTCTTCTACATGCTGTTAAAAATAGTCTAGAGCCTTGAAATACCTAACTCTTGACAGCTGTAGTGGCATAATTTTTTCTACAGGCTTCAGTTGGAATGACTCAATTGGCAGTTAGCAATGATTTTACAAAGTGTATTTTGGAATCTCTAAGGCTCATTTGGAGTAAAAAAACCTTCTATGCAAAGTAAAGATAACAGTCTTCCCTTTAGGCATTCAGAATGGTATTTTTTGCCACCTACTTACCACTTGTAAGTTTCTGTTGATTATGTAGGGATAGGATATTCTTTCATTGATGGTTGCATCTGTTTGTTTCTTGGGGATTTTTAATGATGATGYCTCTTTGAGTTCAATGCAGTTACTTGGAATTTGTGCTAGCATTAATAAGAACAGAAGTATGTTCATAGCCCTAGATCCTCAGAATGCAAGATAGTAACCAAAGCCAAAACATGGCTGAGCACATTGATACATCAGAAAGAAAATCAATATGAAGAGAACATTGTTATCAATGCAGTAAGGCCCTCAAGTATTGCAGAAATTCAAGAACTATAGTTTCCAGTTGTTGACTGCTTTAACTGCATGATGCTAACACTGTCATCTCAGTAAAGTTTTCTTGTTTTGATGTATAGTGTCATGCCATCTTTACTCTCAGAGTCCCTAGCTTTTTCCTGCACAGGACAGAATGTATTTAGCAAGCAAGCAACTGGATCATATTTTTTGCCTTCAATTTCCCTTTCCCTGGTCATGTCTCCTATTCACATCATCTGGCCTATAGCAAAARTCTCATGCTGTTCCTTGGATGCACATGTATCATCACTGGGATTCCCATGCTGTCTGGTCTGCACTACATCAGCACACTTACAACCAGTGCATGAACATGAGGCTGAAGAAGCTGCAGTAAGTGGTAGCAGTAATTGAATTAATGACTCTTCTGTGMTTTAAAATATAAGCACATCAGCGACTATTTTCAAGTGATACAATCACAGGTTCATAAAATAGCTTGGGTTGAAAAGGACCTTAARGATCTCCTAGTTCCACACCTTGCCATGGACAAGGAAACCTTCCACCAAACCAGATTCCTCGAAGCCCCATCCAACCTGGCCTTGAGCATTTCCAGGGATGGAGCATCCACAGCTTCACTGAGCAACCTCTTTCAAGTGCCTCAATGTGCTCTTAGTAAAGAATTTCTTCCTGATATAAACTATCCTCTTTCAGTTCAAAGCCATTCCCCCTTGTCCTATAATTRCACTCCATGATAAAAAACCCTCTGCATCTTTCCTGGAGGTCCCCTTTAGGTACTGGGAGGTTTCCCCAAGACCTTCTCTTCTCTAAACTGAACAACCCCAACTCTCTCATCCTTCTCACATAAGAGAGGTGCTACAGCTCTCTGGTCAGTTCTGTGGCCCTTCTCAGGTTCATGCCTTATTCTGRAGGCCCATCCAGCATGGTGAGGCCTCTCAAGCAGTTGTGACACCACAAAGCTTGGTGTCATCAGCCMACCTGCTGATGGTGCACCTGACCCCACTGTCTGTGTCCCGGACAAAGATGTTCCATAATACTGGCCTCAGTGCAGACCCTCAAGGAGCACCACTCTCACTCCTCTCCACCCAGACTCCCAACCATTGGCCACAACTCTTTGAGCAGGGCCAGTCAGGCAATTCCTTATCCACTGAGAGGTCCACCTGTTCAAATCCAGGTCTCTCCATTGTAGAGTCAAAGGTGTGCATGGAAGYATCAAATGCTTTGCTCAGGTCCAGTTAGATGACATTCCCTTATCCACCAATGYTGTAAGCCCATTGCTGGAAGCTGCCAAACTTGTCAGGCATGATTTGCCCTTAATGAAACCATCATGTTGGTTACTGACATCTGTAAAGTCRATGACCAAACTTAGTGCTTTGATGCACAAAACAAATCTTTGAAGGCTCTTATCAATACATGGTCTGTGTCTTACTGTGCTGTAGTTTTCCAGAAGACGTGAAAGTYCAATATCATCTTAGGACTGCTAAAGTTTCCATAAGGCAATCAGTGCACATGGAAGAATTTTTCCCAATTTCAACTTTGAGGACTGCAATTCCTATTGGATAAACTTTCTGTGCCAGATTTTYCCTATGCTTCTCCTTGTTGGTTCATGTCAAAAGTGATCATGTTGTGGCTATGCACAGGCATACAATTGCCTTTTTCCTGTAGGGCACTGGCATTATCACCAGGAGTACAAAAGATGGGGACCACTTTATTTCCGTCATGGCCACATAAGTAGGGATTATAATCAGAGTAATAATGTCACAGAGGAGCACACCCACATAACATCTCCCAGGAGCAGAAAATATTTCTGCACTGGCCTGACATGGCCATGGTTGCTGAGGTAGAGGCACCCTGAAGGTGTGCAGACAGTCTGTTATCAACAGTCTTTATAATTGCAGTCACAACTGAAAATTCAGCTGCCTCTTTGGCTGATGGTCAGAGGAACATGAGACCTCGGTTTTCTCAGGTTTGAAAAATGACTTTTGCATCTCTGCMTTCATGCTTCTTCAGAATGAAAGCCCTTCATCTGTAGGAGGAGCGCTAATTCTGAAAAGGCTGATTTCACCAAGAGAATGCAGTGGGTTTTCTGATTATTTACAGTTTCATCTAAATAATCTAAGCAGTTATTTGGCCTTCAGAAACCTTACTCTGTGCATATCCTCCTCTTGGCTCCTACTGTGCCAGAAGTTGGAAGTCTGGAGGACCATAGCAAGAATGACTAGAGGACTTGAAAACATGGTTGGGATGACAAACTAATGAATTTGTTTTATTAGTTCCTAAAAAACATCTGAACTCATGCACAAAGAGTTTGCAGGCACAGTGTTGAAGAGGATGATAAYCAGTTGTCTACCAAATTTATGAGGGAAGAAACTAGTATGAATGAGTCTAATGTCCAGCACAAGATGACTGGATTTGGAAATTTTTCCCCTTTCATGGGTAAATGTCATGAAMTCTCCTGGCAGAATGCACATTTATTATAGCAAGTTTGCACAGATGTCCCCAGTGAGTTCTTGTTTTGTATAAGATCTTGATTCCAAGAAGGCAGCCAGGATGAATGTCCAGGAGCTTCTTCCAGCCCTGTTCTAACTGCTGTTGTGTCCTTCAGGTAGCACGTATGGGACCAGCCTAGTAATGATGTTGGATCACTTAGGTAGGGAGTCAGTCAGGTCACCAGCAAATCACTTCACCTCTTAAAGTGTCCTCTGTCTTCAGCTGTAAGTTATAGAACAGTTGGGTTTGGGTGTGCTTTTTTTACCATACATGTCATCCTATTATTGGTACATCTCTCAAATTCAGGCATTTGCAAAAGCAACAGAAATCTTTACTTTTCTGAACTTACTTTTCTGAACACTTTTTCAGAATCCACACGATGCCACTCACCTCCATACTGTGCAACCTTTACATCTTGATGGAGTTGGACTCCCTGTTTTGCATTTCATTTCAGTGTATTCTGTGAGACTAAGTGGAACTTACTAGGATATTGATTTTTTTCTAAATGATTTTTCTAATTTATGTCTCTTGTTCATGTTTTCCATTTCATCTCTGATTTCATAGATCTCTGTGTTCTTGGTCTCAATTTTTCCTGCTGAGAAGTGTTGRCTGCTCTGTAGCATATGTTTTTCTTGCAGAAACACAGCTATAATAGTAAAGAAAAAAAGGAAAAAGAAAAAGACTATCCTCATATTATTCAGAAAAGAACGTGTTCCCAGCAGCTTCTGTTCAATCTGAGCCCAACGTGGAGGATGATATAACAACTTGTAGTACYGATTTAAGTGCCACATCTGTTACTGAGAAATAAAAACCTGGTAAAGTGAGCTTTTGTCAAGATCTATTTACACATCTAAGGCATTTTTAACATATAGGACTAGATTTAGATCAGCATAGATTCAACTATGCAGTTTTACACCACCTGTTGTGTTTTTGCACCAAACACTGTCCTTCATGTTGGCAATCTTACCTCTAGTTATGTCGGACTCTAATTCATGGATATGTGGATGGGCGCATGTTCATGTGGCTAAGCAATCCTCAGCAGGTCAAAAGCTCTGGAGCATGGTTTTCTTTAAGGTTGGCCTCATTCTCCAGATCTGCTTTGCTCAGTTTTGATGATTTAGCCTCCCAAGGTCATTCATYGCGAACAAATTGAACAAATGTATCTTCTAATAAAGCTAGCTGTTGCTGATATCCTGCAAGAACCTAAATGCCAGTTCAGACTGCTTTCAGAAAATTTGGAGAAGGTGAATTCCAAGCAAGTGATTTCCATGCCTGATGTCTGTTATACTTACAAGTCCTGGGAGCAGGTCCTGTCTGCACATAATTGGGGCGGGCAAATTATAATACTGTAAGCTTAAATGCACATTTTGCTTTGGACTTGGTGGCTTATTTCAGCATAGGCCTGTGCTTCTCTGACCCAAACCTGATGAAAATACTGYGTTTAAACTAAAGAAGAACTGATTTTTGCTGACTTTTCAACTGAAAAAACTGCAAGGTTTAAATAAYCTTTGAAAGATGACACCACAACTCTGCATGCAGACAAGCCTTTAAGCTTCAATTTGTTTGTGTGATATACAGACYAGACAATACAAAGGGCATCCTTATTCTCCCACCAGCTCTGATGCGCACATCTCTCTCTTCACTTGTTGTTCTCTGCTGTACCCATGAGGTCATCTCTGTTTGACTGTTCATTTGTGACTGCAATAATAATTTTTTAGAAGATGACTTGTGGTGATACCTGCACCAATACCATTAACAGCATAGTGGAAGACAGGCTGATCACCTGGCCAGGGCCTGAAAGTAGATTCTAAAAGTGCTGTTTTCCTTACCTGGGGCTGATTTCAGTCTCAATTCTRTTTGCCAGTGTAACATGCCAACATGCCATCAGATTTCTAAAATACTCAGAGGAAGGATTTGCACTTTCTGCTGCACTGATGAGTGCCCCTTCTGCTTCCCCTCCCCCAGCTCATTAACATGCATGTCTTCCCTTATTAGTGTTCATCATTATGTGAACAGCTGGTAACTGTTCTGTTTTTTCTTCTCATCAAAAAGAGGGCTTCACAGCCACGAGGAAAATTAGTATGAGGTACAAGCAATTTTTAATACTGACTCCAGGTCCATTAATTTTTTCATTATCGTTCTCATCATCATCATGGCAAGGGTGGGCAGGTAGGCTGTGGGCCTGATTCTCATCTCACTGGGAGGAGTGTAAAGGAAGAGAAAGTCTTTCAAAGGCAGCAGGCTTACACCAATGCAAACTGGGGTAAGTGCATATCAGAGTCTGGCTCTCAATACATTTTTCATGGCTGTCTTTAAAATATGAATGGTTTGTCTTCCAAATCCATTTTTACTGTAATTAACTGTAATGAAGATTTTTTTTTTTCCCTCTGGTTGTATTTCTGAAATACATGCTCCACCAAAGATTTTAAATGACCTCTCTGCTATGTATCTTATAATCGAGGTATAAATTATTTCTCTCTTGTATTTAAGAAGGTGAGAAACTATAAGATAATTGGTAACTTGACACATTTGCTGGGGTTCTCTCTTTGATTTTTCTCTTAGTAGATGACTGGTTAAGAAGGAATGTGCATTTTTAGTAGACCTGTATTCAGGACTCTGAGCAAGGACAGGTCAAWACATTTTGTGAGCTGTCTGAATTACTCCAGCATTTAGATCTCCACACCCCAGGCAGTTGACCTTTTTGGAGTGGTATTTTGCCCAGGGTTTTTAAATTAGGAGGGTTATTGTCTTTCAGAATTTTCATCCAGCATGTAAGATATTTTCCGTTTTCTCTTCTCAGCTCATAAGCCTGAGAACACGGTCTTTTTCCATGGGAACCCAAGCAATATATGCATGAATTTTTTTTTTTTTTCTGTTGTGTGAAACCTAATTAGGTAAGCTGTTGTAGAGGTAAGTAAATTTAAGAGCTGGACTTCTGTCTGACAGCACTAGTTCAATTCTGTCTAACTACAAGTGCCTTTACTATGGCAAATTCTCCAGGAATAATGTCTGATGGATCTAGAAATGTGATAAATATATGATATTTCCATAGGAAAAATAGGTCTCATGCTATTTCAGATGATTTTTTTCTTTTAAGTTCAGGTGGGCTTGAAATGCCACACAGCCACTCCCTCAAGCCCCTCTCTCTTCCCATTCMAACCTGGTGGAATGGGGAGAAGAATTGAAATAAATATTGTACATTGAGATAAGARCARTTTAGTAATTGAAAGTAAGGTAAAACACAATAATAATGGTTAATAATAATGGTAATAATAAGAAAAAAACCCACGTGCTGAACTCTGCAATTGCTCAACACCCAATGACCAATGCCAGACCACCCTTCCCAAATCCAGACTGGCCCCACTTCTGGGCAACTTCCCCCAGTTTATATACTGGGCATGACCTTCAGTGATGTGGARTACCCCTTGGGCAGTTTGGGTTACCTGTCCCAGCTATKCTTCCTCCCAGTTTGGTTTTTTATCTCCTTACTGGCAGAGCAGGAGACAAGGGGAAACAAGAGTCTTTGGCTTAGGATAAACAGGACTTAGCAAAAAGTCAAAACATCAGTGTSTTATCGAGATCATTCTCATYTGGAATCCAAAACACAGYACTGTCAGAGCTACTGAGAAGAAATTGACTCCACCCTGGCTGAAACCAGGACAAACRGTAAACTATTTTTGCACTTCTAGAACTTTGAATCCAACTGATAACAAACTGTAAGTCAAATAATTGTGGAAAAGAGCAAACTTGAAACACATTTTGTACCTATGTAAAAATATGTATGTGTGTAAAATTAAATTTTTCCTGAAAAATATGTAACTGTAAAGTTATGATGTATGAACACTACAGATTAAATCACTTTCCACTATTTTTCCAGGTTAAATACAAGTGCAAAAAGGGAATAGCCTTGCATTCAAGGCAAATAAATTCAGTATGTTCTGCAATTAAGTTAAAATGTACTTTGGTACTACCAGTATATTGGAAATCAGTTCAAAAATTGAGTTCTGTTCCCTCCATATCTTCCTCCCAGTATTGTTATGCTGCCTTATTATTTTTCATTTCATTTTTATCTCACATTCTAAAATTAGTTTCAAACAAATTGGTAGAAGAGTTTTAAATGAACAGACTTTTTAACAGTCAGATGACATGAAAATTACGAAAATGCTGGTAACACAATGAAAAAAGATAAGTAATTAAATTGGTTTTGAATGTTGAGTTGTTCCTCTGTCTTCCGATGAAAACATGCATACAGTGATCAATTGTCCAAACGAAGTCAGTGGGACACTGCGTTCTCCGGCTCTCTTCCCTTGTGGGATCGCGTTCTCCTTTCTARAACTGTTCGTTCTCGGGCACTAGGGGGTGCTCAGATAGCAGTGTTACTGGGAATTTGTAACTCGTCCTTTCAGGGATTTATTTGGGGCTAYCACGCAGCTAGCCATGCCTTTAATTCTCGTGTTCCTATTTGTTTTGGCTGGTTTGCTTATTTTCKTGTTTGTTTTCTCTGTGTCTCTATTTAGAGCTTCTGCAAGGKGAGGGGTTCTTGCTGAATGAGTTAGTTCTTCATCATCTTGGCGTAATTTTAATTTTTAATGATCAGCACAGCACAAATACTCTTGCTGCACTGCTCCTCATATGGCCAGACATGYCTACTACTCTGCAAATGTGAAATCAGCATTAAGCAAGAGCTTCCAAGWGATTAAAACAGAGTGATAGAATCCAGGAACTCGGGACCAGTGCAGGATAAGCAAACATATAGTACATGACTCACATCCCTTCTCTATCCCCTTCTGAGAAATAAGCATATATGTCTTCATATATGTACAACCTTCCATTCCCCATGCAAGGAGACATTCCATGTCCTAAAACTATTCACTCTGTGACTCGTATTAAAAAGCCTAAGCAAATGCACAGAACTTGCAGAAGTCTCATGCATGATGACACTCTTCTGTAAGTACATTTCACTGCACTATGTAATGTCATCCTGTGTTAAAAACCTTCACCAGGCAGGAGCCTTTGTGGTGACCTCAAAAACTCTGTGTGTAGACTCTTCCATACTCTCCAGGGACGAAGATAGGAAATTTTACATAATCAGGACGTCTGAACAGCTAGCAACCAACCTTACAGATTAACTAGCCTTTGGCAGTAATTGAGTAATCTGTGGAACACCACATACCTAGACAGTGCCAASAAAACCCAAACAACCTTATTTTTATTCCCTGTTTAATAAATAAAATAAAATAAAATAAAAAATATTTCATTTCTGCTTCAGTCTACAAGATAGGCCGAGAAACTGTAAAGAACCATTATTTAATTAAAGATAGGTCTGAGACATTATAGGTCAAAAAAAAACCCACACCAAAACAAGCTCACCTTTTAGGGGATTCCTGGAATGAATGGACTGAAAGGAAAGAGAGCACCCAAAGGACAAGAAGAAAAGTGACTATAGGCTATTGGAAATTTCAAAAATGGGTGAGGAAAAGGAGATAAAGTCTATTTAAAGAAAGTGTTCCAGAAAAGTGCCTGACCACCCTGTGGATAGAGAATTGAGTGCCTTTGCTGTATATAGCATATTGTGGATGAAATTGTTCCAGAGTAAGCCAGTTACTTGGGTTAGAATGTAATTTTTCAGGGACAAAGACAAGGAGTTTTCTTAGAATTTCAGTGAATTAACTCCTTTTGAGAACACATTGTACCTCTGATTTTTTTTCATTGTCCTGTGTAGAGCAATTTCTTCAGGAAGGTTTTGTTGACCTYCTGCTGAAACAGATGTATATGTATCATTGTAGTCTTATTAAGTACCAACTGATGCTAAACTAGTCCTTGTGAAAAGGAAGATGAGAAAGATATACATCTGTATTTTTGATCAGTATTATTTCAGAATCATGTGAGTGAAAGAGCAGCAGTAGCTGTAGATAATGATCTTGCAATGGGCAGAAGCATGGTATGTATGTAGTTAGATTAATTTAATTTTGATCATCCTACTACTCCTGGTCATAAAACAGGATGAACATGTAATGATGGTCAGAGATAGGAAAAGGCAGAACTGCTCCGGGATAGTTTTTCTCTCTTGGTTTTATTTGATAATTTCTTTTTTCCAATTGATCTTTTATTTCGTATTTAGAATCACACTTCTGGTTGAGTTCAATCAACTGGAAATCATKATAGCCCTGTGAATGAATGGTCACTSTCACTATTGACTCTTCCAGCAATATGRAAGACTCAGATAGATGGGAATATCRTCAGCCTTGAAAAGAACTGTTTGATGGATTAGCAAGAAAGCATAAAGCAGAAAGCYGATTTAAGGGATCACCACTTAATTACAGGAAAAATTAGGTAGAGGAAGCAAACAGCCTMATCCAAAATCTTGGGAGGTGAGAGAAAGATGGTGTGAGAAGTGGTTTTACAAACTATTATTGCTGAGGAAAAGGTTTTTTGGAATAGAAAGCCAAGGTGTGACCCTTCACCCCTGTGAAGCAATGGGATGAATTTGGARGTTTGAAGGGAAACTGAGGCAGGGTAGTCTCTGCAAAAGCACATTTTCATAAAAATTTATGGCTACTGTCATAAGTTTAAGACAGCATGATTTTTTTTCACTGGCGTTTATTTCTTTTTTTAGCTGAAGTTGTGGCATTTCTTAGTATCTGAAATAATCCACTATGGAAAAATAATCCTTATCATACAATGCACTGAGAAACCCATTATGTTGTTTTAAAGGTCAGATTTTAAAATGGATTTGCACTTGATTTATTGAAACAAGCCTGTAAACATTGCACACAGTGATTTGCAGCTGCAAATAAAGAATATTTTACCTACTTGACTACTGACTGGGGATGAAAATGGTTTGGGTCAGCAAACAAGTCGCAAGGAGTTGTATATTGTTGCAAATGGTCTTGCCTCCCTAGGTTTTTCTAGGAGGTGTTTTCCAGAAGTAGGTAGGACTGCCCTCTGACCTGTGATCTCATGTGTTTATTCTGTTATCAGAAATAAGCTGGGGAAGAATGGTAGCTTTCATACCTTTTGTCCTTGCACCAGAAGCTGTCACTCAACTGAGTAGTACCTTTTCCTTTGTCTGTGAGTTCTGTGAGGAGTGCTTTGCTTCTGGAGATCTCACAGTCTGTGTGGTGTCATTTTCCAGCCTAGAGGGCCTGTAAGAAACTAGGCAGTCTCCTAAAGGGAGCACATTCAGGTGCTGTAGGCACAAAAGGCACTACACAGCCATGCAGAGCCCACACAGAAACCCAGCACAATTGGAAAGAAGGTGGCAARAGAGGTAGGACCTGGTTACCACCCCTCTATCAATCCATCCATACCCATGTGGAGTCTACAGGCTGGATGAACTGCAGACTGTGACTGGACTGGGAGTTCTCGGCTTGGCAGATATCATGTTGCCACTTTGTGAGTAAAACTSTTGGTATGCAGTGAGCAGTTCAGTGACTCTGCCTCTCAAGTTTATGAAATTTCAGGCTGCCTTCAGGACTGAGGTGCAAAGGGGCTGCACCGCCCTTAGAGCATTATGCCTTGAACACACCACGGCTTTTTATACTCCCATTTGCCATGTGCAAAGGACTTCTGTACACAGGCCTTTAGTACAGATATGTTTTTAGCACATCTACTACCACTACTTGGATGCTTCTTGGAGGGCAACACAAGTCATCTTCATTGCTTGTGGAAATAAGCAGATTGCAGCTGTTGTACTAAACACAGGACTGTGCGGCTCAGAGAGAAAAGTGTAGTTCTGCCACCACCAGATCCCTCAGAAATTGGTATGTTTTATTATGCCCTTTATGAAGGGGTTTCTTTAGGTGTTTCTGCTTTTCAATTCCTGCTTTGGAAATTGTTTTTCTCCAAGCTTGACAAAACTACAACTAATTTGTAGATACCCTGAGACTAGTGAATGTGAAGGACATGCAGTTTTAATGTTACATGAAGTAGAATAGTTTGGTGACTTTTTTTTCTGCAAACTGCTGGACCTAAGGAATCTTCACTGTATTTCTAAGATTAAATCACTTTTGTCATTCCTAGAGTAAGTCATTCTTGTATGTACCACATGTATTCATCTTTACGTACAATAGAAAGCAAAAAATGCCAAAAAGAAGGTCAGACTTTCTAAACTGGGTCTATTTGTAGAAAGCCATGACTTGCACGTCTGTATAGACTATTTTTTGGTGCAATGACTCTGTGTTAGACATTATGATGTGCAACAGAAAGGATTCTTTCTGCTATGTCTGTCTCATTAGTTGTTCAGGACTGATTGTGTTTGTGCATGTTGCTTGCATTATAGCAAAAAGATGAAAAAATTAGATTATTTCTGTACAATGAACTGGGTATTGTTTTCTTAAGCAATAACATTGGGGAGTTTTCAAATGTGCCTGTTAAAATATTTGTATTCTAGCAGGTGCAGAAGCATTCCTTTGTAAACATTGTATGAACACGTTTTGCACAGGTATATTGTCTTTTTTCCCAGAACTGATGAATTTTTTAAATGTCAGTGACTCACGTGAYGTTTGTATTCATCATAGTTACTTTGGCATGAGCCCTGTGCCTGTCCATCCATGCATGYACACAGTATACAGTCACACAAGTACACAGTCTGTGATGTAATAATCATCTTTGACAAAGGATTGCTTACAACACGGTCCTGCTGTGGAGTGCTCTAAAACAGTGAATTCATGTTTGTGTGTTTGAAGCGTTACCCTGAGAGATTACAGGCTCAGAATGATTCATGCCGCTTCCTTCTTTTGTGCCCCAGCCAAGTAACAGGATTCTGCCAAGTATTTGTAGCCCTTGAAAGCCCATGTTCATGTCTTTCCAGGATGGAAGATATCCTCAGTAAGTACACAGCCTGCCAAAATGAAAAGAAGAATTTCCCTACAATGGCTAAGATGAATACTCCTGATACTGTTTTATTGCAAAATTTATGTCATTGAATACTCAAGAGCAAATTCCCAAAGCTATTAGTTACTGTTCATTTCTGGGAGACAGCAAAAAGTACAGAAAACTTTGCTTGAGTTAGAGAAGATTTTTACTTTACACTACTTTTAATATTAGTTTGCTCTACAATTCCTTTTTATTTTTTTTTCTTTTTTGAAGAATAAAGTGCAAGCAAGGAATTACTTAGTTCCTTTCAGCTGTTCTCTAATTAGAGAATGTCTCCTTCCTCTGATTCTATTAGTGGCATGGCTTACTACAGAACCAGGAGTGCACCCTATGATTGGCCAATGATGTGTAAAGATATAACAAAACAGTATCTTCATGCTGACCAAAGRACCTGTCCTTTGGTACCCTAAATATACTTGAGAGTGAGAAAATCTCATATGAAATATGTGGCAAAATGTATGTTCCCTATTCTAGGCAAAAATCTCTTAGAATACTTAATTCTTCTAGTCTGGCTCCTTGAATTGGGCATTGCACTGTGTGTAGTTCTTCTTCAGTGTTGTGTAGTGTTGCTACTGATTGGTATTAAATCTACAGAGGAGTAATGTCCCACAKTAATATTTGCCTTGTGTGATGTTTGTGGCTTTCTAAGTCGTARTTTACAAATTTTGCTGTGCTATTTTTATACTATTTTTAAATTTGCATACCTTTTTTTACTTCATAAGAACACAAAATAGTTCCATCCAACCACATGTATAACAATAAATAGATTGTCTATCAACCAATGAACCACTCCAAGGCAAGACAAGAAGCTACTGTATATATCAACTGATGCCATTTATAGCATCAGCTGATATGTACTTAAAATATTATGGCACTGACTGCATACAAAGATTACACTGTGAAAGATTAACTATGGCAAATTAAATAATTGATACATACTGACGCTAATAGATAAGAGGATTAGTGAAGTATCCTGCAGCCTTTCACTCATGTTAGCAGTCCTATCAAAGTCAAATGCTATCAGGACTGTCTGAAGTTTGCTGGAAACTCTTTAAACTGACACCCCTCACTCTCAAGTGACTGGCAATTCCATTTCATCCCCTGTGGTTCTGAAGTCCAGGCTCAGGAAGAGGGCCTGGGAGTGCCCAAGAACAGGCACCTAAAAACAGCATAAAGCTCACAGCTTTGTCATCTTTATATAAAATGGTGGTGAATTGTCCAGGAATGTAAATTTGTAACTATTGTTACAATTTGTTAACATAATATTATTACTATTACTGGATGACACTTGCTCTCTGAAAAAAAGGTTCCTTCTTAGCCACAAGCAATACTTTTCTGAGTACACCTGATGTGATAAATCTCTGTCAGACAGTGTTCTGTTCATCCAGCTGTGCTCTAATAGATGATATTGTTAGGTTCAGCTCCTAACATCAACCCTTAATGATTTTTTTTCTGTTTGTTCTTGTGATGGTCTGAAAACCTGAGGAGAGATTAAATTCAAGTTGGTATATAAGGACTGCAAAAAAAAAAAAAAGGAGAAATGCAGGGAAAGGACTGTGAGAAAACTGCAAAAAGTCAATGTTGCTGTATCTGAAACTTAGTGTTGGGGGCACTTTTGAGCCCCTGTGTCCATATGAGCACCCTGCCCTTATTGTGATGCCATGGTTGGGTAAGAGACTTTTGGRTTTTTGGCTGCAGAGAATGGCAAGAGTAATTAATTAGTCCCTAATTTGTCCAYCTGGGGAAGCAGGGTACCAGGGCAGACTGTGATGCTTTCTCCTCTGACAAATTATTGGAAGTAACTGGGCAAAGCTGATTCTGAGATTTCCAGTTGGCTGMCTGAGACCTGGCACTTGTGCAGAGGTTCTGAAAGAAAAAGGYTATATCTCCTCTGAGACCACATCAGGGCTGCAGTCCCAGGTACCCAAGAAAATGGCTGTGTGCAGCTGAGGCTGTAGCTGACCTCCCACCCAGCTCATCCATGCAGAACCAGGACCTTTGAGAGAGTGTCAAGGTCACTCTACCACATGAGGTCCCAGAAAACAGCTCCTGCAGATGAATGGCCACAAAAAGGGAGATGTTCTGACCTGCTTTTGAGGACATTTCMATATGTGCACTGTCTAGCATTTCTGGGGAGCTCAAGGATTGTRTTTGCTGACTGTGTGTCTTTTCCCCTAGAAATAGGGCAGATCTTCACAGTCCTTAGCCTTAATCTGACATAACTTGCTGATCAATGCTGGTTYTGCTTCTCCTGTCTAGAACTAATTTTCTGCACAAGGTTTAGTGTGTTGGGTTTATTYTGTGTTATAGCTGGTGAGGTTTTTGGTGGTTTTCATTAGACAGTTGCAGGGACTTGACCACTACTTGTCCCAAAGCTCCCAGTCATCTTTAATGTTGCTCTGCTTTTGTAACATTCACATGCTCTCCACTACCTTGTGTGCAAGCCTTTGATTTTTTTGGAGGTAGGGATTGTTTTTTATGGTGTTGTCTGAGTGTCTTGCAGAGTTCCCTCATTGAGGCCTTGTGTATCTTTACAAAGCATTGACAATACTAATGAACTTTGCAGAAATAGCAATACTCCAAAAAGAAAAGCAGACATTAGCTGTTTCTAAGGCATGGGGGAAGAGTAACAAAGTGAGAGAGTCAAGTCAAGCCCAAAGATGTTGTTCCCAAGATGATGCTTTCCACCTACCTCGTACTTGCTGTATACTAGAATATATCAAGATTTGAGTCTATAAAGATTAAAACAGGCTGTTTGAAGCATGYTTCCAGTCTCAACTCTGGCAGTTTAGATTTGCTCCAAATCGTGGTTATCCTCCTCTTTCTCAACTCCAGGCAATTTGTGTCCCTTCTCCTCGAACGACGGTGTGTTTTACTGGAGAATCCTGTAAAGCAATGAGCTGTCAGCTCTGCACGTTGATTTACCACTCTCTCTCGAAGGCTGTGTAAGCCATGTGAACCACGCTAGGCTCAGAACACTTGGTTTGCCGCACTTTCYTCGGGGCTTTACCCCATTACTAAATGTTCCCGATCAGGGCAAACAGTGATCATTACAGCGCAGGGGCAAGACGGGAGGYCCGTGGGGCAGGGTAACTCGGGGAAAGCTTTTTGCGCTCCTTCCCCACAGGAGGTTCGGAGGCGAAGCTCGTCTTTCGGGAGCGCTYCCAGCCGAGCGCGGGGCGGCGGCCGCAGCTCCGGGGGCGGTCCGGCCCCGGCGAAGGTGGTGGCGGCCGCCGTGCCCGCCCTGCTCACCTGGGCAGCAGCGCAGCGCTCCGGCGCCGCTCCCTTCCGCTCGCTGGAGGATGAACGGGCCGGGGAGGAAGGTAAGGGGAAGCCGGGAGGGTCAGGGGGTGGCGGGACGACTCCAAGGGCTGGGCGCTGTTCCAGGGTGCTCGGAGCCGGGACACGACGGCGTCGGATGCGGGCACTTCCCAGGCRTTCTCCCGCTCCGGTCGGCGGGGCTGGAGGAGATGTGTCCCACCGCCGTCTGCCCGGCCCCGCTCAGCGCGGCTCGGCTTCGCAGGGAGCTGTGCTCAGCAGTGCCTGGAGCCCCAGAGCCAAGGAGTTAACCTTCCCGGTGGTGGCGTGACCACCCGAGAGGGATTTTCTGTGCAGATATTCCCGGAGAGGAATAAATCAAGGGAGAAGAGTTCTGTTGTTGAAGTAATRACGAGCATTTGCTGCTTGTGAGGAAACGACCACCGAAGTGCTGCTTCGGGGGGAGTGTTCAGTGCTGTTGGGAGAGCTGCGGTTSCATTTCTTAACTTTGGTTTGCCTTTGGGTTGGCTTCACAGCACTCAAAAGAGTCTGCTCGAGAGCACCAGTCTAAGCCTTTGAAATGTGGTGTGATCAGTGTTGTTCTAGAAAATTTGCTCATACCTAGAAGTATGTGGCCACTGTCCTGCCAGAAGTTAAGCTCCTCGGATAAATGCTAATACTTACTGCTACTGCTAGTGGCTGAAGAGTGCTGTTGCTATGTGTTTCTGTATGTTACTCTTCCTCTTCAAAACGGTGTAGTAAAGGCTTGTTGGGTCTCTCAAAATTAAGCTGATAGTAAAGACAGTATCGTTTTGGCCCATTCTAGGGAAAATGACTGCAGGTGCCCATCCCCAGGAAGGAATCTGCATCCCTGGTACAGCTCATCACCTCTCAGCGGTGAGGAGCAAAATGCCAGGACTGCATCTTTTCCTACGCCTAGGGAGGGAGAAACAACTGCAGACAGAGAAGGGCAGGAACTGACACACTTCCTTGCTCATACACAAAGCAGCTGAGAAGGTAGGGAGTGAAGGAAGGCCACCTGCTCCTCTGTGCACTCTCAGAACAATTTGTGCCTGGCGGCTTACACAGTGCCAAGGGCTGCTAGTGGAAAGGAAACCAGACAGAGTTTCCTCTTCAGCTTTGCTCCCTTGAAACAGYCGTCTTTCCCCACTTGCAAAATATCCATAATGTAAAGTATTTTATGAACTTCTGGGCAAAACTGAACTAAGTGGCATTATCCAAGCCTGTCAAAAGCTGACTGTTAAAGGAAGATCAAAGTCAAGTTATTGTTGAGATTAGCAAGCAATTCCAGAACCCTCATTCTAATGAACAAGACCTACCGGAGGGCATCTTTTTTCTAGGATTTTACAGCAGGGAGACTGTTACTCACAGCAGTCAGAGAGACAGTGTAACAAAACCAAGGTAAATAAAAACACAGTTTTACTGCAATGAGGGATTTTTCAAAGCTATGAAATTAAGGGACTTGGAGCAAGAATTTTTTTAAAAGTTTTGTTTTGCTTTTTGGTTGAGTTTGAGAGAGGTCATTGCTGTCAGTGATGCTCCTCTATTTCTTTGTTGAGTGAGACACTGGATTTGTGGATTGAAAACCACACTTTGCTCTTTCTCAAGCAAAAGGAACCTTTGCCTTTTGTATTTAATATCTTTTTGATTTCCAAGTGCCATGATTTCTTGTATTGCTGATGCATAAAAGCATGAAGTTGGCATTTGATAATATGTTATACATTATCAAAGTACCATAAAGATGAGAGGTTTTTTAACAAAACAGAGGTACACAGAGAAAAGTTCTATTCTAGCTGTCATGATTATTTTTCTCATATCTAGTTTAAGTTAAAAGCAGTGCCTGTAGTCTGGATAATTTAAATMATTTTTAGGTATTGACTTTGCTCTAATCTGGGTGTGCAGGATGTTATTTTTTACAGTAGTTAAGAAATTTGTTGGACCAGTATGAAAGGACTGAGAAACTGTTGAGCCTCCTAAGAGCCTAGTAAATTTTTTTTTGTACAGGCTTATTTATACATTCTTAAACTGGTTTTACAGTAAATGAACCATGAATAGAGGTAACTGTCTTCAATAGCGGGTTGTCAAGTACCAGATTTTCAAGTCTCTGTAAAATACGACCTCTGAAGTAGTATATTCTTACTGCAATGAACTGGGATTTACAGATGATGCTTCCAATAGTACCAACATAAACTTAGCAATCTACTCATAGCAAAAAGCCTTAATATTGAGGTCAAAGGGAAGCCTATGACCGGCTTTGGAAGGGATATAAAGTTTGGGGAGTATATTTTCCTCATTCTGGAGGGATTTGCAGGTGTAAAAACCATAGAGAATGTATACCCACTGCTTTCTACTGGAAAAAAACAAAAATACAAGATGCTTCAGAATTCCACTGCTGGCTTCCAAAATCRCTCATATGCTTAAATTCATCATGCTGAAATTAGTCATGTGTAAAAAATTGGTTTCCTGTGAGCTTAAAATTTGTTAGGATTTATAAAGTTGCAGTTAAAGCCAGCAAAGGCTCTTTAGTAGTGGAAAAACTGATACATGTGAATATTTTCCAGTGCCTGGATGCACTGACTTCATTCTGGGGCCATATAAAATATGTGTTTCTGAGGGCAGATTCTACCTCAATGTAGCTGTCCCTTCTGTATGTCCTTGGATGGTGCATGCTGCTCACAGTAAAGCCTTCTGCTTTCATACTCATCAGTCAGGGCATACTGCAGCAGCATCMCTTCAGGAGCATGACTGGAGTGTGCTGTCAGAGATGGTGCAAGTGGGCACCTCCTTTAAATATTCCCTCTTTCAACCTTGTTCAGTAAATTCGTGGTTGTCTTCTCATAGGCAAGATGCAGGGAGAGCACTGATGGTAGGAAAGGGAKTCTTTAACTTTCCTTCAGTTCCTACTTCAGTAACAGACACACTTCCCCTCTGCAGCCACTCACTCAGCTCCACTCCAGCTTCTGCTCATACTGATCATCACTTGCTTGTTCCGTCTCTCTAAGTTCCTCCTGAGCACCGTGTGTCTGAGGAGAGGCTGAGAGCTGAGAGTGTTGAGCCTGGAGCAGAACAGACTCAGGGTATATCTCATCAATGTAAAACTGAAGGGAGGGTGCAAGAAGGACAGACTCTTACAGTGGTGCCCAGTGACAGGTCCAGAGGCAATGGACATGAAAGAAACTGTAAAACCTCTCTGAGCATYAGCAGGGAACTGTAAGGATGACTGAACACTGGAAGGATTCGGTAATCCAGAGGTGTCATCTTCGTACTTGGAGATACATCCAGATATGCCCATCCCAAGCAACCAGCTRGATGGCCCTTCTTGGGTATGTGGGGGATTTGACCAGATGACCCTTTCAAACTCAACTATCCTCTGGTTATATGATTATGCGATTCTGCTGTCAGGCAAAGCATTGATACTCTTCACACTTGCCTGTTGCTTTTCAATTGCCCACCTAGCTCCCCATCCTGCAGCCTTSACTCCCCTCTGGCACGTTGCAGAGAGAGGCTCATCCTCTTTAGCTGTGCTCTTTCACCATCAACCTAAAGTAAACAGTGTGAAGGTTGCTGCTTGAAGGCTGCATTTAGCAGCACTTCTCTAGAATTGTGACTTCTTATTCCTACAACTTATTTTCTGGCATCAATTCAAATGCATACCTAAGCAAGGGAAATCCATGTGAGAATGGGCAGATTCCTGCAATGCTGTCTGAAATCAATAGCAAGGTTGTCACTGAATTCAGTGGGAACAGGACGTAAACTGGAATACTAGGATGTTAAGGAAACCTGACTGACTAACAAAATAACTTATCTGATAATTGATATCAATTCAGAAAAAGGAACTGTGAATAGCTAGCAACACAATTTAGAATATGACATACGTAATATTTTCACCTAGCTCAGTCTGTAAAGTCAAAATATGGTTTACGTTCATATCCTTTATTGAAATTCTAAATGTCATTGATACCTGGGGTGGGTAAATTCCCAGAAAAAAGTCTCAAACGAGATAGTCTACAAATCTTAGTGGTCTTTTGGGTAACCTYGCTTACCCAAAAGTGTTAGGTTTTGGGTGTACCCCACAAGTGTACGGTTCTGAGTGGCATTCCTGAGCTCCTGGCTCTCTTCCAAATCTCAGTTGTGGTGTACAGCAGGCAGCTCAAACCCCCAATTTCAATTTCCCAACCATTAATAGAAAGGGAGACTTGAGAGTATTGCARTGAATGCATAAAACTGGCTGCTGCTATTATTAAGTGAAGTTTTAGGACACATTCATCTGCAAGTAAGGGCATTATGCTCTGTGAGGCAGTGAGGTCTCATCCAAAACTGCAGTCTAAGCAGCAAGAAAGGCTGTGTGTCTGAGTGGTGAAACACAACCTGCTTCATTTTACTTATCCTGAGCCTATCTTCAAGGTTGTCCTCAAAGATAGCCACCAGCAGAGCACTGTGGCAGTGGTCAAACATGCAAATATGTAGCATATGCAGGATGTAAGCCACGACTTGATTTGAGAACAGTGACAACTAGTGGGGAAAACATTTACCTAGAAAATTGTTATTGCCAGGGCCAACCCGGGCTCACYGTGGTAACTGGAAAACTGAAAATACTTTGTCAAACAGATTAATGATCTCAGTCCAGTTTCTTGATGGATTAGTGCCTGTCTGTATCTCCATAATTGSAAAGACCCATGAACTGCATCAAGAGAGACAGAGGCTAAAGGCTCAAAGTCTGTCTAAACTGAGGCATTTTAGCTGTGAAACCATCACTTATGAATAAACTGAAATCTAATTCATGAAAGTGCTTCAAAAGCATTAAGAACCAAAAATAACGTATTCAGACCATTTTGTCATACAACATCACAAACCTTGCACCAACCATGCTTCCTATTTCTAGTATTTTTACATCACTCACTAAAACTAGGTGGAGAAACCGTGGTCAAACATCAGGTAATATTCCAAGAGGAAGAAAAGGTATATACACAAGTGTTCCTTGGTGACTGGGTTTCAGACAAATGCTTTATTAAGCAGGAAGCATACTGCTTGGATGACATTACMAATTCTTGAAGGATTTATTATGTGCCATTTAAAACAGAGAGATTTAAACTAAAATCTTGCAAAGACCTAAAACCCCCATATTTAACTTTACACCTCCTACATAGTTTCACTAAGGTCAATGAAACTATTCACCATGGAAAGCTAAGAAGGTGTGTAAATCTCTGTAGCATTAAACATTTTTCTTGATTATCTCCTCAGGGACTGGAAATAGGGATTGGCAACTATCAGACACCTAGGGTAAAATGGCAACTTGTGTCATTGAATATTGGCTTAATTGARAAGCAGCATTAAGAGTTTGTGAAACAATTCTGGCCTTTTCCCCCTAATTTGCAATGGGTGCTGTGTSGCTCTAAACTGCTCCATTCAGTACTCCCCAACAACTGAGATTTGCTCATCCATGGCTAGGGCACATTTTGACAGCCAAAATAACTATTTGTGACTTTTTTCTTTTCTTTTTTTAAGTATTTAGCACAAGTGGGGTTGCTCTGTGTGTGTGTTTGTGTGCATAATGTTGTCCATACGGGACTCTTGAAAGCAGACCATCTGCCTGGGTTGCGAGGGGGCTGCACCACCTATAGTGATCTTTCTCCTCATCCTTCTCCTCATCCTCCTCCGCTTCCCCCCTCCCCAGGTGGGCACAGCCCTGTGGTCGCAGGCGCTTCGTAAGGAGCGAGGAAGGGGCTTAGCAGGTCTGGGGACCGCGGAGGCAGCGCGGGGAGCTGGAGGGGTGACGGGGAGGCGCCGCAGGGGCGGGAGCGGCCGGAGCAGCGCCAGCGGCGGGGGGAGGCGCCGGTGCCGGCGGCGCGGGGTGCGCGGCGCAGGGGCGGCGGCCCCRCAGCCCGGGCGGGCGGGCGGCAGGTGGGAGCGGAGCGGAGCGGAGCTGCAGCGGGGCGGGGTGGCTGGGAAGGGAAGGGATGGGCTGCGCACCCAGCATCCACGTCTCGCATAGCGGTGTGATATACTGCCGGGACTCGGAGGAGTCCAACTCCCCCCACCAGACCACCACGATCTCGCAGGGCACCGCCACCCTGCACGGCCTCTTCGTTAAGACAGACGCGGCCGACTCCATCCCCTCCGTCCTCGCCTACCAGAGCCGGCAGCCGCCGCCCTCCGCCGGCCCCCGCCGCAAGGAGCGCAGGGAGTCCGGCGGCGCCTCCGCTCGGTCCAGGACGCCCCACTGCTGCAGCGTCGAGGCGGAGACCCAGACCAGCAGCTCCAGCGCCAAGGTAAGCCCCGCMGCTCCGGAGGGATCTCCGGCCGCGCCGGTGCGGGTTCCCGCCGGCAGCGGCAGAGGGAGGACGGTGCGCGGAGCCAGCGCCTCCCCCGCCGGAGGATGCTCGGCGGGCGGGATGCAGCTGGCAGGAGCGGTGCCCTGGTGCCCACTGACTCACCGCAGCTGCGGCGSCCGGGCCGGGCCGGGCTGGCACTGCTGCGGGGGGGCCGCCGCGCCTGGAGCTCGCCGGGGGAAAGCAACAGCCGCCGGGCCCCTCGGGCTCTCTCCGCCTCTCTCCGCCCCGAGCCCACAGCCCTGGTGCGGCTCCGGAGCGCCCTGCGCTGGGATCGGTCACGCACACCCAGCGAGCGGGGAAAGGGTTTGTTTCGAGCTCTGTGACTGATGGCAGAGAGTGGGCGCCTCTGGGAGAGGCGGAATAGAATCTCCCCCCCCGATTAATTCGCATCTGCAACAAGCCCCTACTTTGGTGCTGGCTTTACTTCSCCCCTTTTTCTTCCCGCCGTATCTGGTTAAAAGAACTGTTGCTGCTGGGCGTGGATGTTCGGCTGAGAACCGAACCACTGTGATCTGCACACGTATGTCAGTGCACCTTGCTGGTGTTGGGCTGTGGAGATGCCCTGCAGGAGCGGGCGGGGGCTGTGTCTGTAGGGTACCTGGAAGGCTTGGGTCCCCCTCTCAGTGGCTGAGGCGGGCACTGCTGCAACCTGCCTGTCAACGCCTTCACTTAAGTTTAGCACTTGAAAAGAGATCATTGCGCTGGATTTTTTTTTCCAGCGAGGTTTTTTTTTGGTTTGTTGGTTTTGGGTTTTTTTTAATATCAGAGTGAGTTTTTAATTAACTTTCCTTTTGAAAGCTTTTTAAAAACTAAATTCTGCTTTGTTGCCCCCTTCCAAAGTTTATTGAGAAAAAGAAAACAACCTGTGTCAGGATCCCAGCTCCACCTTAGGTTACTTTTCTGTTGCACTAAGAAAGCAGGATATCATGTCACAGAGTAATCCTATTAGTTTGCTAGAATATCAGTAAGAAATTCCAATGTTATAAAATGTTCCTTAATAATTTAAAAATTCAGAGGTCATCTTAAGGAAAATGCAACTGGGTGAAATTGCACAAAGACACCAAACATGCCCACAGCCCATTGTCAGTTTGTTAGTTCAAGTGCTGAGAAACTTGTAGAATTGTCTGCATTCACATTGACTGTTTTACTCATTCAGATGAAGAACCTGCATCATCAACAACTGGGACAAAATTCAAGCATCACTGGAGTAAAACAATTCTTGTATTTCTTTGTAGATTTGTAGATTTTATTTTTTTACTTGTCAGAGTGCAATACTTAAGACAAAATATGATTTCTTTTTTAATGTAGAGGAGAGCAAAATTAAAACACTTTCACAGTTATCTTAAGTTGAGAATTGAAAAAAATTTGAAAGAATTGAAAAAAAGGTTTTTTAGAGTCATAACTCAGTTCTCAATAGTTGTTTATGTTATTACCTTATGTGCTGTTATAAACAAATATATTTCTTAACTTTCTAGTTATTTAAACCGAAGGTATTTCAGATGTTTTTTAACTGTCTGATTGGTATTGTAATGTTATGGGTTCAACAAGGCCCAGTGCTGGGTCCTGCCCTTGGGTCACAACAGCCTCAGGCAGTGCCACAGGCTGGGGCAGAGTGGCTGGAAAGGACCTGGGGGTGCTGGTGACAGTGACTGAACATGAGCCAGGCTGTGCCCAGGTGGCCAAGAAGGCCAATGGCATCCTGGCCTGGCTCAGCAATAGTGTGGGCAGCAGGAGCAGGGCAGGGATTGTCCCCCTGTGCTGGGCACTGGTGAGGTCACAACTCAAATCTTGTTTCCAATCTTGGGCTCTTCATTACAAGTTATTGAGGTGTTGGAGTGAGCCCAGGGAAGAGAAGCAGAGCTGGTGAAGGGTCTGGAGCACAAGCCCTGTGAAGCAACAAGCTGAGGGAGCTGGGAATGCCTAGCCTGGAGAAAAGGAAGCTCATGGGGAACCTTTCTATTCTCTACAACTGCCTGAAAGGAGGGTGTAGCCAGGTGGGGGTTGATATCTTCTCCCAGGCAACAAGAGACAGGATGAGAGGAAACAGCCTGAAACAGGTCCAGGGGAGATTAAGGTGGGGCATCAGGAAGAATTTCTTCACCTAAAGGATTGTCAAGCACTGGAAGGGACTGCCCAGGAGAATGATAAAGAAACCATCCCTGGAGTTGTTCAGGARATGACTGGATGTGGTACTTTGTGCCATGGTCTCGTTGATACAGTAGTAATTGGTCAAAGATTGGATTYGATCTTGGATGTCTTTTCACAGAATCACAGAATTAACTAGGTTGGATAAGACYTGAGTCCAACCTATGACAYAACRTCACCTTGTCAACTAGACCATGGCATTAAGTGCCAMATCCAGTCTTTTCCAGGCTAAATGATTCTGTGGTTCAGTGGTTATTTTTTTATAGCTTCACTTCTTTTTACAAATTATAAGTTTATTAGGTGTCTGGGATTTTTTAAGTTATTTAACAATTTTTTCAATTATATGGTAGAAATATTTCCATTATTAAARGAATTAAGATCTGTTTTTTTGTTTYCTTTTTTCAATTGAGTTAGGGCTGCCATTCTTACTGCCCGGCATGATTTTGTACATCACACTAAAGTATTGACTAAAACAGGATTGGATTATTACAGAACTATCATAAAGGCAAAATAGTATACTATAYTTGACATTWTAAGAAGTGGAAAAGTGTGGAAACRTGTTTCTGTGGTAGCATATGATAACAATATTTATTTCCATAAATGCTCCAAAGTGAAGAAAAATAATCTTTACTTTGGAAAGCATGTCTAGCAATRCCACATGGTTTTAGCTGTTGTGATGCTTGGTTGCATGTATTAGCTATACTRGATATTCCATACCATATGGCATCACACTTGGGAAAAGAAGGAGGAAGGAGTGGGGGACAAGTGATGGTGTTTGTCTTCCCARGTAGCCACTACACATGATGKGCCCTGCTCTCCTGAGGAGGGCTTTACACCTGCCTGCTCACTGGAATTGGTGACTGTTAATTCCTTCTTTTGCTTTGCTCATGTGTGCAYTTCTTACTTTACCTATTAAGGTCTCAAAAGTCACGAGTTCTTTCAYTTTTACTCTTCAKATTCTCTCCYCAYCCTGTGAGCRGTGGAGTGAGTGAGCAGCTGCCTGGGGCTTAGTTTCCATCTGGGGTTAAACCACCACGAAATCTCATCTAAGTRTGTTAGGGGACAAAACCAATATAACTGGTCAAATGGCTGTTAGCACTTTTATATATTAAAATAATTTCCAGTTGTGTAACTGCTCAAACCACTAAAACCATGTTGCTTGGTGTGTCTTCATTTTGTGTCCTACACTGCTCTTTAGTTGTTTACACAATCAAGTATTGCACTATTTTCATTTGATCCTGCCTTTATACAATGTTTTGAAACTCATCCATGCCATGGTATGGAACTAGCATTAAAATAAATCAACCTGTAATAATTTCAACCCTATTCATTTCAAATAAAAAATAAAATAAAAGCCAATCAAACAAAAAATGATCCCATGTCACTGAAAATATATAGCTTATCTAAACCTTACTTTCAAAGTCTGTTTGATCTGTGTTCATTTGGCATAAGGGCAGTGTTACAAAAGACAATTTTTTTTTTTGTTTTCTTCTCCTTGTTGAAAAGTTCTGAACTGTTCAGGGGATTGAGATGTGTTGGTCCCATCCCACCCACACTGTTTAGGAGTAACTGTTCAGCGGTTTTTGGTGGGTGGGTGTGTTTCTTTCCATCTTGAAAGCTTGGTAAACAATTACCTACAGGTTGCCAGACAAAAATCTCAAGTGGGCTTGTTAAGAGYTGGAAGATGCACCTGTACCTTGATTTGGGAGAGGACCCACAGCTTCTGGTGCCCAGCCATATGCTCTGTTATCAAGGTCCTTGAGCAGAAGCACTCAGCTGAAAAAAACCAGACATTCCTTGCCCTTGTACCCTCCTTAATAAAGCCAAACATTATCATGAAAAAGAAGAGTATTAATATGTCAAACACTCCATCAGCTTTGTATAAAGATACAAGGCATTTAGCTTCYATCACAGACACATGACATGAGCTGAAAAGATGCTGGCTGTCTAATGGCTGCTTGACCCATTGCTCAGTTATTGCTGGTTCTGAAGTGCAGCAGTACCACCTGGTTAGCAAGTAGTCAACAGTTTTTTGGACACTTCCTTGGGGATTTGAAAATATTAAAAACAATTGCTTACACTAWATATGCTTACTACATCTTTTAATTATGGCCAAATCTTAAGCAGAAGTTGTGAATAGTTCTGCTTTTTTTAAAATATCTTGAGACTTCAGCATTAATGAAACTTTACAGCAACAGACAAGTTTCAAAGCTTATGTTGCTAACGTTAGCTGGATGGGAAAAAACCTCCAAACAACTTGCAGTCTTCCATTGATTGCTTTATCATATTTTTCTTCTTGAAATTACAAGAACAGCAGGTGCAATKATTTGATCCTTCTTATGTTGTGCTCTTTGTGGAAGAGAAAGACCTTTTTATGAACCTCTCTTGATCAGTCACAATAGGAATAGGTTTTGACAGTTTTCAGGCTTTTCTGCAGCAAAATAATTATWAGAAGCAAAACTCAGAAATAAGCAAAAATATGGTGGGACAGTATCTCTTAACATCATTGCTCTCTTTTAAGCTCCAAGGTGGAAGTGTTGGGACAGATCCYTCTCTTCAAAATGTCAAGGATCTAGCTTTTAGATTTTTTTTTTAATGTGGAGAATAAGTCAAAGACTGCAGCTGCCAAATACAAAGTGGAGAACATGGAGAAATGMAGCCACTGAGAGAGTTTTATCAGGTCTTTAAGTCCTGTAGAAATGCAGGCAGAAAGTATTGCCTTGATACAGTTGTCTTTCAAGCAGTACCATGTGTGAGCAAACTCAGTGTACTTCTTGCACTTCTGGTTTTGTTTGAAGTGTACTATGTTTAATTGGCTGCTAGTAAGTTCTGTGGCATGTGGAACATGCCAGATGTASTGTAAACTTGGAAAATAAACCTCCCAGCTCTGTAACTTAGTGTGATGAAGGACCATTTCACAACTCAGTAGGACACCTGAGAGACATAAGACACCTCTTGAACATAGCTGAGGTCTGCAGAGTTGGCAGAAAAAAACTGAGCAAGACAAAAAGTGTTGAAATATGTTSCAGTGCAGGACCTTGTTAATTTAGACTAGCTGTTCTCTGAGAGGTGCTGGCCTGAATAGCTCTTACCATAAAGAAAATTGCTAGTATAGAAGTGCTCTTCTGTGACTAAGCCCAGACATCTTAAATGAATACAGTAAAAGGACTTTTGCTGCTCTATATCTGACCTTTCCATTACTCCTTCAAATGATGCAGGTAAACTCTGGCAAGCACTGTAGTTATGCTCTTAAACAATGCTAGACACAAGAACTGTTACAGAACAGATAAAACCATTTCTTCAGAGAMTATTAAACCACCTGGCAAAAAGAAGCCTGATTAGTGACTTCACATTGAGTCACACAACATTCTGGACTTCCCAAACTGCCCTGGATGATATACATTTATATCACTAAACATAAAATGAGCATATGTGCGTGCACAAACACATGTAAAAGAAGAGAGGATTGCTGAATGCTTGTAAGAGAATAATGARCCTCAATCATTTCATCATTAGAACTCAACAGGTCCAGGACCCCTCCRAGTCTTTCAGTAAAAGATTTATTTTGGAACTTTGGCTTTAAGTGCCCAAAATACCAAGTGGTTTTAAACTGACCACTAGCAGCATCTGTTTTCCACATTTTACTGTTTGCTATGCACAAAATGAAACTGAGGTTTTATATTCTGAGGAGCTTGGTGTGAATATTTCAACATTTTCTCTATTGTACATGTGACTTTTCTAGAAGTGCCTTTAGTAAACACTGGATGTACCTGTGTGGCTGCTAGAAAAAAGCATGTGAAGTGTTTTACGATGCAGCAGAGGTTACCTCTTTCTGGTGAGTCTTGTCAAACCCAGGATTATAGCTTAAAGAAATCAACAGTCACTTTTACTCGTGTCAAGAAAGAAGTACAGAGCATTGTGAAAAGCTGCCTGTGTGTTTGAAGTGGTTGGGGGCATGAGCTTACAGTAACAACTGTGGCCTGATGATCTCTTGTGTAGTACTGTCTCCCTCTGGCACAGATCAGTAGGTGCATTTCTAGCCCAGAGAGTCACCAGCCTTAAGGGGCAGCAACACAACACCTGGCTGTCCCCTCGCTTCTCTGAGGGTATCTTCTCTGGGGCAATGTTATGGGCCACTAAGTACAGTGAGCTCATTCTGGAGGAGCTTCCAAAGCTCTCCCAAAACACCAGTGCTTTTGGCTTGTGAAGCTTGAGTCACCTTTCCCTCTATATGAGGAGGAAGGGCTGTTCACAGATACATTATTGACTCTGAGTTAAGGTGGCATTCTGTACAGCTCTTTGGTGGCAGTGTCTACTCCAGGTAACTTTCTTCACTTCAGAGGGCCATTAGTCCATTTGTTGGTGAACTTTATTTTTCCCTTTCAGTTCAGCCATTTGTGTCAACCACAGACCYATCCTTCAGCATACAATTATTTATAAACATCTTTCTCACCCGTGTTGTCAGCTGTAAAAGAACAAAATGCATTAGAGACATGYTGTTCCTTTGTATTACCTCTGGCTCTTTGAATAGAAGGGTACTCTGGAGAATAGTTTTTAAAAATTTCTGTATATACTCTGTATATCTCTGACCTGATTATCCAATGCCAGATATTTTGTATCTTGGATCTTGAAGGGGTGGAGTGTAGATTTCAGCTAAATGGTGCTACTTTAGATGCTGTCCCAATATTAAACCTTTAATAATATGAGTTACTCACTTTGAAAATGCATATCTGATTTTGATGTAGATTTGCAATTCATTGACCTTTTGCTCTGGATTCAGACTGCATCTGAAGAGATAGCTTTTGTTCCAAAAGGATGGGAAAACTGGACCAACACAGTTGGTTTCACAGCATGGAAAAATGGAGCARGAATTGCAAAGATCTGGGCCAGCTGGACTCCAGCACACAGAATTCACAGACAATGCAGCCAAGTGTGAACATGTGTATAGATATTATTAAACCACATTTAAATAAGATTTCCAAAGGAACAATGAATAATTGAGGCACTGCAATGGTAGGGTCAGTAACATCCACTGATAAAATGGGCAGACTGGAGTTTTGAAGCAATACGGACATAAAAATCAAGCAATTCAACATCTGTTTGTAAGCCTTGGAGAAACTGCTCACAGCCAGTTTGCATATAGAGCTGCAGCCTGTCAGATTTAAGTACAATTCATTTGTTTCTATTTGGAGGAGKGAGGTCTGATTCTTATCTTTTTATAAGGATATTTTCATCAAATAGTGATATAGTTACAGGTGATGTACCTGTCAGTGCTGTAAAAAAAAACCAATGTAACTGAATGTGGAGTTGGACATGAGGTCTCTGGTGTTAGCTTGGGARCTGCTTCCAGCAGTCAGTTTTCCCTTTGCTCTAAGGGTCGCCATTCTGCCACAAGGACAGTGAGAGAGGCTTTCCTCTTCCCCTGCTGCAGATTTGGAAGGCTGTATGAGGGCACTGTGGACTTGAATGTTGTCAATGGTCATTGCTCTCCTGCAGTTACTGTGTCCATTATGAAATGCAATTTRTCAAACAATTGTGCTAGACAGAAAACCAATAAACCTCTTAGAACAGGAGAGAGAAAATGAGGCTTTAGCTTTTTATGTGTGTTCTTTTCCAAAGTTAATCAAATTTCTTCTGAGACCCCAGAATAACTGTTAATGTGATGACTCAGGTGTTTCCTCAAGTAAGCTTGTAAGCTCAAATATCTGTTTTGAAAGAGTCAAAAAAAAGTTCTCCTGTGTCAGTGTTTTCTTCCTAGTCTGCTGGCTATTGTGGGCTTCTCTTTCTCCTGCTTTTAAGATTGCGTCCCTGAAATCCATGCATTCCAGAGAGCTGATGAATCGCTACTTCTTCCTTGTTGCAAAGACAAATCTTTCTTAAAAGCTGTTTAATTATATGAATGAAAAAACACAAAACTTCAGAAAGGGTGGTTATATTTATATATCTATATATATATGTACATTTCAGAATAAATCCATTCACATGTGTTAAATGTTTAGGGCTGTGTTAATGTTCCMAGCAGTGTTGTGGCTCGTGGAAGAAGTCAGTAGTTGCCATGTTAAACACCTCACCATGGCCTTGTTTCAGGCTGCTTCGTTGTTTCTCAAATTGCACTGTGAAGGAGACTAGGATAGCAAGACGAAAAAGTTGAGATTTCTTGCATTATCATGGTCATGGTGTGCTGGTCTGCAGCTGCTGGACAGCGCTCCTTSCCCTTGGAGCTCTGCATGGCAGCCTCAGTGTGCTGGTGGAAACCTGGAAAATCCTTGGCTACCTTTGTTTAAAGACATCAAAAAGGTCAGCTGGAGTACTATGATGGTGTGGTGGATGGCTAGAGAAGAAATGGGTAAAATGAAGATCTGAGATGGGCTGAGCAGGTGAGATACTATTGCTCAAGTAGGAAAAAAGTGATCAATCCAGCCTAAGCTGAAGTAGTTGTGGATGGATCTGTGTTATGAGCTGGAGGAGGTCAGGGCAGAGACTGCCAAAGTAAATGGGGCTTAAGGGGCATATGGGTTGAGAGGTGTTTTGGGGGAAAATAAAAGTCTTTTATTGGTGGCACAGGATGTCTTTGACACTTGGGAGTTTGAGGAGATGTGATGTCCAAATCTAGARATTTCTGTCCAAATCCTAGAGCTGCCCAACAAAAACAAATCTTACCACTCAGTGCTGCAACAGGAATTGCATAGATGATGTTCTGTGTACAAAATTGCAGTAATGTATCCACTGCTGCCTGAAGTCACTTGATAGTCTGTGCTTGTCTCTGTTTTATTAATGAACTCATCACAATTGGAGAGGATTTCTTCTACATCTCATAATTAAACATTTGAAAGCAAGRGAGAAGTACCTAATATTTGTCTAGRCAACCTGAAGATCACTAACCACCTGTTTTCTGAAGAAAGCTTTAACAAAAGAGACGCAAAGGTATTCTCTCCAAAACCAAAATTACAACAACAAAATAACACCAAAGCAAAATGAGTAAATAGTAAGAATCAAAATTATTCTAATATGGTGATACTACTGGCATCACTGGTTTTRGTATAACTTCTGTGATAACTTTGTTAAATGGCAGCATGCACTCCTGTATTGCCATCCCAATTAGGAGAGAATTCACAGAGTGTGTTAGCTCTGTGACTCTGGTGCATGGGAATCATTTAACCTCAATGGTAGTTTTTTTTCTTTCAAATGTGAGGTTGTATAAATGTTGTCATTTTGTTTGGTGCAGCAGTTTCTTTGATACATTCTGGGAATTTTTTTAATTTCAATGTGACAGAGCTTTTACTACTCTAGTCCTTCAGGTGAGGCTGGACTGAGCAACAGAACTGGATGTTTTTCCTCACATCATTAGTGGGTTAAAAACTGTGTGTTTGATAGATTYATTTAAGGCTCACACTCAAGACAAGAGTTGTGCAAGTCTTAAAGACAACGTATTTTAAATGTCATCATTTTAAGTTCAATTCTGTGCATCCTGGTGGTAGATTTCAGACTTATGAAAGCAAAATACAAAAACTATTGAGAACAGAAAAACTAGTGGGACTGATGAGTATTACACTCAMCCAAAATGGGTGTCTGTTTGCAGATACRCATTAACAGCTGATGCACAKACAGATCTCTCTTGGCCCCTCTGGCATTTTAGTGGCTTAGAGACTATCCATAAAGTTCAAAGAGTTCAGTAATGAACTGTCTTCAAAGAAGGGAATCTTTTTCATGGGTTCCACTGCATTTATACGRGAGGCTATTTTTAGATGAAGGATTTTTTTTGCCCCTTTGGAGCTATAAGACATCTGCGACCTCACCTTAGATTTGAAAAATCTGCTGTGCTGGAAGTAACTCCTTTAAGGCCATCCTTTCATGTTTGCTGTATTGTTATTTTCCATTTAGTTGCAAATATCTCAGATCTGTAGACAGTTGAAAACTGAAAAGGGCTCCAYATTTCTGTAGCTCACATGTGAAGTCTTGTCAGAGAATACTGTTTTCCTACATGGTTGGATTGTCTGTCAAAGGATGACCCTTAGTCATCTGAATTTTTTTTGTGTATCATTTCCTATCACTGAAGAAAGAGAAGCATTTATTTSAAAATCTAATGAATGGGCTTAAAAACACAGTGTTTACAAACAGTGTTCAATGATTCAACATAAAAATTTGGTACCATTTTTGCACTTCCAGCCCCAGTGCAGAAATGTGAAATGCATACATATAGTCTAGTAGTACAAATTCAGAAGTCTCCCCTCCATATGTTAGAATGCAAAACTTGCATCTGGAGAGACTCCACTGACATCACTGAGATGAAGGTCTGTCTRTTTTTAGATAGGCAGTGGGCAAAAGGCTAGTCAAATTTTCTGAAAATTTTCCCATATTTTATTTTTGATTCAGTAGAAATAAATGACTGGGCTGTGATACATTYTCTTGTGGCCAAGGTGCTAACAGAGATCAAAACAGCTGGCATTATACCTCCTACACAGCCCTTAGCTATTTTAGCTGKAGTTGGGCTGGGCAGTGCTGCTTCTCCGAATAGCTTGTTCCTAACTCTCCYTGGTAACTGTTCAACATTTCTTGGTGGGTGAAGGAGTTAGTGGCAGGGCAGCATACAAAATCTCCATCACTTGGAGGTGACAGCAGTGCTTCCTTTGGTTGATCTGCCACTCTCCCTGTCACAGGATTTTTATTTTTCACTTATTCTGTCAGCAGAGGATCACTGAGTAAGTGATCACATAGGAAGAGGATAGTCTGACTTCTTTGAATGGTGGGAGATTCTTTTGTATCTTTTGTACGTATAGTTGCTGTATTCTCCTCTGCAGGTTGGGTGAGCCATTTGCTAGCATCTTTCCTCCAGTTTTGGTTGATTTTATTCGAAAAAATACATTTTATGTATTTTATTGCCCCTGTCCTTGCCCTTTCAAACAGTTGCAAAAGTATTGCTGTTACTGAAAATGGGATCAAATCAGGATACATTTAAATGTGTGGATTTCTTGGTTCTTTTTGGTCCCAGTTCACAGCCTGCTTTACCAGTTGCTAAGTATCTTCAGTCATTCTTCCTCACTCTGAAGGAGAGCTGTTCTTTGTTTATTCTAAGTATTGCCTAAACTGATCAGTATCTGACAATGTGGGTATTTCTTTTTTTACTATCAATATGCATGCCATGGACAGGAAAAAATCATGGCATAAATGTGTGACAGAAAAAAGTACCTTCATGCTGTCTGTCACAGGATTAAGCCTAAAACAGGGAATAGCCTTCTATGCATCTCCTCTAACCTCCTTCTAAACTTTTCCAGTTTATCTTCTTAAAGTTTCACGTGGCAACTGACTTGTAACCTAATGGGAAGTTAGTGAGAATTGGATTTTCTCTTTGTTTGAAAATTTCACTTCAACAAGAGAAATATTTCAAGGACAAAATTCTGGAAAAATGTTTCTTGTAAATTAGAACTTACTACAGTAATTTTGAGATCCTGGTTATACTTTGATAAAAATGTTCACCTGAATTACTGCTTCTTCAAAAGGCTTTATTTCTAACACATTAATATCTTCTATTAGCTGGGAGGATCCAGCTGAAGCATTTCTCACTGTCTGGTACTGCTAACTTCACTTAATGCTGCAGTGCGGAGGTCCAAAGGCATGTTACCATAGAGATATCCACAGTAGTTTTCAACCAACTTTAGGTTACTAAAGCTTGAGTGCTAATGATTGCTGCAACATCAGCTGTGGAATGCACACTGTCAGGCTGGATGTACGCTTCAGCAGCTGACTGAACCCACTACACCTAGCTACAGCCCAGTGGTGTTCCTTCCTGAGGTTGGAAGCATAGGACTGAGACCTCACAGCTCTTGCTGAGACACAGCCACTCTTGTACTAGGGGACCTGACCGGGTGCATAAGTACCTCAGTCATGCCACTGTTACAGGGCCTTGAACAACTAGATCAGATCTAAAAAGGCCCAATGTCTGCCCAAATGGAATTGCAATGCTTGCTGCTCTTCCTCCTTGTTTGATAACTGACTTTTTTTTTTTTTMCTTTTTGTGATGATGTACTTCACATCTTGGGTAGATGTTGCACTGTTAGATCAAAATTCAGGGTGAAAAATAAAATGRGTGATTATTTACTCATCTCACCATCAGCCATAAATCTATGTAGTTACAGATTTGGCTCCACTGCGTGTTTAATGCTTGCAGATGTGTTCACTGAGCAYGTACGGAAGTGGAAATTCATCCCCTTTTGAAGAAAAAGATGCAGTGGAGCACTAAGGTGAAGAATTTAGCAATCAATCTTTAAGTAAATACATTTTCTTATTTGGTTTACTTCTGATCCCAAATCAGTCAGAAGTAACTAAGCAAGGTGGTTGAGTAGGCTGTTGCTGGTTCTGTTGTCATTATGTTTATCATGGAGAACCTAGTCATATAAGGCAGCACAGGAATAAAATTCTTCCCTGATATTGCAGGCAAAGATAAAGTGTATGGCAGTGGGTCATGCATGCTCTGCTGTACATATAAATTCATGAAGACYACTGTGCTGCYTCATGTAYGCATTCCAGTGAGAARTAATAATYTCAGACAGAAACACCTGCAAGTCTRCCTGTCAGGAGCAACATAGGGAGTCATTAAAGCAAGCCATCTTAAATAACATGGGCACTCTTGGAGYTGTTTCATTTTCTCAGAATCAGTCTTTAAAGCAGTGGTAAATCATGTTTATAAATCCTTAAGAATTAGAGTGTATTTATCCAATTTGTACAGTCATAGCCTCTTCTCTGGTCTTCCAAGGACAGCTTCTGGTGGGTACCAGTGAAATTACTGTGTTTAATAGTATGATCTAGTTACCTGAACATGTGTAAAGACTGTGCAAACCTGTGTCTAAACCTGTGTAAATGTTGCASTTTTTGGCAAGTGTCTCATGCAACAAAGAAAATTCAAAGTAACTGGCATGCATGAGAAATGCAGGAATGCTTTTTCCCATGATCATAGGTAAGGCTTCACTTTCCTAATGTAGTAGCATGAGCAATGACTACCAAATTATTGCATTTTATTACGTGTAGAATTAGGGTAAACTCTTTTATGATCTGATGCAGGAAAAGTTTGAAATTTCAGAGTCCCAAGCTCAGGTGGCCCAATGCCTTTCATGCTGTGGCTGTTGCCTCCCCAGAGAACACTGGCTGGGGAGACAGTTTCTGCTTTGGGATGAGGATTGTATCTGTATAACCATGTGAAAGCAAACTCCCTTGGCTGGAAGGGTGGTGTCTAATGAACAGATGAAGATCCTACTCCCCAAAAAAGAAGGGAACTGTGCCTAGACTTGCTTTTAGCTTGCCTTTGTAAACTTCCAAATATATATTTCTTAGATTATTCATTGTGTTTTGAGGCAATCGTCCTTTGAATGTGGTAAAAGTGACTGAATAATTTAAAAATACATACATAAATCTGCATACATCATGATTGATGAAATTAAAATACAGGATTGGAGAAAGGCTTTTCTTCTTATTATTAATGGCAGAGTATATTTTGGGGGGCTATTTTAATGAAGTGAAATACAGAAAAGCCAGTTAATACAAATGGATTTCATTGAAACTTTTATGGGACAAATTTCATCTGCAAATATATGTATGTCTCTGCTGGAAGCTACAAGAGGAATTGAAACACAAGAAACTTCTATAACATGAAATAGTAAGCATAAGCCAGCACTTCAGACTTCTATGGGGAAACTACATCTTCTCAGCATTTTGTTTGTACACATTTTTAAAAAAACTGATGCTGAAATGGGTCAGCAGTGCATGCTTCTACAAACTCTCCATAGTTCTCATCACTAGCAAAATTACTTCTCACCTTCTTTATCATCYTTCTGCTAACTTTAGTGGGGGCTCTTTTCCTGAGACCTCCACTTGTGTTCTGGAGTACACAAGGCAAATGCTCATCTCAGAGCAGATTTCTCTGCATGGTAAGTACACCATGCTGACTGTAAAATTGCCTTTAAGTCTACCAGAGCTGTTGTCTCTGACCTACTGCAGATTCATACCTGCTGCAGTGGTGTGTCAAGGCCACTTGTTTTTTAGAGTACACAAGGCAAATYCYCATYTCAGARCASATYTCTCTGCATGGTAAGTACACCATGCTGACTGTAAAATTGCCTTTAAGACTATCAGGGCTGTTGTCTCAGACCTACTGTGGATTCAGGGTATGTTGATTCACACCCGCTTTGAAAATATGACTATATCTACCTAGAGGACTTAAAACTGTCTTTGCTTTATTTTTAATGAAAGTTTTCTGAATACTCTGTATCTGTTACATGGCAGTCTCCATGAAAAAACATAATGACTGCAAATTACAGAACGTGTCAGACTGTGCTGTGCTTCCCAGCTATGTATGAAAAAGGAGGTAGTGTTCCATGGTGCACATAGCATGAGTTCCCAGSAACAGTACAAAAATAAGTAAAAGAGCATTTTGGGGAGGATTAGTAAGTAAAAAATTACTCCTGTGTATTTTGGAAATGTCTAAGTCCTTCAGYAGAGAATGGATGTGGAAGGTGTCACACAGGCTTACACTGGTCTGGTGCAAATTATGCTGTGCTGACCATTCTCAGAGATGCAGTGTTGGTTTGGTGGCTTGATATGACCCTCTGCAGCTATTAAGYCTTTGCAATCCTGATCTTCATTGAAGCCTGACTTCGCAAAATATTTAAGGGCACAAGTAGAACCATCCAGCTTGACTGGAAAAACCAGAGCACCCGTTTGACTTAACATTTTCGCAGGGTCATTGCACCCAGAAGAAGTCTAAAACAGCCTTGGGGTGCTTATGACCCGTGTCTGGCAGCAAAATTTGGAGCAGTTGGTTAGCCCCATGTCACTGAGGTCTGAAAGGGAAAAGCGGGATTCCTCCAAGAACGGTGTATGTGAAAATTAGTTGTTCTAGTAATTCTATATGGATCTGAAGACTTGAGGTCTAAATTCTGTAAGGGGTAGTAATGATGTATTTGCAATGCCTGAAGTGAAAGGGTACGGGGTGCTCTTGTGTTAGTCAGTGTGAGCATCCAGCAATTACCACTTCATCACAGGGTTTCTGCAGGTGGGACTGGTGAGCATGCCAGAGTGTTCTATGTGTGCCCAGAAATGAACTTCTTATGTTCCTTGACTGTRACAGTTACAGACATTCTATTACAGAGGAGGAGGCCTCCCAGCCCAATGTCTCTTATTTCCTTTTGGGAAAGCATCTGATCTTTAAGAGTAACTTGCTATGTGAAGTGAAATGTAATTTCTGGAYTCTTGGGTCAGAGAGCTGGCCCTTTGCAGAAGCCATCTCCTGTATTTCCTTTGGTTTCATCAAAGCTTTGAAAAAGTTTATTTCTGGTCTCCTCTGATTTACTAATAGGAGTTCTAAGCTGTCATCTTTGCTTTTTCTGATGTATTCAGCTAAGAAGCTTCTATCAGATAGCAACATAGCTCTTTCTATTGTTTGAATTTCACCTCATTTCTATGACTTGTGCAGTCAAGGCTCTCTGCTACCCTACCTCTGCCACCTTGCTGTTGTTTTTCTTCCTCCAGTTTTTTTAATAGCTTTGCCTGTGGCATTCCAACAAACCCTCTTCAGCAGTCTTGAACAGAACAAGTTTATGACATTTCCTTTCTCTTGAAAATAACATTTATGATTGTATATGTTTTTATTTTAAAACATGTTTTTAAATATTAAATATGGTTTTATCTGTCCTCATTTTAGAGTTATGTTCTATAAACCTCATATGTTTTATAAAATGACATTATAGTGCATCTTTTGTTCAATGTAACTCAGTGTTTTTGTTCTTCCATAGAACTCAGACAGAGTGACACAGAGTAGCACGAGTGGCCTGAATGCCCAGATTAGTTTACCTGCTCTCTTGGCAGCTCATTTCCCCTGGTTTATGACAATCAAATATTTCTTAACTTCTTTGAAAACTGAATGGGACCCAGTAAGAAACTTACAGAAGTTGTTACTGTTTCCTGTCTTGTGACATGCACTTGTAGTAAGTACAATATTAACAGGAAATACAACATATTTCCCTGTAGAGTGCTTCCAAAGACAACTGTAAAATAAAGAGGTACATGAGAGAGCTATAGAACAGAAAACTCAGCAATAGATTTTCCTGTTGTAATCTCATGGACTGTAGTGCAACAGTGTAAATAATTTACACATAAGCAGCTATTCATTGGAGTTGTGTATGATACAGGGTCTAACCCACTGAAGTGAAGACATCATGTCKTATAAAATCTGTGTTGGTGAAAGTGTTTGTCGCTGAATTGAAACTAAAATAGTTTATGGCTTTCAAAGACTGGATTCTTAATATAAGGGTRGTTGGAAAGTGTCAGGCTTTTAATGTCCRTGTGATCTCTTGGAGAGGAGATTCATATTCTTCCACAGTTCATCCAATGTGTATAGTTCCTGTTGCCTAATAAGGGCTTAATTCGGTCCTGAACATTTGCTACCTTTAACTGTACAAGAAGCCTTTTTTTGTCTCCAGAAATCTTGCTCATAAAATAGAATTAAACAATTGCTGAGCTGAGTTCAGCTTCTGCAATGCAAGATGCATTGAAACTGGGCAATTGCAACTCTTCATTGGGGAGAGAAAGTTTGGCAGTTAACATTGCACACAGCAGGCAGAACTTCCGCTTTTAATCCTTAAGGGTGGAAGTTCATGCTGTGTATGTGCAGGARCCATGGGAGAAAACTGATTGCCAAGACATTTGCAGGAGGGTTGTGCTTCACTGTGTGTGCAAAGTGTAACAGTGCAACTTTTTTRTATCTTCTCAGTAAAGTGTTGGTAGTAAGTTGCATTATTACCTTCTCATGATGGACAGTCCTAGWGGTGGACAAAAATTACTAAATTGTGTTCAGAGATATCAGTACGTAAAAACTGGAGTAGCAGTAAGAGGTCTCTGTAGAGCATTTGCATGAGTCTTGTAATGCTGGGTCTGAACCATAGCACTTAATTTAATGGTGCTTCTCCTTGGTAAGACTGGAACAAAACGTCCAAAAAATACCTTTTCCAGAAAGCTTTTAATTTCACACACACACCGTGTAAATGGTGATGAGTAACACCAAAATTATAATTGTTTATTGCTCAAGTAATAAAATGCACTGGTTCAGCAGACCAGGTGGAGGTCTATTGTATGCCTTCTTTCCATGCTTTTGCAGAGCTTATTTGGATTGCAACTGTATGCAAAAGTTAAATCCTAAAATCAGATGCTGATCCCACCTGCATTTATATGAATAGAATAATGGCAGTCARGTTTTCATGGCTGCATTCAAGTTTGTAAGACTGGGTGTCTAAGTCTCATCAGAGTTTCTTGCATCTTTGAGGTMTGAATTCTCAGGTGCATCTAACATTTGCTTGTCTGTTCCTCTGAGTTAGAGCTTTCCCTTTCTCTACCACTTCATGTATGTCACCTATACCTTACCTTGTATAAATAATCCTTCAACTCTTCCTTACTCTTCATCTCTGTCTGGGTAGGGCTTCTAGAATCTGTCAGCCCATGTGCCCTATTATAGAAGTGAGAGGTGGTCTTTGTCTTTGGGAATTGTAAAATAAGTGAGACAACCTTAGTAAACACCTTAGTCTTGAACGACAAAACACAGAGGGTGGCAATCCTGGGTTTGGGTAACGTTCATGTGGCTTATTTTGATGACTCACGAGTGGGCAAGGCACTGTGCATATCACAGAGTGTGATATCCGGATACCAGTCTTGGAGTACTGGAAACATGACTGCTGCTGTCTGGATTAGCTGCAGTGGCTTTGTCAAAACTAAAATAGAARCTTGAACTGAATTAAGTGTGATCATGAATTATTCAGTCAGCATGAGAGCCTTGGAACTGTTTATTGTGATGAGAATTTGGCTTTGATTTTCATCGTCTGCACAATTTTTAGTGTGAGACATGGCACAGACTTCCATGTTGATAATTTGTAGTTTCACTATAACAGGCAGTACAGCTGGAGGCTTTCTTACAGGAGAGAGCATCACTCATGATGCTTGAGATGGTAGGGTCTGCTCTGGGAATAATTCTATTTGTGGGTTTCTAACTAAAGGATCAATGGCAAAATAGTTAATTTTGAATGCTATTTTTGGATTTTAAAGTCAATGTTAGACTGTAATGGGAAAAGGGTCCATAGGTGTCTGTTATCCCATAAACTTGGGAAGATTTAGTTTTTGTTTTATYGGTGTTTGTACTGTGAATTTGCAATTTGGAGTGGTGTTGGGTTTTTTATTTTTGTGGGGGTTTGGGGATTTTTTCAATAGAGTTCCWAGGCATAATTCTAAGACATATCTTGTGCATGCTAAAGTTTTAATCAAAAGCCAAACTAGTTGTTTTCAGCTGTCTGCTCCCAAACTCAACATTCAGGACAGAAGTGCTGCAAAACAAATGCTGTTGGACAGTGTGAAGGAGCAGGGAGGAGAGAACATTATGTTTTCATAGAACATATATCTGYCCTTTATGTACAATGCCCTGTTCTTTACTGGAGTTTATTTTGATATTTTTTAAAAATGTAGATCAAAGTTCAATGCTGGAATTTTTTTTCTAACTGCAAGACAATTCAGAAAACTTCAATAAATGACTCACTCATCAGAACATGCTTGTTCTGGGTTCTGTTGGGGTTTGTTTTTGCTTTTTTTCTTCCTTGTTCCAGCAAGAGGAATGTAGTGTTTTATAGAGGTTTTAGGCTGAGATAGTATGTAGGTGGCTTTCAGGACCTGGMAAAAGAATATAGGAACAGACCTCTTTGAACCAGGAAAAAATTCCTTCCAGCAATGCCCACTCACGAGAAGAAGTAAGAGGAGGAAATACAAAGCCAGCACTCTAATGGTGACATCCATCAGGCATCTCTGAAGAAGCAGCCTGGTAACCACTGCAGCTTAGGGTTGATRTTGAAAGCTGCAATATCTACAGTGAATAGTGTTGGAGAAATGGTAGAACAAAAACCACATATTGTTGGTTTTGCATGGCCTTGTTTTGGTGGCAGGGTGGCCACAGAGGTGGCTCCTGTGAGAAGCTGCCAGAAGCTTCCACCGTGTCTGGCAGAGCCAATCCCTGATGGCTCTGAGGATGGGCATGCCAGTGGCCATGCCGGGGCCAATTAGAGATGTTGGTAATGCCTCAGTGATAACATTGTTGTAGTTTAGCATAGCTTTTAGTTTAAAAAAAGGAAATAGTTAGCTGCAAAGACCTTAGATTGACACATGGTTCAGCCAGTGAGAAAGTTCATTTTCGTGAATAAGCACATTTATAAAAGCTGGGGATTTTGGGAACTCCGCTCTCTTTCTGCTGCTCACCTCAGAAGAGGTAGGAAGCAGCCCCAGCTCCCTCCCTCCCGGCTGAGGGGAGCCGGGAGCCTGCTAGGACTGAGTGGAGAAAAGAGAGACTACAGCCGGTTCTTCCCCCCCCACCTTCCACCTGGAGCAGCTCAGAGCCCGAGTGGAGCTGCCCCAAATGGGACCGAGGGGTGGAGGGGGGCGGTAAAAGCTGCATCTGCCAACAGAGCTATCACGTCCCCGGCTACTATTCCTGCTCCTTCCCCTGCTCCTCCACCATGTGGCTTCAGAGTTTTTCAAGAGCTGCCGCCACTGCCTGGCCGAGAGCAGGAGAGCATCTGCTGACCCAAGCTAAAGTTAACTGTCTCTTTGCCAAGGTGAACTTTGCACAACACTGAACTTCTCTAGGATGAAGAAAAAGTCACGGTGAAGACATTTCTATTTAGGCTGCATGAAAATACTGAGGTCTGTGAAAGAGGTGTTSTGTCTTAAGGGATGGGGAGATGAGAAGATGCCCTTAGGCTGAAAATCTTTTGTGAATTGTGGTAACAAATTATGCTAGAATATATCTTCAAACCATGGAGAATATGAACTGGGGAAATAATTGTTCATATTAGTAATTTGTGAGCAGAAGTATTTGCAATAGACTAAGTAGACATAGATGAAGCAGTGACCCTGTRGTCCCCTGAGGCATCTGAGTAAGATGCTTGATGTGATATAAGTATTCTGTGCCAGTGCTTGAGTAAAAGTGAGACGTATTTCTGCCCTAGACTGAAATGAAGAGTATCCTTTGCACCTGAACTGTTAATTTTAAAAACAACACCCCAGAATGCATGGAGTCCATGACCCAAGTGCAGCTGATGGGAAAACCTGCACTTTATGGGAGAAGCACAGAGACAGAATTTTGTTTCTGGGAGGCTGTCTTCTGTGAGAGCTAAAAACCACGAGTAGACTGCTTCTGTCCTTGTGGAGAGTTACCATAACCAGAAGAAACTTCTCTCTCTAGAGAGATTGATGAAAGACTATTTTATAAGAAGTACAGACCCTGAGTTCTGAGTTCTTGCCTTTATAAATGTCTGTAAGGAGGAAAAGAAGCTGGTGGGAGAGGGGGAAAGTGTTTTGGAAGTTTCATTTTGATTCTTTGGGGTTTTTTTTCCCTCCTTGTTTCCTTTTAGTGTGTGTGAATAAACTGTCTTTATATCTTTTAAGTTTGAGCCTGCTTTGCTTTTCTTTTAATCCTATCTCACAGCARAAAAACCCTAATAAAACCACCACAAACATATATAAGAAAAAAATCAAAACAGAATACAGTGATGCATCCTARTGATGCAGTTTTAATTCCAGCCAGAGAAGAGGAGGAGGTGAGAACATGTGAGGGGAAACAACATGGAGACACCAAAGTCAGTGGAGAAGGAGGAGCAGGAGCTGCTCCAGGCCCCAGAGCCAGGATTCCTCTGCAGGCCATGGTGAGACCATGGTGAAGCAGCTGTGCCCCTGCAGCCCTTGGGGATCCATGGGGGATGCAGAGATCCACCTGCAGCCCGTGGGGGAGGTGCCCATGCYRGAGTGGGWGGATGCCTGGAGGAGGAGGAGGAGGCTGTGGTCCTGTGAAGGACTCGATGGAGAGAGGGGGCCCTGCTTCCAGGCTGGAGCAGCCTGTCCTTGGAGGACTGTACCCTGTGGAAGAGTGACCCACGCCACAGCAGTTTTGGGAGGACTGTGTGCCCGTGGGAGGGGCTCTCATTGTAGCAGTTTTGGGAGGACTGCTGCTTGTGAGATTGGAACCATGCTGGGGAAGTTCACAGAGAGCTGTCTCCCATGGGAGGGACCCCATGGTCTCACAGGGGAAAGGCTCCTCTCCCTGAGCAGTGGAAGAAAACCTCGAGTGATGAACTGATCAAAATCCCCATGCCCTGTCTCACTGTGGTGTCAGTGGAAAGGAGGGAGAGGTTGGGGGGAAAAGCTGTTCTTTAAGGGCTTCTTTTACTTCTCATTATTCTCCTCTGATTCTATGAGTAATCAATTCAGTATCTTTAATTTTAGACTATTTTGCCCTTGAAGTGTTTTCTCCAGTCCTTATCTCAACTCATGAAATTGTCTCTCCTCTGTCCAGCTGTGGCAGGGAGGATAAGTGAGAGGTTTCTGTGGGTGCCTGGCCTTTGAGTCAAAACATACCTTGAGTCAATTTTTCCCCCCCTTTTAAGCTTTTTAGTAGAGTCCRTAATTACCTACATGTGCACTTGCACACCAGTATTTCAGGTGCTGCTTCTGAGTGCTCTCAGACTGTTGAGGGGCATAATCTCAGTGATTTTTGTTTACTTTCAGTAAAACACTATATAATTTATGCCAAACAGTGGAAACCAAGACAACCACATTTTTTCAGGTTATCTACTACTGGGAGAGTAACGTTAAATTAATTGAGGTAAGTAACTCAGRTGTATGCAGGTAACTTTCAGGTGYTTTTTCTTAAGCAGTATTTGGAAGRCGAAGTAAATGTTATATTTTAAAATTATTTTTGATTGTAGACTTGCAGTATGCTTCACGAGTTATGAGTATTTACCTATACCAAGAGGTGATGGAAGACTATCATGGTTATTTAGCTACTTCCTGTAATATTATGTTCTAGCTGTTTCTTATCCAATTTCTGTGATCACATTACCTGAAATTTCCAGTATTGARGCTCACTTCTTGGGGTTTTTTATATCAATTTTAATAGCCATGCCCAAGAATTAATCTCCTGTATTAAACCACAAGCCTGTCTGCCTGTTATCTTGTCTTGGGCAAGTGTGAGGAGCCTTAGGCAACTGAGAGAAGAGAGGGCAGATGGAGAGGGATCACTCCCAGGCCACTTTTGACTTACAACTGAAGGGCCTGTGAATTGAAGTTGTGCTCCTACTGATGTGTTCTGCAGCAGCACAGGGACCTACCATTGGTAAGTTTTGTTCAACTGCTCTTTTAACAGTGCCCCTTCCAGTGGCCTGCTCTAAGTGCAAGCATCAATTTCTTGTATTGGGAATACTCTTGGTGAGTCATTCTTCATTCTGCCCTACACTACTCCTGRTTTCATAGACACCTATTCAGTTCCTTAGGAAGCTCTCTTTCCAGAAGAAGCAGTCTAGTCTTTTTAGTTATCCAAAGTTATCTTGAAATTTYATTATTATTCTTGTTGCTTTCCCTTTAATTTTTCTAGTTCTCGTTAATTTGTCTCAAGGAAAGCAAAAGATTATGTACAATATTAAAGGTATTGGTTCACCGTAAATTTATGTGGTAATACAAAATTGTTTTTTTTGGATCTTTGTTCCTATCCTCACACTGGTTRCTTTTTTGACTATCTCAACATACAAAGATGAAAAGATGATTCTTTTTGTATCTTTCTGTATCTATAGTCTTGGACTTYGCTCTCTCCCAGACACCAGTGCATGTATTTTTGAAACAGCTCAGTCTCAGTTGGTGTGTTTTTCCCTAAGGTAAAGAGATTTGATCGGATTCTCCAGTAATGTGTGTGACTCATACTTCTGTGAAGTTGAGAATGGACAGTAATGACAGATGGATTTACAGAAAGAAGTCTCACTATGCCAAGATCCATAAGTCTGAATATATTCTGTTCATTTTGACAGATGTTTGGAGAAGCTTGTTTTCCCTTCACCTCTTCTCACTGCGAGGGCATTAACATAACTCACCTGCCATGCATACTTAGTGAAGAGAAATTTGTGTGCTAGCAAAATAAATGTACTTTCAGAGAAACTTCTGTTGATGAYGTAAAAAGTATTCAAAATAAACTTGCTGCATTCTGTAGTTGGTTCTTTCCAAAAATCTACGAGCACGGTAGTTTGGGAATTAAAGCACTTGTCCAGTACATGAGTTTTAATTCCTCTCTTGCCAGTAGAGGCTGGAATGTGATTGCTGAGCAGCAGCCATGCTGACAAGGGATAGGCAAAGCCATGGCTGACCTGATCAAGCATTGCAGTAGCTTGGAGGGACTAGRTGGCCTTCAGGGGTTCCTTCAAGCCAAAAGTTCTGTTCTTCTTTATTCATTGGTGTTTCAGTAAACATCTCAAGCCATTAGCCAAACCCTTCTTCTTATTCATGTTCTCAGTATCTGGGGGAAGGGGAGGAAGTTCCCCAGTGCTGTGAGTTTTGAGACACTCTACATGGTCAGTGARGACAGGGATGATCTTAATTTACATGTCCTGCTGCTTTGTGAGCAGGAAAGCATAAGCTCAGAGGAGCTGTAAATGTCAAGGTTAGGGGGTGTAAGGGACAGCATCACTGTGCTTGCCCTGGTTTTGCAATTTCCTGTTTTCCCTCTGCTTTTGGCCAYGTCTGGACACAGGATGTTGGACTTGGTTGGTTTGACCAATTTTTTGATTGTTCCTCACAGGTTTTTTTAAAAATATGAATGTGTTTAGAATCTCCCTAGTGATTTTTGGGGTTTTATTAAGGAGCGTCCTACTCAAATGTTGAACCAACTACATCTCAAACACCAAATTTATTCTATGCTGACATCAAGAGCCAGAATTCTGGTAGTGGTCCTAATAGTAGATCATGATTCTTGAATCCATGTAAGAAAAATGTGCATTTTCTTCTGGTGAGAAGTTGTGTATACAAACTGCAGGATTGCTTCCAGATGCTGTTGAAAGCCCTAATCTGCGAATTATAGGAATAAATGGGATGTGGACTAGCTCTGTGGATTGAGGGTTTCTGAGTCTTTTGTAGCCTTGAAAGGTCTCAAAGTAGCTGCTGCTGTGAGCAGAATTGCTCARCAATGGTAGTTTGTATGCCAAATGTAGCACCATAATGGCTTAACTAGTATCTTTTTTGCTTGTTTGTTCTATTGTCCTGTTATGATAATGTATTCACAAGGAAGCTTCTACCAAACTGTGAACAGAATGTAAAAAGTCCTACAATAATATTCTTTCTTCAGTTACCATTTTATGTCAGATACACTTTACTATGTTAGACCTCATTGGATTATTTCAGAAGTGTCAGCTTGCTTGTTCAATAAGTCATCTAAAACTCTATCAACTTGGCACTGATATTTCTTTCTCAATTTTTGTTTTCCTTAGAATGATCCACTACTTGTGACCTGTTGGTGCTAACTGCCTTTTGATTCCCCCTCTCTTCCCCATATCTTTCAGAGGTTTACTTGCATCCCCCTGGTTTTCTTTTCTTCCTTTACCACTGATTTTAAATTGAAAAAGATTATATGATCACTACTGACTCTAGTTGCTTAAAAATGGATGACTTATGTTCCAGGCAGGAAAAAAKGAGTGAGAAATAGAGAAGAAACAGATCTGTGGCTTTGACTACTTTTCTAATTTGAAGCACAAGWCAGGAAATCATACAGAGGGGAATGAGAATGAAGGAAGAAAGAAATCTTAACATCTGTTCTTGAAGCTRATTCTGAGACAGAACTCTTCAGCTTTGCACAAAAGGAGTTGTTGAAGTGGACTCTGAGAACAAAACAAAAARCCCCAACCAACTTAGACATTCAATATGTTATCAACTGTGTAATTCAGAGAAATTCAATATTAGGTATTTGATCCTTACTTKGATGTTTTCATGAGGACTTCTGCTTCTCTCCAGAACTGGAGAGGGACTGTCCACCAGGGGAGGGACTGTGCCTGGGGGAAGCACTATGTTAGACCTGTTACTTGGAAATAGAGGTGGGCTGATGGGAGATGTGGTGGTTGGAGACCATCTGGGGCATAGTGATCATGAAATAATAGAGTGCTTGATATTTGGTGAAATCGGGAGGAACATCATAAGACTTTTACATTGGACTTCTGGAGGACAGGCTTTGGTATATTTAGGAGACTTATTCAGAGTTCCTTGGGAAGCAGTCCTTAAAAACAAAGGAGTCCAGGAAAGATGGGCGTGCTTCAAAACAGAGATCATGAGGGCACAGGAACAGACTGTCCCTGTGTGCAGAAAGATGAGTCAACAAGGCAAGTGTCCAGCCTGGATGGGCAATGAGGTTTTGAAGGAACTTAGGAATAAAAAGAGGATGTATCATCTCTGGAAGGAGGGTCAGGTCTCTCAGGAAGTATTTAAGGAGGTTGCTAGGGCATGTAGGAAAAAAATTAGGGAGGCCAAAGCTCAGTTTGAACTTAATTTGTCAACTTTTGTAAAGGATAATAAAAAATGTTTTAACAAATTTATTAATGGTGAAAGGAGGAGTAAGACCAACCTTTGTTCTCTATTGGACGTGGGAGGGAACTCAGTAACTGCAGATGAGGAGAAGGCAGAGGTGCTTAACACCTTCTTTGCCTCAGTCTGTAGTGAGAAGACTGCTTGTCCTCAGGACAGCTGTCCTCCTGGGTTGGTAGATGGTGTCAGGAAGCAGAATGGTCCCCCTGTTATCCAGGGGGAGGCAGTCAGAGAACTGCTGACCCATAAATCTATGGGGCCAGATGGGATCCATCCCAGGATGAGGACGGAGCTGGCAGATGAGCTTGCAAAGCCACTCTCCATCATTTACCAACAGTCCTGGCTCACTGGTGAGGTTCCAGGGGACTAGAAGCTGGCCAGTGTGACACCCATTCAAAAAGGTGGGAAGGAGTATCCTGGTAATTAATTGTAGGCCAGTCAGCCTGACCTCAGTACCCAGTAAGGTGATGGAAGAGTTGATACCAAGTGTCATCACACAGCACTTATAGAATGGTCAGAGCCAGCCAGCATGGGATTAGGAGGGGTAGGTCATGTTTGACCAACCTGGTTTCCTTTTATGACCAAGTGACCCGTCTGGTGGATGCAGGAAAGGCTGTGGATGTTGTGTACTTGGACTTCAGCAAGGCCTTTGACACTGTCTCCCACAGCACACTCCTGGAAAAGCTGGCAGCCCAAGCTTGGACAGGAGCATTCTGTGCTGAGTTAGGAACTGGCTGCATGGCTGGGCCCAGGGAGTGCTGGTGAGCGGTGCTGCATCCAGCTGGCAGCCAGGCACCAGTGGTGTCCCTCAGGGGCCTGTGCTGGGGCCACTTCTGTTCAATGCTTTTATTGATGACATAGATGAGGGTATTGAGGCTTTCATTGGTAAATTTGTAGGTGACACTAAGCTGGGAGCATGTGTCCATCTGTTGGAAGGGTAGGAGGGCTCTGCACAGAGACCTGGAATGGATGGATGAGCAGAGTCCAATAGGATCAAGTTTAATAAGTCCAAGTGGCGAGTCCTGCATTTTGGCCACAACAACCCCTGCTGTGTTACTGACTGGGGATGGTGTGGCTGGACAGTGCTCAGGTGGAAAGGGACCTGGGCGTGCTGGTGACAGCAGCTGAACATGAGCCAGCTGTGCCTGGGTGGCCAAGGACAATGGTATCCTGGCCTGGATCAGGAATGGTGTGGCCAGCAGGAGCAGGGAGGTCATTCTTCCCCTGTCCTTGGCACTGGTGAGGCCACACTTCGAGTGCTGTGTCCAGTTCTGGGCCCTCAGTTTAGGAAGGACCTTGAGACGCTTGAGCGCGTCCAGAGGAGGCACCAAGGCTGGTGAGGGGCTGGGAACACAAACCCTGGGAGGAACACCTGAAGGAACTGGGGTTGTTTAGCCTGGAGAAAAGGAGACTCAGGGGTGACCTTATCACTCTCTACAACTCCCTGAAAGGTGGCTGTGGTCAGGTTGGGGTTGGTCTCTTTCTCCATGCAGCGACTGACAGAACAAGGGGGCACAGCCTTAAGATGCACCAAGGGAAATATAGGCTAGATATTAGGAAAAAGGTTYTTACAGCAAGGGTGATAAAGGACTGGAAAGGTCTACTTGGGGAGCTGGTGAAGTCACCATCCCTGGATGTGTTTAAAAAAAGATTGGATGTGGCACTCGGTGTCATGGTTTAGTTGAGGTGTTATGGGTGGGTTGGACTCGATGATGTTGAAGGTCTCTTCCATCCTAGTCATTCTGTGATTCTGTAGTGATCATGTTTTCTCTCCCAAGATATGAAGTCTTGGCACGTGGCTCACTGAAGAACACATGGAGTTTGCAGCCAGAGGCACCTCTGTGGCAGGTCCCCTGAGGAACTCAGTTAAGCTGGTATTCAGAGCACAGGAGAATGCAGGGAGCTGCTGTGGGCTAGTGGATTTGATATGTGATATTCTGTGACTAGCCATGCTTGGTTTCAAATGCTTCACTGCTCTCCCACCAGATGAAGGCAAAGCTGTTGGGGAAGAAGGAGGTGGGAAAGAAAGTTAGGGCTTAATGCTCCTTTTTMGACACAGATCACTGCAGAAAAGGAGCTCAAAGGTCGTGGGTGAGAGTATGCAACAGGAGCTAGATTTCATTGCCCAGAGGTGAAAGTAGCCATGGAAGAAAGGTCCCTTCTTCCTCCTGACTTTGTTCTGCTCCCTTGTAAACTTCTAATTCTCTTGTGCGCAGTGGCCTCAATTCTGTTTGCTTTTGAGAGGCAAAAGAACCAGATTCAGGTTTGAGAACTCTACCCTTGAGCTACACACAGAGCCCACCAAACCTACATGTCTTGTGGATTTGGGGTCCCGTGTGTTGCCTCTGGATGCAGTATTTTCATGCTGCATGCCTCAGTGTGTGTTGTCACACATGTTGTTAACAGGCCACCACTTCCTAATGCATGTGCATATTTTTTACCTATACATCTCATGGGTCAGGCTTCTGTTAGGAGTGCTTGCAGAGACTGCAGTGGCTGCACCAGCAGCGATAAAACTCCATTTCTTCTAAGYAGTATATGTGTTTGATCATTGTTTTCAGAAAATAAAATAGCATGTCCTTGCATTAACTTCRGAGTTGAGCTATCCAACTATCCAATGCTCCTCTGGACCCCGTGGAAAAGTGGCAGTCGGCTGGCAGGAGGGGAGCAGTTCGKGGAGCAGAGTGAGTTGGCAGCCCTCTAGTGGGGGCGAGGAAAATGAAGAACACGAGCAGCTCAGGAAGCAGATGCAAAAGTCAGTTGGAAACTACAGCAAGGAGAATTTGACAGGGAAAAAAACCACCAAAACAATAACTACAAAACCCAACAATTTGACAACAAGGTGGCAGAGAGCAGTMCTTCCTGAAAGAGAGCTACTGAAGTTGCTGGGACAGTAGTTGTACTGGTGGGTGGAGAGGATGAAGAGGCAGCCAGTCAAATAAGTGAGGTAGGGAATGATGGTGTCTATAAAAGCTGGGGAGGTCAGACCAAAAGCCATCCAGCTCAGGACCAGGTCTCCAGCAATATTATGATGTACTATAGGAGTGATTCATCCTACTTAGTCTCCCAGCCTTGGCCAAATTATCATTTAGGGGTTTTTGACTCAGAGGTGAAAAGAGCTCTTCAGTTTYCTCCCATAAATCTGCCCCTTCTTTATAAACACAAATTGCTAAACAGGTTAAGTGATGCTCTCTCTAACAGTCAAAGCTGGCAAAAAATATGGGGAGACTCCAGAGAAAGGGTGGCCAAGTGTTAAACTTTACAAAAGCGCATGTGGATTGGATTTGAATGGACCAGCAGTGATAAAAAAACTACAAGAGGAGAAAGACTGTGATAYAGTTCTACTAAGGAAGACAAGACAAAGAAAAAAAAGGGGAAGAACAGAGGAGTGTAGCTTTGCTGAACAGTGGAAGGGGAGCTGGGCACCCTTGTCTGGTGTGCTGTAGCAGGCAGAAGTGCAAGATATCAGCTCCAGGCCAAGGGTTTTGG
>CADDXX010000080.1:399214-484712 GCA_902810485.1 Alauda arvensis | reverse complement strand
CCAAGGAACAGGCTGAAGTGTCAATCTTCACCAGAAGTGTGATAGAGGAAAGTGAGCTGGAGAGAAGTGCAAAAGAGCCCTGGCAAAGCTGTGGAGACATGGGCCAGGGGAACACAAGGMTGAGGTGAAAGCTGGGTGAAAAAGAGGTTCCTGTTACCTGCTTGCAAAAGCAAAGGGACAGAGGTCTGAAAACACTRCTGAGCTGAACAAAGGGATGCACTAGTGAAAGGGAAAGGGAAGTGGGCAGGGAGCCTTCAGGGCAAAAGGGTGTCCAAAGAGACCTTGGCGTCTGTGTGTTGCTTCTCAGCTGGCACATCCATCCTGAGCCTTTTCAGGAGGCTGAATTCACCAACACCTTTGCTTTACTGCTTGGTTGACTCTAGCTGCTATTGTTGCTCTGAAGCAGCAAAAATTATGCAAGAAGATTTTGCTGTACTAATTAGTCAACACTAATTACAGTGGCGTGTTGGTAATTATTGATGATTCATAAACTGCAAGTGCTGTAAGTCTGCAGCCATAATGGGATAAAGACTTTTGTACTGGTGATTTAGAAAGGTGAAAATTCAATGAAGTAGTAAGTGCATTTTGCTTAATGGCACCGCTATGATAGTAAGGTAATTGGKGATCACTGATTTACACAAAAGCACAAGAGCTGAGAAAGTGCTATTGACTTTGTCTAATATTTTGTTTCATAGCTGATTTCTGTGGAGATTGCTTAGGAGATTACAATTATACTGAAAATAATGTCGGCAGTTAAAATGTTAAAACAAACATTTTTTTCACTRTTTTAAGCTTTTATTATTGCTACGTGGTTATTTCTTTGCTTTCAATACAATGTCTGTTCCTCTGATCACTGAAATTGGGCATTTTCTCACTGGCCCCTTTGGAATCAGGCTTGTCTCTGCATGTTTTACCAGAAAAGTCTATTATGGCTACTACACTAATTGATTTAGGTTGCAGATCTATTAGCAATCCTTCCTGGCAGTCAGTCAAATAATGAGAGCTTTATTTAAATTGGAAATCATCAGCAATGTGATATTCACTTAAGTGAGGAAATGAACAGAGGTATGGTCATGGTATCACTAATACACAATGTCCACATGGTGATATTCTTCTGGGAGTTCAGAAGATGTGGAATTAGTTCCTTCAGGCGAGTGAGAGATCTGTAGGACATTTGTGAAGGCCAGGCACAAGTCATTATTTTTGCTGCCTTCTTTAGCTGAGTTTTGACAGAGAAAAGTGAGTCAGTCACTTATACCCACAGCAGTTTGGGCATATAAATCCAAGGATCTGATTAAGGTTGTGAAACAAGACTCAGAACTTAATGACCAGAAAGAAGGATGTAAGACATAGTTTTGCTGTATCAAATGAGAAGCTTTATTTATCCTTCCCATACTCAGGTTCATTACCAGTCTTAATTTGACAGTCCCATCTGTTTCTGTGCATTGTRTAAGTAATCAACTGAGCATTTTAGGAACTTACAGACTATACATAGCAATCTTTCAGGTATAACAGCACCTATTCTGCATCCCTCTGTGGTTCTGACCCCTGCACACAGCAGAACTGGGACACATTCACCTACATCAGGGTCTCAGATTTTCTMATTTTCACCTAGCTTTCCTGCTGTTAGCAGGGGCAGGAGCACCCTGAATCTRGAAGGAAGAGAAAGACCCTGAATTCTTTGTCCTTCTATTCAAGTGTTTTCTATTCATGAGGCTGACACAGAAACAACCGGGAGAAAAACTCTGAGTCAGAGTCTGAGTGAGTGGATTATTTTGTTGCCGTTGTTTAAAAATAAACAGGATGAGAAAAGTGGCTAATCTATAAAGTAATCTCTGTAAAGGACTTGATAGACTTGCCTGCATTGATCTAAGTCCTGGACACAGTTAYTCCATTTTTGACAATACAGAGTGACTAACACTGGATGCCTTCTAAAGTGGTAGAAAGTGGAAGGCATTAATTTACAGTGTGAGTTCCCTGATATTTCCCAGGATTAATGAATGGATAATAAAATAAATATCTGTGTCCAAACATACATGGATGTGTCTGTATTCTTCTTTTGTTGAAGAATTTCATGCTCTTGATCCACACATTCTGAGGCATTTTKAGCTATGTATTGTCAAAAAATATGCTTTTGCTCTGAGTCTGACTGAAGTCTGTTGTGTAGTCTTAGATTTGTCTTATGAGATTACTTCAAAACTTTTTTTTTTTAATCAAAGTATATGATGATTAAAGATTTATTTAAGAGTTTCCTTTTGAGTATCTATCACTGGAGTGTGAATGTACTGGTTTTGTCTTTTGGGTGGAGGGAAGAGGAGTCTTGAGCTTTCAGAGAACTGTTTCTTTAACTTACTCTTAGCTCATGGTTGATGATGGGTGCTAACTTCCATTTCTGTTCAGAAACACTTACTGGCACTAAAACTACATTCTGCTACAGCAGGAGCTCAAGTGGGAAGTGAAGCCTTTCTGTGAGAAAAGGAGAGGTTAACTACACTTATATTGGGGGCAGTTTTTGCTTTGGAAAACAGTGGCAGGCTTTGTTGTTTAATCTTTTGGAGTGCTGCCCGTTACCACCTTCTGACGTACGTTGTTGGGTTGAGAAGAATCGATGTGCAGTGGTGCATGAAAGTCCAACGTGTCAGTGGTAGCTATACATAATGCCACTGTCTCACATGCAGTTAATGCTTAACACAGTATTGTATTCTCTAAAGAAAAGAGCAGAATATCRGGAACTTCATCTGTTTTAAGTGTTTACACACATTCCCTTGAAAAATACATTTTTAAGGATTAAGTATTGCCTGTAAAAAAGGCTCAGACTAATGAGCAGCACAGAGGGAAAATGCCACAGAAATAATGCTCCAGCATGTGCCAGGGAATGGCCTTGGGAATCTGCCTACAATTAGGGTTTTGGTCAGATTAAATGTCTTGCTGGGTGATTGCTTTAGCTCACCTACACCTGGGGCACCTGGGGTAACTGGTAACCAGGAGAGCAAAGAATCTGCACTTTGGCACATTGGTTACTTGCAACTAATTCTCCATATGCATCAAAATTTTAAGGGTTTAAACACTCTTCTTGTTGAGTATGTGCACCTGTGTGAGGACGTATGTATTGTCCAGTTGCTTAACAACCTTCTGTAGCTAATGATCTGAAGTGAAACAAATCAGTAGTGTGCAGAAGTGTACTGAAATGTATCAAGACACAAAAAGTATCAAGACACAAAAAGTCCAGCTCCTAAGAAGTATAACAAGCAAAGCAGCYACAGCACACATGTACTGGCTTTCTTGCAGCAGGTTTAAATTATGATGTGCTCTCATGTCTTCTGAAAATGTCACGACTCACATGGTAGTGATATTTTTACCCGAAAACTGAAGGCTATGGTTCTGGAAAACAACTTTAAATCTGCAGCCCAAACCAGTTCCCTTTATGAAAAGTCACTTCTTTCCTTATCAGTCCCATTAAAGCATTATTATTTAGGATATGTCACAAGACCTTTAATAAAAGTTTTCTGTTACATTCAAATGAATAACTTTTGGCCAGAGATAAATAGCTTTCTGTAGTCTACAGCAAAAAAAGTCCTTCTGTGTAACCTAGGTACTCTGTTGGAGACAGAGGGGAAAGGAAGTGMGTGTTTCTTGCTTTCTTATTTAAAACCCTACCATATTTAACTTACAGGCAAGTAAAACAAAAATAGGTAAATTTGGTAAAGATGATAATGTAAGATGCACTTCAGAGCAACTAAATAAAGGTTGCTAGTCATATGCCAGTGTGCCTTTTAATGTATTTCATGGTTCTGTTTGATCTTTAATACTTGTATGTATTAAATGCTGTCTTCTTAATAACYAGACTGAAAAAAATACAACCTGTATTTCTCTTCTTCAGCAGGCTTCAACTGCAGAAGTACAAGTTGGGCCCATGAGACTGACACAATATCCAATTCAGGTAAGATGCTCCTTCAGTTTCTGTGAGAGCCAATTCAGCGTTAATAGGTGAAGAAATTAAGGTTCAACCTCAACAGTTGAGTAGAATACTTTAATTTCACTTGTACAAGGACTTGAGATGGTTAATGTTTGTTTTGTGTATCTGATGGCTTGAGAAGATATCTACAAGTAAATTAACTTGGTAGATAAGACCCTTGGATTTCCATTMACATCCCCTCATTCCTTGTACCTGTCCTGCCAGTAGGAATGTGTGTGCATGTGCATCAACCAGAGRAAGAGCTGCCTCTATAGGAATTAAAAACTGTTCAGTTTTGATATACCTATGTAGCTGAAATCTTAATGAAATTTAGACATGTGTTCAGTTTTGCTGGGTTTTGCACAACAGGGCAGAGAACTGTAACAGGGCAGAGGACTACATTTTACAGGCCACCAGTCCAAGAAATCCCATGATCTCCAACAAGACACATTCAGCTTTGGCTAAGGACTAACAGCTCTTATCCACACATGCTTCTTTTTCCATACATTTTGTTCCTGATAGTTTCAGATGCCAAGTGTTACTTTTTTCAGCTTTTAGTGGATGTTGGAACTCTCAGATTATAGAAAATTAAGTAATGTTAGCGTTTAGCACTGTTTTAGTGGTATATAATTAATCAGGATTAGTTTATGGGTCAGTTAATTCTGTAAAATACAGAGATATTTAGTCACCTGAAAAACCTATGTGTGGAAGGAAACTATCATAAAGCTTTACATTTCTACATATTTACATTCAGTCTTAATGATGACTCAATCTGATGAAATTACTTTTTTGTTTTGTAATTAGACTGTGGAGCAGTGGATTCAGCAGTAGAACAGTCTTCAGTTTTGCAGGGAATTTCAACAGAATAGAAGTGTGGAACTTTTCACAGAAAAATGTTTTAAATAATGTTCATCTTCAGAAGAATTACCAAGCAGATATTTGACAACAACAAATACTCTCAGTTGCTTTTGTCAGGATATTACGTAGTAGAAATTGGATTTGCCCAAGGGAAAGTTGGATTTTTGTTGTTTTTAAGAACTTAAATATTTCTTGGTATCTTTTTAGGTGAGGGTGTTATTTTGTCCTTACATTTCTCAACTGAGAATCTGTGTAAGAAAAGAATCTGTCTTAAACAGAAATTATTAAGTAAAATCATTAAYGGAAGAATTTTCCATAAATATGTTGTCATACTTAACTTATTTACAGTTAAGTAAAACACTTTATGTAAACCCATCTCATTTGTTTGTGGAACAGGCCACATTGCCTCAGATAATTTGGCAAGTAATGCATACATCCACACATTTAAAAAAYGTGTGCTAATCTTTTATTCCATCTTGACAATACAATTACATGTTTCTCTGTGCAGTGCAAACAGCTACTGAATATCACATTTTAAATGTCTGTTTGTGGATGATTAATCATGTTTACAATTGTCTGAGAAATTAAGTTCCATTTGTTAAAACAATTGCCACTGGGRCTTTTCTTAGTGAAGTTCATTTTATTCTGGTGTGTTTTTTGCTGTTATGGGACACCTGTGCCAACCTCAAAATGGCACATACTTTTTGTCTGAAAAGTTGAGCCTGTGACTTGCCATAAACCATTTAACAGATTCTCCACTAGACTCATGGCCATATATGTCAGAGTGAAAATCTGGTTTMGTTTTCACAGAATTGTGACTCAGGTGGTCCTGGCCTTAAGAGGCAAAGGGAAGAGTCCAAAGCAAACCAGCCAGCTCCAACCCTCCAGACATCCCATATACAGCTTGCCCTATTGCCTCAGCTTTGTACCAAGGCTTGTAAATAGGAATGATTTGATTTCAGAAATGACCATGCTGAAAGTACAAGAAAATGTGCTTTCTCCAGGGAGCCCGGGAGATCAGCGGTTTTTATAAACAATTAGTGCACATAAAAAAGGTGTTGGATCCTCTTGCAGAAATGTTTGCTCATAAATGTTTGAACGTGTTCCTATTCAAATGCTGCATTTTCTCACCTTTTAGGACATTTACTTGCCATCATCTCTATCGCAGCTTTGACACTGTGRTCTCCCCTGATGAGCTGYMAATGARGCACGATGATACAGAGCATTTCACTGTTCCCTCATACCAGTATAACAGGAGCCCCTCTGTAACTATTCAGAGATACTATGTCTTTTTCACCTTGAAAGTCTCTTGCTGGGATATGATGATTTGRAAATAATTACCTTCTTAAGTTGCTGTAATTTTCTTTTTCCTTTTGGTAGCCTGTTTATCCTCAGCTGGCGTTTCTTGTATCTYAAACTCTTTAAAGCARATTTCTGTCCTTTTTCTGTATTTGTATAATAAACTGGGAACAAGATGTCCAATAGTTGTGTGAAGCAAATACTTARAAAGAGAGTAAAGATTTCAGTACATCACTAAAATGGAAAGTCCATGGTATTCCTAAACTATGACAACACTGAGTTACTTTTTACAGTAACATTGGCAAATCATGCTGCAAAAAAGTTTACTACTACATGAAGCTTTTTTGCCAAGGAACACAGATTGAATTTGAGCATTTCCATGATTGTGTTGTTCATGTGGATTGTTGTATTTTTGCCTTGACTTTGACAGCATTGTTCAAATATACTTCTAGTTACATTATGTTTTGGTTATTTCTARTAAGCGCCATATGAATGAGAAAGCATAGTAGTAATACTTTAAAACAACTTTAAAAGTTAATATTCTCAGAAGCATTTGCACACTGATAATCAGCTACCAGTGAGAGACTGGATGGTTTAATTAGGCTCCATCATTTTTCAGCTGGTAAATTGTTGCATTTTTCCATCCTTTATTCCTAAACTGGGAGTGCTGAGAGAGGGAAGATATCAAAAAATGCACCACTCCTGCCCCCCTCAAACTTTCTTTCCCCATAACACTTCACATGAGGAACAAAGTAAAACCAATGACAGTTGGAACCAAACAGAAGACTGTATCAGAGTAGGGACTTCACTCAGGAATCAGAAAATCTGCAGCTTGGCCACATCACTGCTTTCCAGCACTTTGATGGCTGGGAAAAAACCCAGGGATTAGAAGGAGTGACAACAGTTAGCTTGGATGTTAAGTGTCAGTAAACCAAATCTACTTACTGATAACTGCAATCCAAAACCTTCCAGTACATTGAAACTTTTTCCTTCTTAATATTTACAGAAATTCTGAGCACATAATTTTCTTCCATTGTTCAATGAAACTTTGACCGGTTGTCCTGTTGCAGTAATAATGATTGATTTTTTTATTGTTTAGAATTCAGCAGTCCAGACAGCTAAAGATAAGAGGAAAGCTATTGTCATATTTTCTAGCTTCTAGACTGATGGTGCTGAAATTCATGTGCTGACACCACAGCTGCATAAAGTGAGGCAAAAAAAAGTTATTGACCTTTCCTATAGGCATTTGGAGCAAAATTTTGCATATTTTTCTTGAACAGGTTGTTTCAGTAAAGTCAGGGGATGACATTTATTCCTGAAATGAACATGATTTTGCTTTATACATGACTAGTCTCTGGCTGCTGACTTTTTGTGCAATTTTAATAGCTGTGGATGAACTTTTGACTTTYTGAGGCCTTCTTTTCACAGCATATTTGCACTAAATTAGCCCTTTTCTTCATCTGACACATAGGGTGGCATGCTTAGTTGTCAGTCACTRTGGTAAATACATGCAGCTGTTACGRGGAATGTCTGCATGACTTGGATGAACAAATTGGATGCTGATAAACTGTGCATTATGGGGCAAGGATGAAAAATCTATTCTCTTTGAAAAACTCTTTTACATGAGARGCACAGCAATACAGCTGTTTTCAGCTGCCATTCTGTGTGTTAGCTTGCAAACAGACTTCCTACAGCATTTCCTTGGTCTTTAGAGTGGCACCTCAGTAGACTTCCTACCTSATCTTGTGTGAGTAGTTCCTTCAGTGTTCAGTTGAAATTCTCTAAACTACTTTATATGCTTAGGGACAGTTTGGTACAATTTATTGGGTAAAAAATTCACACATTTGARTATTTTTCCTCCTGTACATACCTGCTTGCCTGTTGTTTTCAGCTTTGAAAAAATATTGGTTAATGCCATTTTTTGTGATTAAAGAAGAGAGAACAAATAAAAGGGTGTTAATTTTGCACCCATGTCTTCAGGGACGGTAAGTGATAATTAAGGCACTTACATTTCAGACAGTTCATTACAATCAAAAGTGGGTGTAGCTGGGATGAGAGTGGCAATGATGTCGGAACACTCTGGCTGGTTACTGATTGAATTGGAACAGGAGCTAGGAAAAAATCATCATGTGGCAAGATAGTTTTGTCCTAAGTAGCAGTCCTTGTTTAAAACAGTTAACCATTGATTATCTGTTGATGGCCACTGCATCCATTAAGAAAGGTGTGCTACTGCACTGGTTGTTTTACATCCTGTGGTTCAAGCTTCCCRCTTTTAAAGCAGACTCAGGGCAGAAGTGTTTGTTAAGACTTGCTCCATGCAGAGGACTAATTTACCTGCTTAAYGTGGTGCTGCTGTTTTCCGTCCCCTGCAGGTTTTGCTGATCTTTGCAAAAGAAGACAACCAAAGCAATGGTTTCTGGTGGGCTTGTGACAGGGCAGGATACAGGTGCAAYGTTGCCTGGACTCTGGAGTCAGCGCTTGAATGTTTCCTGGATAAGCACCAAGAAATAATTGTTATAGATCACAGGAACTCCAAATATTTGGATGCAGAAGATATCTGCAGGTAACCTAAAGCACCTTATGCTTCTCTTACACTTTGGAACACATTGTATGAAACCAAACCCTCCTAATTTTAAACCAAAAAAATGGGGGTGGGGGAGAGAAGATAAAAACAACAAACAAAAAATGAACACCTACAATTGTAGTAAAATGAAAGTTTGGGATTGAGGCTAGGAGGTCTGCATAATCTGTAAGAGGATAACAATATGAAAATGACACTATGCCAAAGTTGAATTGTGGAATTATGTCTAGGTCATGGGGCTTCTATCAGAGCATAACCCAAAGCTGTTGTGAAACTGTTCCCTGCTGTGGGTGCTGCTTCTTTTCTGGCTTACTGCTGCAGCAAAATCTGAAGCTGCAGACTTCAATGGAATGTGTTTGTTTGTCCACAAGGTCAGGCACTGCCAGTTYTTCGCAAAAGTTTGCATCACTCTTCTGGTCCACACGGTTGTGTCTAAGCTGCTTTAAGATTACAAGTGCTTAGTATTGGGATCCTTTGCAAAAATACACTGTTTCAGCTGCAGCATTAGCATTTTGCACCATACTGTGCYTTTAGTCTGTCATGAGCTGGAATTTGCCATGTTTATGACAAGGGGCATTTTAATGCTCAAATACTTGTGCTGGTCTAGACCAACAGATAAACATAAAAATTGTTTATTCAGAACAGTGTGATATGAGTGAAAAAAACTTATCATTAGCCAGTAAAACACAAACGGAGTGTTCTTCTGATATCTGGTCATATCTTTTTTGGTTTCTCAATAATCTGCGAGATGGTAAAATTTYGTTTATTCAGTATTTAATAAACTATTGTTTTCATAATTTGCTATGCCCACTTTTCTTACTTTCATGCCTTGAAAACACTTCCCACCCTCTAAACAAAATTTTGCAATGTCTAGARGGWCAGTGGTAAATRCRAGAGAGGRTAGAGAGTCTTGTTTAAATTAGTCAAGGGCACTGAAGATGCTTTGCATGGACTGAACTTTCTCAACTCAGGGCAGTCTGCTCCAGATACGCTGAGTACACAGAGGAAACCTTTACTAGGTCATAAGAGTGGGTCTGAAAAGCTGATGTTTGTACTCTGTGGTTTTGGAGCTTTTGCCTTCTTACCTGCATAGAGCAAAATGAGAAATCTGGTTGCAATGTTTGTCTAAATGGGGATAGTTAGGTTTGGCAGTGCACTATTGTGTTGTCTAGCCTCAGTGGTGTCTTTCAGTCCTGACTTTCATTTATATTTTCAGTGAAGGTATTCAAAGAAATATTGAGAAAGCATTCAGTGTAACTGAGAAATTTTTGTTTCCTCAGGTCTATTCGTGCCACAGAGCTGTCAGAGCATACTGTAATACTTGCTGTGGTTCCACGCACGTAAGTATTAGTGGTAATAGTGAAAGTGAAAGACTTTTATTTTACTTTGTAAGAACAGTTATTTAATCTAAAACAGTTATTTAATAACACAAAATATCTTACTGCAAGTCTTATACAGTAAATGTAGTATTTTTCACCTTAAATGGGCTAGTGATGTTTGATGTTTTATTTGAGTGTTTCCTTTAACTTTCCTTTAGTGTCAACTAGTATGATCCCTGTCACCTTCATGATGGGTTGTGTAGTAAGAAAGTCAGACAGGTATGAGTTTTTATTAAGAGAAAAAGAAAATACAAATCCAAACCAGAAAACTGTGTACTACTTTATAATGGAAATWATTAGATAAATAACAAATTATTGTTTGTTGAACTGAGTGATGGGGCCAATTTCAATCCTGTTGATGCTAAATTCACTAGAATGTTGCCCTTAAACCCTCGTTCAGTAATTCATAACCCCTGCATTTAGGAAGAATTCTTACTGACTTAAATATATATTTATCAAATACTCTTGTTAGAACTCTTACACACTACTGAATCCAYTGCCATTTTTATTAGTTTCCTAGATCAATTAAAATATTAGGAAATAGAGTGGCAGGAGAACTATTACTACCAAGATTTGAAAATCAATTAAATTTGCTGCTGAACAAGATTTTACAACTTATCTTCACTTTTATCTTAATAACATTTTTTTAGGTTATTTCTCATAGGATATCACACCATGTCTTTTATCTTCTTCATAATTTTTTTGCAATCCCCTCCTATGTATGTAAAGAGATACAGGTCTTCTCTGGGGGAATCTATCAAGTTTACTGTAGGAGTAAGTATCAAGCTGTATAAAAGCTGCAAATACCTATAATAGAAGACTGTAGCACCAACTTCTGTAACAGTATGATTTTATGTATGTATKTAAGGAAAAACTCTGCTCACTGAGTTAATTATGTGTAGAGAATTATGTCAGATTCATGCCATTTAATGCTCAGGTGTTGTGTCCCCTTAGAGTAAATAAATAATATACCAGCCCTGCTTCATTTCTGTATCAATGACCTGGACAAGGGGATTGAGTGCACTCTCAGGCAGTTTGCAGRTGACACCAAGSTGGGTGGGAGTGCTGATCTGCTGGAGGGCAGGAAGGCTCTGCAGAGRGATCTGGACARGCTGGATCATGRGCTKAGGCCAGTGAGGTTYAACAAGGCCCAGTGCTGGGTCCTGCCCTTGGGTCACAACAGCCCCAGGCAGYKCCACAGGCTGGGGCAGAGTGGCTGGAAAGGACCTGGGGGTGCTGGTGACAGCAGCTGAACRTGAGCCAGGSWGTGCCCAGRTGGCCAAGAAGGCCAATGGCATCCTGGCCTGGATCAGCAATAGTGTGGGCAGCAGGAGCAGGGCAGGGATTGTCCCCCTGTACTCAGCACTGGTGAGGCCACRCCTTGAATCCTCTGTCCAGCTCTGGGCCTCTCACAAGMAGAATGACACTGAGGTGCTGGAGTGAGTCTAGAGAAGGGAAACARAGCTGGTGAAGGATCTGGAGCACAARTTTTATGAGGAGTGACTGAGGGAGCTGGGGATGTTTGGCCTTGAGAAAAGGAGCCTCAGGGAGACTTAGTTTCTCTCCACGAGTACCTGAAAGGAGGGTATACCCAAGTGGGGGTCRGTCTTTTCTCCCAAGTAGCRAGGGATCTGACAAAAAGAAATGGCCTCAGATTGTGCTAAGGTACATTTAGATTGGTCATTAGGAAAAGTTTCTTCCCTGAAGGGGTTGCAAGCTTCGGAACMGGTTGGCCAGAACAGTGGAATCACCRTCCCTGGGGTTATTTAAAAGATGTGTGGATGTGGCASCTGGGAAGTKGTTCACTGGTGGGCTTAGCACTGCTGGGTTAAWGGTTGGACTTGATGATCTTAACAGTSTTTTCCAACCTGAGTAATCCTGTGGTTCTGTGATTTTGTTTTGTAGATCTGCTGACCAAGAAGAGACTTCTGTTCTCCCCCTCCTTGACGCAGGCTTTGACAGGGTATGTATAAATTGCCTATGTAATATAGAAAACATAGTAACTTCATAAATTACAGACACTYCTGCTTCCTCAAATTGAAAATTACCATCCTCTTCAGAAATTCATTGTTAAGAATCCAATGACAGGTAATTTAGTTTTCTTTTCAAGAGTATATTCCAGAAGCACATGAAACTAAAAGCTCTGTTACCCAGCTAGTCCTTTCAGAATAGCAGCTGTACTGAGAKAACCTTCGTGTGGTCTCGCTGGGTAGTGGGTGGGTTTTGTCTATGACTGCACTGAGAAACAAGGGTGGGAGACTCTGATTAACATATCACAGCACGCTGACTTGTCACCCAGAGCTCTCTGTGTCTGAGGCTGCTGGGAGCTTCGAAAGGAACTACAAACCTGGTCCGGCTCGTGATGTGAAGAGGAATTTTTTTTCCCCTCATTACGTCTGTTATGTTGGTTTGCACTAGTTCTTCTCAGTCCAGAGTTAGAGACACTCTGYACAAAAAGCAGAAGGGAAGAAAACTGTTCACACTTTCTAAAAGGGCTTTGTAGGAGAGAGTAGAAAGGCAGCTCTSYAAATCTAGGTTGCTTACCCTCTCCWGATCTTTGTGTGASTGGCTTTGGATGGATATTAATGTCATGTTACTCTAAAATAAACCAGTTGCATCTTTTAAGTTAGCTACTYATAAGGAAGGATGTGTACTTAAGCAATAGAAGCACATCTGGAGTTAGAATTAACTGTGTATATTTTCTTAAATATACATATATTTAGGAAAATTACCTGTAGTAAGGAAAATCAGAGAAGAGATGGAATCAGCCCAGGCAAAATCTCATTCTCCTATGCTCATTCTGAGTCCAGTGTCTGAGCTAAGTCACATTCAGCCCAAGTTGGTTTATGCAGTGGAATATGAACCAGAATTACCATTTTCAGATCATCTCCCAAGAAAAGAGGTATAGGGTCTTGTCTCTACTGCAAGGGTATTATGGGGCCAAAGCATTTCTAAAGTACTTAGATGCTCTAAAAATTAGAAATGTGAGTCTAAGGGAAGGGTCAGCCTAAGAATGCCAGTGCTTTATTAGTGTAATTTCTCTCTCTCTCTGGCTTTAATATTTTTCAAAGAAAAGTTTATTACTTCTCAGGTCTAGTGTTTCATTTGAACACAATGCAGGGCAGCGTGTTTTGTGAGATTAAAATTGTAGGTGTAGTCCTGAGTAAAGTCAGAGGAGACTCTGTGGCTGTGAGACMTGGCTCAGTGGTACTCTCTGCCTTGGAAAGAAAAATCTTCCTGCACCTGACAGCTGTGCTAACTGCTCTCTCTTGCTGTCCCAAATTTATCAGAGAGCTAGCATAATGTAATAATTCCCTATTGGAATTATTTTCAAGACTTCAAAACACATCTGGTGTCAAAGTTTCTATTTTTCCTGTGGAGTGGACATAGGAATTATTTTTGCTTGGATGGGGATCAGTAGGGACTAAATCCATTATCACACAAAGACTTAAAAAACAGAGAGGTAGTATTTGTGGGGAGTCTCTTCCTCAACAGCAAAAATGAAATTTATTTTTGGAAAATTGTACCTGTTTAAATCATGTTTTTCTTTATGCTGACTTATTTCTGGWTTTTCCTCCTTCTTTGCAAAAAAGTCTATTTTATTACATCTGCTTTTCCCTCTATATCATTATCAGCTTTTGTGTTTCTGTATTAATGCTGTTGCTAATCTAGTACATTAATTATGCTGATTTTTTTTCTTCTCAGCCTCATAAATCTAATTCTGGTGGCCTACTTAGAGTGGGCTCATTTGAATATGTGATTTAGCTTCCTGACTGATTTTTAGCTATGATTTAAATCAACAAATAAGAGATCTTAATATTTGCAGTTACTGAATTACAACCTTGTCTTGTATTTTGACTTTTTGTATCTTTTTTTACTAAACAAATGTTGATTTTCATCTATGAGATACTATTAAAATTTACTGGATTGGAATAAAAGAAGTCTCTAATGTTAAAACTAATTCTTAGTGYTAAGCAAAAAGAAGGATGCATTCCTGCTAGCTTGTAATTCTTGTGGCTAGTACTAAGTGCTGTATAGAACAACAGTGGGATCCTGTTATAATGAAGTAAAAAATCATTTAGGAGCATGTGTTACTTAAATCAAAATRTACTGCATAAATATGAAACTTTTTTAAAAGAAAGTGTTTTGTCTGCCTTCTAGTGTCTGAGGGAACAGAGATCTTCTTATTCTTGTGTCACATGTAAAGCACAGATTAGAAAAAGAAATGTTTCCTGCTATTTTTGTGTCCCAGTTGATTTCTTAGTTTTGAGTCAGCCAGTGAATGACCAGCATCAGCACTATGAACTTTTTCATACATGACAGAAGCACAGATTTCTTGAAAGCTGTTTTTGGAGGTTTGCATGCTACTCTGGACTGTGCATGCAGCCGTGCTGTGAGAACTAGTGACAACACAGGGCATTTCCTATGATAAAGAAAGTCAGTGCATGTGATTGATCAATAAACTTTAACTGAAGTCAGAGAATCTACTTCTTTTGTAGCAACGTAAAATTTCTGATTTCAGCAGGAGCAAGCACAAGACCTTCCAGAGCTATCAGAGTGAGAACATYCTCTCCTGTCTGGAGTAAAAGGTTTTTTTCACTGTAGTCATGTATCTGACTTTGCATACTTTTATGCACTTCGGAATTCACAGTGACAGCTCAGTSAGATCAATTGTGAATCAAAGTTACTCCACTTTTGGAACTTTAGGTGCAATATTTGCTTGGAAACAAGTGCCCAATGTATTTTTCTTTCTTTCTTTTTTAGCAGGTAGATTTTATGTCTCTATGGAAAAAGGTTTTCCATTTCCATTCTGAATTAAGGATAGATGYTCAAAATAAAACATCAAGGCAATACTGGTTTTGTGTGAGACTGTTTTTTGGGGGGGTTTTAGAAAATCTGTTGGGTTGATGAAACCAAATGGGAAAATCCAGTAGAGGATTTAGCATAGTATTTAGATATTTGTGTTGTCTTAACTAGAAACTCTTTCCTAAGGAAAATATTATTATTCACAACACAAAAAGTACAATAAAAGCTTATTTCTCTACCAGAAAAGAAAGTATGGTTGAGGCTGGAAGGGACCTCCAGAGCCCATCTTGCCCAACATCCATGCTCAAGTAGAGCCCCTTTAAAGCAARTTGTCCATGACCATGTCACACAGCTTTTGAACATCTCCAAGCAGGGAGATTCTGCAGCCTCTCTGGGCAACCTGTGCCCAGGTCACCCTCACAGTAAATTAAAGTGTTGCCTGATGCTCAGGCTCCCTGAAACTCCTTTGCTTCTGTTTGTGCCCATTGCCTCTGGTCCTGTCACTGGGCACCACTGGAAAGAAGCTGGCTCTGTCTTTTTAKAGTCTCCCTTCAGATACTGATATATTCAGATACTGTTCTCTCTGAAAAGCATTCTTTTCAGGCTGAAAAGTCCCTGCTCTCTTGGCCTGTCCCAGAGCAGAGGTGCTCACTCACCCTTGTGGGCCTTTGCTGGCCTCATGCCCGCTCTCTTTAAAAAGTTAAAGTTTTAGATGCAGAAACAGAAATAACAGTTTAAAACCATTCCAGCCTATTTTCATGCACTTTTGATTTGTCTTCCAGCAATTCATGGAGAACAGCAGCGTGACTGCGTGTTACAATGAGCTGGTTCAAATAGAACACGGGGAAGTGCGGTCGCAGTTCAAATTGCGGTACGTAGAAGTGTGACGAGCTGCAAACATCAACCTCTTGGTCTAAATAATTGTATCAYGTTACTTTCTGCTTCTTCCCAGCTACACATATGTGTGCCTTGCATCTGCAYGTTAACTAATACACTACACTTTTATATTTTCTCTGTTATTTTGTGAAGGATGGACTCAGTGGTTTAGTAACTGGTAACTAAGAAATCTTGGCCAGTGTAGGTGTGGGCTGGGAATTGATGTGATGGTAAAACTTTACAAAGTCATCYTTTGTCTCGTGTGTCTGAGCTTACATATTCGAAGGATTGAATTGAATGCAATCTTGATTCAGCTCTGAGTTCGTATTTTTCTTGCTTGGCCAAGACTTGGCAGGCCAGGAGCACAGTTTTATGTAACTGAGAAGTTAAATGATGTTCATTCCCGCATGCGCTTTTTCTTTAATGTGGCTATTTCTGTATTTAATATAGGTGCTTTTGCTTGCATGTAGATATTTTTGCAATGCAATCCTATGAAACCACAGGAAAGAAATGCAGAGAAGGGGCTGTTGTCTCTGTGGCACAAATTAATTCCCTTTCCATCTACAGAAAATACTATCATCACTTTTCTACAGGTTTCAGTGTCCCTGTTTAAGCAGGTGATTTTTTCAAAAAATTTTTCTTTGCAAATTGATACCAAAGTGACTTCACATTTTGAGTGATTGCATATTCATGCATGCAAACTGCAATTACAATAAAATTTCAGGGGAAAAATTGAATTTTTATTTATACAATTTTAATAGTTGTTTTCCAAAACTCAGCAGGAATGTATTCCCCTTACCTCTTTTTAGGCAAATACCATTAAAAACTAATCAGAAGTGATACTGGTTATGAAATTCAGGTATAATTTTTCTTTTTCATTTGTGTKGTTTAATTAAGTGAAGGAAAGAGTGCTGCACTGCACATCTGTGCTGCTTGTTGCTGATCTGCAGGTCTTCTATACAGCTTTGTAAAAGTGAAAGGGAAGAGAATGCAGAAAGTTAGTTGATAGAATTAAACTCAGGATATGTCACGTGTTCAGACACAAGAGAGATGTGATGAAAAAGTAGCACCAGCCCCAGAGAGCAGTAGGTGAGGTCAKGTCAGTRGTCAGAAGTGGCTTTCCAYTCCTAGCATGGACTCTGCTTTTCCWCATAGGTGTTTCTGGTTAGAAAATTGATTGGATACCTGTGTGCTAATTAAAGGGGATATGGGCCATTGATCCTTGCAATTTTGCTGGCTTGCTTACCAGATTAAATGAAAAAGGCCTGAATAGTGTCAACATATCTGTGTGTTTTCTTACAGAAAGTCTATGTAAYTACATTTGTCAACACCAGACAGGCATCTGTCACTGAGACAAATTAGTTCCTTCACACAGCACAAAATSACACTTGGAACCAGCTTGAACTGCTAGAAAATCACATATAAAATTACACTCTTGGCTCCTTTTATTAAATGAGCAGAAACACTTCTGTCATCTTCTGTATAAAATACTTTTTTCCTACAAATCTTCATCCTCATGGCTGCATGTCTGTGTTTCTCTGTATGTCTCTTTGTGGATCCTATTTTGAGTTACTTCCACAATAATCAGAAGTAGCAATGTCCTGTATTTCTTAATTCTCTAGTTCTAATTCAAACCCTGCTATGCAATATGGAAGCAAGATGTTCCCTTTAGGTAACAACAAGAAGGTTTATGCACAGGGTGTTTTTGCTCCCTGCAATGAGAGTTCCATAGAATATCATTAGTTTGTCTTTAGACCAAATCAAAGATGAGGCACTGACATCTATCAAAGCAAGCATGCCTGAGTTGTTCTCTCCAGTATTCACTCTTCTGGGCTGTAGTGCAGTCTTGGAACTACATGATCTTCATGTCCCTTCCAACCCAAATCATCCTATGATTCTATGAGATACACATTTCCCCCTAGTATTAGAAGCCTATATTAATGTTAATACCATTCTGAGTAAATCATAACTTAAGCAATTCAAATTCTGTAGCAAGAAGGTRTGGCTTTTGCTTTCCTGCATCAGTTCAAGGATAGCCCTGAAAAAAGATGGGTAACAAAGATATCTGGGTCCTGAAAGATCATGATGTATGGAAATCAAGTCACTGCATTATTATGTGGAAGAAGGAAAATTGGTATTTTTTTGGACTAGAACTTTGAGATGGCTTGAATTGTTTCCTTTAACTGTGTTGCATTACAGTTTCTTTGATAGTGCCAATCTATTTGCTGTATTGAAAACTTTGTATATATCTGCTGTCATGATTTTTGTGTTCCCAATCTTTAATGATCACAAAACTTTCTGATGTAATAGTAATGTGTTATTTTTACTGCTAACTGTTAGCCCCTGCTGTTCAGAGCATGTGTGTRGATACAAGCATGCAATTAAGATGCTGCAGTACCTATGAGCACATTTACAATGTAATCTGCAGTAAAAACACGTTAACCACAGGGATGTCTGAGGCTGGATGTTCTGGAAAAGTCATAATAAAGATAGTGACATTGTCTAGTCCAAACAACTGCTACTTTGTGGTTCATCTATCAATAAGTACAATTTAATCACRTATTTATAGTGAACAAAATGTTCTAACAATAAAGCTAATGTGCTAATCATTTGCTACTTTCAGGGCTTGTAATGCAGTGTTTACAGCATTAGACCATTGTCAGGAAGCTGTAGAAATAACCAGTGAAGATCATGTCATTCAGGTAGGGGGGAAAATGTTAACTATTTTATAGAATTCGGAAAGAGGAATCCTGAAGAGGTCTTGGTTCAGTAGTGCCTGTTCTATATCAGTATTTTAGTTTTGTTGCCCATTAGAAAGCCTTGTRCAATGAACTGCCTAATTTCTGGTTGCTGCACACTGATGCCTGCTGAATTTTTAAGACTTTTCCTTCTGTAACTTCATTTAGATGATAGTTTTCTGTAATGTTGTTTCTGGTAAAACCTGCCTTAGTTCTCTTTCTGTGCCTTCTAACAGATTACATATTGCCTTCTCTGTTCAGCCTCTTACTTGAAGAAAATGTTTCCCCATGACATAGTATTTTTATATAACACTGAATTGTAGGGGTGTGTGTGGTTGTGGCTTTAGCATATAACTTGTCACACTTYGATACTTATATATAACTTACTTTAAGTAAGTTCTTTTTGATATTGTCCTAATGTACCTTTGTTTTGGCAGTATGTTAATCCAGCCTTTGAACGGATGATGGGGTACTGCAAGGGAGAACTTATTGGCAAGGAGCTCACTGAACTACCTAAAAGTGATAAAAACTCTGCAGATCTTTTGGACAACATAAACTCATTTATTAAAAAAGGAAAGGTAACCAAATTAAAGCAAACTCACGTGAGTTCTATTCTGATTTGGTTTTCATTGTTGTAAGTTTAAGAACACAAGATGTGTTCTTCATGAGTACACGTTTAAGACCAGAATTCTGTTTCTCAGACATGTAAGCACAACAGTTCATGCCACAGACAGGTGACTACAGATTTCATTAGCTTTGCTTTTAGAATGTAACTGAACTGCTGATTTGCTGGGTTAAGATCAGTATCAGAATGTTTTCTGGGTTTCTGTTTTGCTTAGAGCCCATGGAGCTTTTGTTTGTTGGAATGTAACAGTTTGTCCCTCAGTCTCTCACATGGCTGAATCACTCAACCAAAAGGTGTAACTCCTGTCAAACAGAAGAGCCTTCACTGACTGCATACTTACAGCACCAAAATGTATTGGCACCCAGTGGGGTGCCAGTTGATTTCCTAATAACTGTAGTTAGAACATCTGCAGTGCACTGTGAACTCCTGTCCTTGCAGTGATGGGCCTGGCAATACCTTCCCCTAATGCATGCAACACCCTCTTATCCCATCTCCCCTGGGTTGCAAAAGTACCTGCCACTCTTCCCTGTCTCATGTTCTGCTTCAAGACCTTTTTTTTGAACCTTTGAGTCACATCCAGCAATGATCTGAGCTTTGTGAGTCACTGTCTGGAGTTGCTTGCAGGTTCACACAGGTTCATTAGCAATACCTACAGGCCGCTCCTGCTGTGCTCCTCCTCATTTATATGRGCTGCCCAGCAGCTAGCACTGTCTGCTCAAAGGTATCTTCTACCCATTTTCCAACTTCATACTACCCTGCTGCCAGGTAGTTCCCTCCCTTAGATCTTTCCTCTTTGAGGTTAGTTGAAGGACATCTTCAGATCAAGGACTTGTGAAATTAAGCATATATATTGCATGACAACTGACAACTTGAAAGATGAATGGTGCTTKCCACAGGGCTCATTTCTGCTGGTGCCAAGGGATATCCTCTGGATGTGTTGCAACCACTGCTCCTTATGGTGGCACCTAGCAAGAATGTTTGTCACCTCTTTAAAAATATGATCCCTAAAGTTGCTTGTAAAAATTGTAAAGTTCCTTGTAAAAATACCTTCTCCCAAGAGGAATTATAATTATACTGTCCTTATGTTAGCTAAAGGTGCTGCTCTCCACTGGGTGAATAGTTGCTGCTCACTCTCTCTCTCTGTGTTATACTTAAGAGTACATTAATCTTATACAATTTTAAAAAAGACAACCATGAAATAAAAATAATTATTTAGTACATAAGGACAATGCAGTAATAAACAAATACTTGACTGCAAGCTATGTATGCTCAGATGCTGTCTCTGTTTTGTGTGTTTCTTTAGGAATGGCAAGGCGTTTAYTACGCAAGAAGAAAATCAGGAGACAGTATCCAGCAGCATGTGAAGATAACACCCGTGGTCGGTCAAGGAGGGTAACTAATTTGTCTGGAATATAATTGCTTTCTGGGTGTTAGGGCCTTCTCTCTGCTTTCTGCATCTCTAAGTTTGACATGAACCTCCAAGTATTTAGCAACTGGGCAACCCTCGTGTTTGTGTGTGTGCTTGTATGTGTTCCCACCTTTGCAGTTTTGAACAGACACATTGCCAAATTCAGCTCCCAGAGAGTGGTGGGAGAATTCCTGGACCAAAAGAAGGATCAGGTGTCCTGGGAAAAAAACCTCAGTGTTACATTGAAGGAGTTCTTGTCACCCAGTTGTCTTGCTGGTGTTGAGYTTGGTATCTGTTTTCCTGAGGGCTTGGAGATCTCTGCTTTAGAAAAAAATGATTTATCACTTCACATCTCTCTGTACAGTTTGATATGGTAACAAATTATTTCTGTTGCTAGGAAAATAAGACACTTTGTGTCCCTTAAAAGGCTGCATTGTACCAATGAAAACAACAAACAGGTATCGTATTTCTTTCATGTGATAATTTTCATAGCTTTTAGTGAACTGRTATTTTTTGTCTTATAAATTTTTCCAAGATGTGATCTGTATTGTCAATGAGATTCTCACTGATTGTYGGAGCAAGCAAGGAAACTTCAACATTTGCATGCATTAGTCTTTGTAGGACTCCTGAGAAGAGGAAGATCRTCTTTCATTTTCTGGAGCATGGATATGACAGCTGAGTCCATGATACTGTGGAGCAACACAGACCACAGTTCAAAGGGAATTCAGTTTTTTGTGAAGCTGTTCTTGCCAGTCTGATCTGGTGTACTTATGCCAACTTAATGACCTGTGTTCAGTGGTCCCAAGGTTTGACAAWGTGTGGTACCTATATGAAGTGTAGTCCTCATGCAGGCCCTGAGACTTCACACACCTGCCAGAACAGGTACTGTGGATGGCTGCAACTCAAGCCATGGTCCAGGTAATCCAGCAGTAATGGCAGAGCTGGGTCTCTGCAGTCCAGACACAAATCCACATCAGCTGCTCCTGCAACAAACCTGGTGGTGTGGGGAGCTGTTTGCTGTCATCTTCTGTCTCCTCCCTCCGATAGTGTCTAAGGCAAATGATCATATTGTGGCCTTWATCTTCAACATCATATCACAAAAATGCTCTAGTAAGTGCCTGTAAAGACGTCTGAACTTCTGTGAGCGAAGGAGTTGAAGGAGTTAAGAGTGTCTTTGTCATGTGTTCTCTAGGGGTGAGATAGAAWGTGGAAGTATAGGAAGTGGCTGGAAACATTTTAGACCAAGCATGTGCTCCAGAAGTAGGATATGTTTCCATGTTGTTTGGGGGGGAGGTTATGTATCTTGCTTAATTTAGAATTTTATGTGCTTTTATCTGTGATGCGGGTAAAGACACTTAGGCAAGAAAAGTATTTAGAAAGTCACTAGTATGTCTAGTTGCCCCTTCTTGAGTAGAACAATATTAACACATGATTGGAAAACCACTACTGCTAAAAGAATTTCATAGGTGGTAATATTTGACTGTTGAAACAGTCCTCCTTACACAAGTTTTTGTGGAGGTAGGTAGTAACAAATCAAGGAGAACTCTGCATAATTCTGGAAGAACTTTGCATGTCTATCACTGAAAAATAAGACTCATAGGATTTTAAACTGACTTCCTCTTTGAACTAAAACATGTATTTAGTATTAGCAGCAAAGTATCATTTACAGCTGCAGATGTTTTAAAATGCTGAGGCCAGAGCCTCAGAAACAGAACTTTATAATAAAAAGCAGTGATAAAGTTACATGTATTTCTTTTTAATTCATTGCTTAAACCTCACAACTGTTGTTTCATTTATAGCTGCTTTGATGTTGATTTGAAAGTAAGACATAATCTGATAGCTTTTTCTATATCATACACACAGCTGAAAGACTGGTACAGGGAGGAGTTTATATGATATTCTTAATGCGAGATCATAATTATTACAAATTTTCATGTAAAAAACAGCAGTAGGAATATAAGAAAAAAGTATCACCCATTCCTGTCTTTTTAGTATTATATACCTATAGTATTATAGATTATAGTATTACAGTATTATAGACACAATAGACYTGGGGAGATTTACACATTTGGTAATGCCAGGGAATATGGCCTTCAAAAGATTCTCCACAAATACAGAGGTCTGCCACAAAGGTTAAAGACTGCAGCCTAACAAAAAGTATGGTCTGTGGAGATTTAAGGTCCCTTGGGGAAAAAACAAGGTGTAACTGACAGTACTATGTAATTGTTCTGTTTCACTTCTGTCACAGAAATATCTCATGCCTGTAGGAGATCCTAGACAATGCAGTTTTCCTAATATCCATGCCTTAATACTTGAAGCAGTAGAACATTTCCTTACACTAAAAAAAATAGGTTCCTTTTCAGGCCACAGATCAATCTTTATGGAAGGATAAAAGGAAATCARAGGAAATATTTACTTAAGTTACAGAGCAGTAAAAGCTGACATAATTAAAATTTTGATGCAAATATCTAATGCTTCACTGCATCAACATAATTTTAAACACCTTRATCTCAGAATTCAGACAGTATATGTTGACCTGAGAACATCCTTTTATCTTATACACTGTTTCACCTTAAAAAATGTGGGGGTTTTTTGCCAGTACCAACTGTAAGGAATATCAGAGACCACTGGAACCTTCATGTATTTCTGTGCCAGATTTATCATATAGAAAAGCCTAGCATGTTAAATTTATGCATGGAAAAAAATATCTAAAAGGGCATTAAGCATTCTTACAGAGAAGATTTATGAATGGGGATTGACTTCCATGTGACTATTCCTGTGTGCTGAGCCTAGGTAATTATTAATGCTGCCATTGTCAATTTGAGACCTGGCAGGATAAAATCCAGTGTTTTCACATTCATAAATTTACAAGAGAGGTGTTTTTCTTTCAAGAACATATTGACCCAAGATTAACTGTGTAACTGCCCTCATAACTTACCTTACATGGCTCTTTCAGGACATGCCTCAGAAGGGGAAGAGAAGTATTCAGAACAGAAATGTGGTTTATTTTTTTAGTAAAGCACTTGGAGGACTGTGCCTATGTTTCTGCCAGTTGTGCAGTAGACAGGGATATATCCATTGGCTTTGAGAGAAGCTCCAGGATGAGGCAAGAGATGTCCTTAACCTTACTCTGTTTGGATGAGATTATTTCTCTGAGAGTTTCTTTGTGATTACAAGAGAGGTATTCAAGCTTTTAATTTTTTTTTGATGAAAAGTCAGTTCTTACACCCCCTGAACAAGATATATATGGAGCATGAGCAAAGGGTTTCCCTTTCTTGTTTTTCAAATTCATTACAAAAAGCCATGCCTGAWTTTTATGGGGTTTTATTCCTTTCCATTTTCTTCTCTTTTCCTTTCACCCTCTTTACTTGCTTTCCCTACCCCCACAACCTCCCCCCACAGGAGAAAGGAAAAAATGAAAGGTGTTCAAGAAAAGAGAATTTGTATGATTCCTTTCCTTTCCTGAATAACCCCACGAGGACCCTGCAGCATGCACTGTCACAAACTGATACAGACACTAAGAGCACACAAGTACAAACTTGTCATACTCTCCTTTTAACTGACAGGTTGCAAACATGGATTTCATGCTTCCAGCAATCTAGTGCTTTGCTACAGGCAGGTAATGGATTTGGTCAGAGGAACCAGTCACCATATGACAGTAATGGACTCTGAAATATTATGTGTACTGAATAATGTGTAATTACAGTGTCAAGCACTGACAATTACTCATCTGAAGTAAGAGGGCGTGTGTCTTTTCTAGTGACTGCAGTAAAAAAAGTAATGCATTATTTCTAGTCTTTCTCTGATTCTGTTAGCTATACTTACATACATAACCAATTTCCAAGGGATAACTTGAGGAACTGCGATTTCTGATCAGTTTTCCTATTAATAGCRAAATACTTTATTCTAATTAAATAACAAAGGAAAGGGGTGAGGTGATTAGCAAGTATTAAACTGTCRTGAACTGGACAGTACTTTTGTTTTTCAGAAGAATGAAAGAGCAGAGGAACATTTAATCTGTGTTACTGCAGACCAAGCAATAGGTGTAAATTTTAATTTATGGAAATATCCTATCTAAATTCTAGGAAAGCTTGAAATGKCTACTGCTGAAGCTACTGTTTCAGAAGCACAAAGAATTAAGATTTTGTGTTTAATTTCTCATGAAGACCTTCATGAGAATGATTAAATACTACTTGGAAATAAAGGTTTTATGAATGACACCTACATCTACCCCTTGTTTCCTGGAGAGTAGTTTTTATAACTGAGTTTTTTGAAGTCGAGTTTATCAGTGACACATGAATGGATCCACTGAAAATTAGCTTCAATAGTTCTAAGAAAATTATTTTTAAAGCATAAAAAATAATGTAGGATTTTTTTATTTTATTCTTTCAGGTTCATATGCAATTTGCACTCAAAACACTACCTAAATGAGTATCAGTTCTCTTGTAAACACAGGCATTAACAGGAATTCAGTACATAAAAGCACTTGTATCTGTGATTTTCTGCATGGCATATGTGTTTGCTTTCACATTATTTCTCTACATCTAATTAGACCCAAAGAAGAGTTTTTGCCAAACAATGTTTTTAAATACCTGAATGGAAAATGCTGGATATGGACAGTGTTGCATGCAGCCTTTTTAAAGTATTTTTGTATTCTTTTTTTCTTACATATATATTTTACTCTTATCTCCAGCTCTACAAGAGTCACCGTGAGGATAAGCACCCAGGAGACAATTCCCAGTCAGGTTAGAATATTACCATTTTCCTCTACATTCCGCTGTGCTGGAGGTTGTGTCAGGTTCTCTGCTGGTATGAATGGTTGTCTCTTCTCCCTGTCTGGTCAGTGGTCAGAGCTGATGGCCAAGGACAGATGCCAGCTGCCTCTCATATCACACCATGAATTGGACTTGAAACCATCAATAATTAAGTCTCCTGTGCAGACCTCTTGCTGTGCATTTGAAGTTAGATGCATTGCTCTTTGTTGTATTAAAACACTGTGTTTGATCCTATGGCTGGTGTACCGTGGCGCCTCTTTGTGTTTGAAACGTGGAATGTGCTGATTTATGCCGCAGTGTTTCCAAGTTTAGGACCTGTCAGCAGGCCACAGGCCCCAGCACAGGTTAATACAGYTGTCTGAGGTCTCCAGGCATGAGCAACTCAGTTCCAGTCAGCACTGAGTTACTGCAGCACATCTGCAACCCTTGTCTGGTKTCTCAGGCAGGTTTGCTTACTCACAGAAAGCACACTCCAGCCCTCCTGGAGTTTTGCAGAGAGGTTTTGTCTAGAAGTGTGGAGCATACGGGAATAATCCCTTCTTCCAATGTTACACAGTGTTTGGAAGACCACTTTTTCCCTGAAGAAGGAGGTACTTAAGGCCAGTTTTAAGCTTGTGACTCTAGCGGTCTCAGCCAGACTGATGTCTTAAATTATGAGTGAAAAGATTCTCATGCCTTGTTACCTTCTGGCACCTGAGGTCTTTTCCTGCTATGAAAAGTGAGACAACATTGCTGTGCAACTTCAGGCAGCTTCTGGTTTTCCCATGGGAGGAGGATATAACATACTAAAATCATGGGACATTACTGCTTGACATCCCCTGCTCTTTCAAGGAGCCTAAGAATACATAGAAATATCTGAGACCTTTGTGATGTCAATAACAAAGGGCAGGGGGAAGAAGAGGCAATATGAAATTGGCTGCTCTCATTCCCATTGCTGCCACCAGAACTGATCCAGACACTAAGAGCGTCTGGATATAGTATAAAAATAGTACGTTAAACCATCTGCTCATGTATCCCTGTAATAAAAGCAGATTTTYTTCTCACTGTTTCTTTCCTGCAAACAGGAAGGTGAGGAAGCCCATAAATTAAGCAGGACACTTTTTACTAATTAACACATTTATATTACTTGGATTAAAACCTAATGTTTTAGGTTTGCTCATTATTGTGACAGATTTCAGCAAGACTGGGAAGCCCCATCCTATGGCACCACATTGATGACTAAAGTAGTCATTGATGCAGTGAAAGTAGGCAGTCTCAGAGCATGTGATGTATCCTTTCCTGCAGTCCATGGCTGCGCTCCAAGAATAAATTTTCAGAGCCATGGGCATATACCAATGTGACCAGTGTAGAAGAGTAATCCATGTGTATAATGCTGTTTCCGGTGGTGTGATTCACAACAATCTGGATGGTAAGATTTTCTGCTCACCAGGTGACGAAAAGATTTTTACAYAGGCATTTAAATATTTACAGATGAAACCACAGTATGGCACAGAGTAGCTTCTATGCACCTGTGATTCTTTGGGTGGTACGAGCAAAGTTTCTGACTTGCGAGTTGGTATTTAAAACAAGAAGAGTTGTTTTGTCAGCTACAGCCACTCCCAGCTATATTTATGTGTAAATGCTTGCTCCCACTCAAGTGCCTTATGATAAGAGTAAAATATCATCCAAATACTAGTGCAAGAATGGGGTTTGTAAGAGGAGTACTATCAAATATATAAATAARATGATTTAACGTGCATTAGTTATGCTGTGCTTTTAGGTGTCAACAGAGGAAAATGCCTTMAATTTCTCCTAGTTCAGACTACAACAAAAAGACCCAAACTGTCTTGTAAGTCTGTGGTAGAAAAAGAGAATTAAGACAGAAACTATTTCARTAATTTTTAGGATGGATCAACTTTTAATTCTAGAGAATTGTATGTTAACATTTTATTTTGCTAWAGAGAGGCTGCATACATTAACATAAATTGATCTTTATGTTAAGAATATCAGTCATGCCACTTTTGATTTTTCAAATGGTTTTATCTGCTTTTGAAAGCCTGCTAGGGTCTCTGATCCTTGAGTGGCATTTTAGATACCTGGGAATAGGTGCTATAGAGACTCTAGGAAAGTGGTGAATAGATGCATGGTTGCTGTTTTTAAACATAAGGGAGAGTGTAGACTTTAATGTTTTAGAGAAAAATTACATTTTACCAGATTTTTTTTTTTTGGTGGCTGTTTCCTGGCATTTCATCCAGCTTTTGAATTTGACTGGATGCAATAATTTCTCTTGCTTTAGCAAACAGCAGTTTCAAGAATAACAGATTGCTGCATGGCTAATATTCAGAAGAACTATATTGATTATCTAATCATTCTCATCATGTTGAATTTTCCTTAAACACAGAGTACAATTACTGCAAATAAAAGCAAAAGCTGTCTGAGTCTGAATTATGCTTTGGCTTAAAGAGTGTAGACTGAGAGAACTCTTTTCAATTGGCTAAAGTTTTAGGCAGTTAAACTCAGGCTTATTCAGTGGTCAGAGGAGAAAAGAACTCGTACAAGGGGCTCAGCCCTCCTGCTGGAGACATCCCTCCTGAAGCAGGATCTCTGATAACCCTAGATGATGTCAGCCTGCAAAACTGCTGCTTTTAGGGAGCTGAAGTTAGGTGAAGCAAGTCTCCTCTTCTGTAAGGCATCTTGACTTCCTTGCAAAACACCCTTCCAGGTGACTTCTGACAAATTGGTTTGAATTGATAGACACTGAGTTCCTTGTTCTGATGTGCAGAAATTGCAGTATTTCCCTCACTTATGTGATATTGGTAAGACCACTTAATTAGATTTCCCAAATTTTAGATGGKTATTTTTTAGAGGTTTTACTTGATGCATTTTTAAAGTTTTTGTTTTGTACTTACAGAATCCGGTTCTTACAAGTGCAAGAACAGAAGGAAAGACTCAGTTGATGTTAAGTCAATAACATCTCAAAGTAGTGATGGTAAGATAGCAAATAGTATGTACAACACTATAAATATACATGAATATATATATCTATATCTATATCTATATATATATATATAAATGACGAACAGACTTGGCTTGGGCAATAAAACTGCAGAAAAGAATAACCAGATAGATTCACAGCTGATTAAATAGAGGTTACCCAATTTTTTTTATAACTGCTGTAAAATTTCTTTCTGATTTGCAAAGCAGTGCCCCAGCATTAGTACTAGCATTGCTATACAATGTCTTCATAGGGAGGAGGAAATTACTGCTTTGCTAAGAGTGTGTGGTGAAGCATTAGTGCCATCTCTCTTAGAAAGCCGCAGCTTGTGCTCCTGGACACACATTTTTGGTTTATTACTGTTTAACATGAAGGAACCTATTGCTGCTGGTTACTTGAGAGAAGTACTTCTACTGATCCCATCTCTGTCTGCTTACTGGTGTGGGACAATGGTGGCAGAGATTTCTTTCTGCCCCTGTGTGTAGTGAGAGAAGCACTGCTTATGGGGAGCAGGAATGGTTTTCATTAGAGCAGCTGTACCACCAAGATGAGGGACACACAGACTTASAGGAGGAGCCATGTATGATAGAGATCCATTGCAATCAAAGGGCATGGAGTGTAAGTACGGCTCCATTCTGAAGTGAAGGATGAATGGAAAATCTGACAGCAAAAATGAGGGGTGACTGCCAAGGAGGCAGACAATAGTACARGAAATGAAACAATGAAGAACTTGCAGGGGGAGAGATACAAGAGAAATGGGACATRAGGCTGTATTTTGTTGTGYTGTGCCCTGGCTTTCTGCATTCTCCASATGCTGTCATCTGATTCACACTCTGTGGCTCTCTTTAATGGCAGCTCCAAGTTTACAGTCCCGACGGTACTCTTCAATGGCACGGATTCATTCTATGACAATAGAAGCCCCTATCACAAAGGTGAGTCCTGAGCACTGACTACCACAAACTCCAGAGTTTCAAGTTGCACTCATAGGGAAATATGTAGTTTCTGGACAGACAAGMCAAGGATTCTTGCACTTTGTATTTTACAAAGTATAGTAAGTAATTTTTTTTATTACCACTTTAATTTCTTTCACATTATTACCACATCTTATCATGGCACTCCAAATACTAGTTGTAAGGAAGAATATTGAGGGGAGAATGGTGCCTTTACTAGATACCTGGCTTCTGGCAGGAAGGGGATACTGCTCTGTTGGGTGTGAGCAGGATGGTCTTCCAGTCTCACCTTTTTTTCTCACTATTGATATTTATAARACACCATGCAGAAGAGGAAGCACCTGGACCATCTTCTGTCTTCCCACTTTCTGCAGCTTTTCTTCACTTGTGTTACACAAATTCCGCTGCACAGTCACTTGTAACACACCGGGGTGTCAGGTATCTTCCACTTCCAAACTGTTCTTTCCTCTCTCCCTATCTTTTCTTGCTATCATCAAGCTCTTRTTTCCCAGCACTACTGTGACTGTAAGTGCAACTGGTTCCTTTCCTTATTCCCAGTCATACCCACAGGGAGGCTTGTAGTGGCAGTGCAGCAGCCTCTGGCTCCTGAAGAAGACAGCAGTGGGGGACTTTCTTCTTGTCATTCTTGGCACAGTGGTCACTGCTGCATTTGTGGAGTGWGGTTGAGGCACAGTGTGGGTTTCAAAGAGACATCCTCTTCTCCCACAGCCCAGCTCTTTCTGCTCTATACCCTTAACTTCTGTGTGAAAAAAACTAAAGCTTTACATCTAATATCAGGATAACGGTCACATCCAAGAGTTTGTTGTTTGTTTGTTTGTTTGTTTGTTTTCCTCCAGGGATTTAATAATTTGTTTCAGAGCAGACCTGGATATGCTGAAGGACTGAAGGACTAGGACACTGCTAGTTTTTGGTCCACCCACTGGCAATTATTTCAGATACTTCACACTGTTCTACTTCCACTTCCCAGGAGTTTGCCCGTTAAAAATAGCAGATGGATACCAGGAAATCTGAGCACAAATTTACATTTTCAGAGTTGTACTTCAAGGGTTATGGGAAATTACATTGCATTTGATGAGAATTAGCATAATCAAGACAAGAATAAAAATTTTATAATATGAAGAAAGCACCATTCACTTTTCTTTGCCTGCCTCCTTAATCTGCTTTCAGGTTATTAACATAATTAATGCTGCCCAGGAAAACAGCCCAATCACAGTAGCAGAGGCCTTGGACAGAGTTCTGGAAATCCTGCGGACAACAGAACTTTATTCCCCTCAGCTAGGTACCAAAGATGAAGATCCTCACACAAGTGATCTTGTTGGAGGTCTGATGAATGTGAGTAAAATTAGTAAAGATGAAATTGCTGCTATCAGTGTCTTACCCCACAGTTCAGTGTCTGCTGTGCTAAAATTTACCAAGCCCTGGGAAGGGCACTTGTAATCCATCATCACTTCATTTAAGTATTTTGTCCTCTTTACTCGCAGTAATACAGGCTGTAGTAAGCTATGGCCACATCTCAGTCCATTGGGTGCATTCATCTCAGATACAAGAGAACAGTCTTGCCACTAGAAACTATATCCAATCTCTCAGAAGATACTGAAGGAGATAGTTTMTAGAAACTCTAGAAGTTTATATGGGATTAGAGGGATTGCTCTACAASTGATCCAGTGGATCAGTGAAGTTGCTTTAATCAGCTTCTAATTTTGGTCCTGCAACAGCAGACTACCTAAATTTTATAATGGATTTACTCATTTTTTGATAGACACTAAGCTAATCYCCACCAAAATAATATAAAGAAAATGAAAACTTAATTATAACAGCTGACTTGAATGATGAAATCCTGCAGGGGCCAACAAGAGGGTCAAGGAGGGCAATACACTGCATATTTAATATCTTTTCTGGAGATCTCATACCAGTGTTCCGGGATCCTTTCATGTTTGTTTCGAAAGACCCTGAAACAAGGATTATGGTGTAGTGCTGCAGTAAGAGCAGTGCTTTTAGTACCCAGGAATAGTACCTAAAGTGCATGTAGAGTTCTTGCAACTAGTGGTACAAAAAGCTTAAAATAAACTTGCTTTCTTTTTCAGGATGGCTTAAGAAGACTGTCAGGAAATGAGTATGTGTTTTCTAAGAGTAAGCCACCATTTTAAACTTCCCTTTGCAAATGTGACGTCTTTTATCAATACTGCTAACATACAGCTTCAGGCTAATTTGTAGTGGGATATATGTCTCTGGAAATGGTTGTGTAAATGGCAGGGGCACAAGTGTTAGGCTGCCTCTATTTTKGTGTTGAAACAGGCTCAAATAATTAAAATAATACATTTCAAAATGTTAGCAAAAAAAACAAATTGTCAATCAAAGAAATGTTCACTGMTCTTTCTGGTTTATGTCCAAATGCTCTATAATAAACCTTTCTATTRTAGGCATGTACAGACTTTTTCCTGTAAGGAAAAAAAGTTTTTTTTCTTGAAAAAGAGTTGTTTTCTAAATGGAATTCTGAARAGGGGCTGTGGTACTGTAGAGGGAATAACCCAGAAATGTGTTAATTCCCAAATTCCATTTCAACAGATATGAACCTGAGCCATACTCACCTTCCAGTGCCAAACACCATCAACGATGTTCCACCCTGTATTGCACAGCTCCTAGATAACGAGGAAAGTTGGGACTTCAATATTTTTGAGTTGGAGGCTGTTACAAATAAAAGGTACTGGACTCCTTTCTCTTGGTGCCCAGAGGAAGTTTGTTGAGGAGCTGTTGCTCTGGAAAAACTGAAGCAAGACACAACAAATCTGTGAGAGCTGTCTTGCTTGACTCACAGCCACTCTAAGTGACACTGTTCAATGTAGTCTGATGTTGCYACATGCTGGATGCCCTCCAGATGGCCCTTTTTCTTGCTCATGTGCAAATGGTCATGCTGGAAAAAGCAAACCTGTCCCCTTCCTCACCTAAATCATCCCATGATTTGGGAAGATCTAAGGCAACTGTGGCTTTTGATTATAGGGATAAAAAAATGGGATAGAGAACAAACCAGTGATAGGATCAATAGATGGGGATTTTACAGCTTATAATGAAAACTGACGTCAGTAGTTTTGAGGTCATGCAGACCACAAAAATAAGCACGTCATCCAGAAAGAAAAGTTGTTTTCATTCCAACACGCAAAGAATCAAACAGACTACCCGTTCTTTTGTGCTCCCTTTGCATAAAATGACTATTTTCGAAATTTGCATTTGCAGATGTTCGGGTTTGGTTATGCCTTTCTCAGCTCTGAAGTCCTGCAGGTCATGTTGCAGGAGTGAAAAATGTAACTGATGGACAGGACTCTCTCACAGGCAACAGAGAGTAAAAGACAACCCAGAGAGGATTTGGATTTAAGAATCAAAAAGATTAGAGGTTTTACTCTGTTTACTGTTTCACACATGGGCTTCCCAGCATTACAAATACACACACACACACACACACACACACACACACAGAGCACTTTACAATTGACATTTGACTCTTTTGTTTGGCTTAGGACTTATCACCCTTTGGCATGTGCCCATGTCATGTTCAAAGTCTGCTTTTTCTCTTAAGGAAAAAAAATGGAATTTTGTTTGATTGACAAATACTAAACACAAAAAAAATGGGCTTTTTTTTCTGAAGCCACAGGAATTGTTGAAACTCTAATGGAACTGTACCATTTCTACAAACATATTAAAATAACRTCTGAAAGGATGATAGATGCAATCATTTGTAACCCTTGGCCAGGCTTTTTAGAGGCTATAGATAAGCAATTTAAAAATGTTTAACTTTACCCACCCCTTTTAAAAGTCTCGGTTTCTTTGTTAACTGTATCACTTTTAGAACTTCACAAGTTCCTATTTTACAGCAGTGCCTTTTTCTTCTGTTGCTTTTCAGGCCATTAGTGTATTTGGGCTTAAAAGTTTTTGCCCGGTTTGGGGTCTCAGAGTTTCTAAACTGTTCGGAAGCAACACTGCGGGCATGGCTGCAGGTCATTGAAGCCAACTACCATTCCTCCAACTCATACCACAACTCCACACATGCGGCAGATGTCCTACATGCTACTGCCTTCTTTCTTGGGAAGGAGAGAGTTAAGGTAGAACCAACACCTAGGATTTCTTTGGGCTAGGATATCAGTGTGTTTGCAATTTTATCTGTGTCATCCAGAAGTCAGATGTTTAAATAATGGTCCTGGCTTCATAAACTCTCTCTGTCCTTGAAGTCTTCCTGTGATGCAAACAGGCCCACACAGTTTCTCTGTTTATATAAATTTACGTTTTTAAGTAGCAGTGATGGAGGTGGGGAGGGAACCTGGCTCTTTTCTGTCTCTTGTTAACTGCCTGTAGGTAACAGTTTTTAAGAAAGCTTTACAAAAGCTTTATTAGGAGAGGGAGGTATTGAGCTATTCTCCCTGGTACCCAGCAATAGGATATATGGGAAATGTTCAAAGCTATGCCAGGGTAGGTTCAGACTGGACACTAGGAAACATTTATTTACTGAATGGTTAAATACTGGAACAGGCTTCCCAGAGAGGTGGTTGATGCCCCAAGTCCGTCAGTGTTGAAGAGGCATTTTGGACAATGCCCATAATAACATGCTTTAAYTTTTGTTCAGCCCTGAAGTGGTCAGGCAGTTTGGCCAATGATTGTTGTAGGTCACTTCCAAGTGAAACAGTCTATCCTATCCTATGCTAAAACATAAGGTGTGTAGGAGCAGAGTCAATACAGATAACATTCAGGCAAGCATACAAAGTGGAAGGAAACAACTAGGTGATCTATCCATTGAAGAATTCTATGCAAAGATATTGCTTAGGTGACACCAGTGTAAAAAGCTTCATTAAAGAAAGCATATTTRGATAAAGGTAGGAGCAGCAGTTTTGTGGTAGGTCATCTGTGGGTATCCAGTGAATGGAAAATGACTGCAAGGAGGTAGGATCCCTGCTTAATTTACATTTGTGTAATTGTGGGTACCTGGAAGTTATCAGAAAATATTTACTGTAATTTTTGTGCCAGATAATAATTTTTCTCTCTTCCTGTAGGGAAGTCTGGACCATTTAGATGAGGTAGCTGCATTAATAGCTGCCACCATTCATGATGTAGACCATCCTGGACGGACCAACTCTTTCCTGTGCAATGCAGGCAGTGAATTAGCTGTCCTTTACAATGATACAGCCGTATTAGAGAGTCATCACACAGCACTGGCGTTTCAGCTTACAACAAAAGACAGCAAATACAACATTTTCAAGAATATTGATAGGTGTGTCTGCTGGACAAGGGGAGAGTCTATGTGTGGACTTGTGGACTGCTCCTCTGGGAGTTTTAGTTTGGGACAAATTGAGAGCCTACCTTTTAAACAAGAATACATATTTTAAATACAGATAATAAAATTTCATCTCTTCTAGAATCCTATGTTGACATGACTTATAAAAAGGTTTTCCTTTCCCTCTCACCAGTTGCCTATTTTCCAACCTGTAATTACTGGAAGTTTAGAGAGATGTTTAATRGTCTTTTATGAATTACATTCACTTGGTCCAGTTAACAGCCTCAAGGCTGTATCTTGGCCTACTGTCTTTTCACTGAAGAAGCCTGGGCATTACTTTTTTGGGGTATGTTTTACACACCAGCAGCTATATGCTGCATGYTGTGTCTGCACAAGGTCCTATGCATCCCAGCACTACTACGTTCACATGGAATGAAAGGGTGGTAGCAGAGGACATGGATCCTTTTGGTTGGCTGGGCATGCAAGTAGCCCAGGAGCTCCCACTGCATGACTCTAGCTTTTGTAGGGACAAGATGAGAGAGAAAGAGCTCTGAAAGGGAAAAAGCCTGAACCCAAAGAGGTAATTAATTTGTCTAYTTCCCATAACATTCATTTTTGAAAAACCTGAGATTTGCATTCTAAGCTAATACATTAATATACAGCGCAATGGACACATTGGTGCCATTTCCTGGAGAAGTTATCTTAGGCTTACAGCATTATAAAACTGAGCTGTAAATTTTTGTTGACTTCACGGGACTGATTTTCATTAGGTGAAAATAAAGGAGCAGGGGGTAACTTGGAGAGGCATGATCTCATCCATTCCTCCATCCCTAGACTGTTCCTAACTTTGAAGGTGCCAGCTTGTGACTGAGCCCCTGCACAGTGTTTTGTAGCACTGTGTGGGCAGGGATAAGGAAAGGGAAGAGCTCTGTCTGGCAAGCTTGTGAGACAACTCTTTCTCTTCCCTAGAAATCGCTACCGGACATTGCGCCAGGCCATTATTGACATGGTTTTGGCAACAGAGATGACGAAGCACTTTGAGCATGTGAACAAATTTGTGAACAGTATCAACAAGCCTATGACATCAGAGGAGACCAGCCCACATGTAAGTGCTTSCAGGACTTTATGCCTTCAGGCATTTCAGTGAGGTTCTCCCAGACAACCTTAAGTATCATCTTCATTCACATTGCATTAATTTCCATTGTGGAAATGCCCAAATTGCACAAATAGATTTATGGTTTCTCATACTGAAGTGTGAAAAAATATGCTTCTTCTCTTTTCCACTCTTAGTTCCTTTAAACACTTCATTTAATAAGCCTTGTGTTCAAAGCCATCTCATATTCAGGAAATATATGGGCAGATGTGTTTTACATAGAAAATTCTGTGCACGGAGCCAGGTTGGCATCTATTCCTGTGGTCCTATCTCCAAACAGTGGGATTTGTCTAAGCCTAGGGCTGTAAATGAGGAATCTCCTTGACAGTTTTGTCTTTGTGTAATCTGGAGCCTTCAAGCCTTGGGGAACAACTTCCTGAGACCTCTCCACTCCTGATTTTACCAAGAGATGTCCAGGCCTTTTTGTGTAATAGTTACACACCCTAATGCTCCCCTAGGGTTTATGTGATAAGCTGCCTCTGAGTTTCCCATCCCCTCTTACCTTCTCTTGCCACCTCTTGAGGCTGAGCACCCAGGGCCTGATCACGTTCTCCAGGGCAGTGTTACCTAAGGAAAGACTTATCTTAACGCACCTTTAGTGAATATAATGCTTTGTGGGAAACATGCAACAAAAAAAAAAAAAAAAATCAGACAAAACTGAACATCAGCAATGCTAAAACCAAACAGAAGTATCTTCTGTTAGCTATCCATAACTGGACTTTGTACTGTAGACTATCATGGTTACTGTTTACAACTTTAAAGACAGCATTCTGTCAGCTGAAATTACCTGCTTCTAGGGACTGCTGAGCTCCACTCTCACAGCAAAATGAGCTAGAAACCACAAATGCTGCTGAACTTCTCTCACAATGAACATGGAGGGCAGAACCACTTGCACTACTGACTTCTTGTTTTCCTTCAGTATTAGGTTGTTCTGTTCTYTACTGTTAACAGTGGCTCTTTCTGGTTTTGGTCTTGAACAGCAGTTAAGGTACAGGGTTAACTTGACAGCTGTTTGCTWGCCTACCCATGCTGAAAAAGGATTAACTACTAAACATAAAGTTAGAAGATTAATGCCTGAATTGGAAAAAGTCACTGCAAACTATTTCCCCATGAGCCATAAAGATATTTAGATGTGGTGGCAAAAACTTTACATTCAGTTTTGACTTAAGAGCTGAATGTAGCAGTGAAGGGAGGCCAAAATCCCACAAATATRTTATTTTGAGAATAGCATTAGTGCCATGTGAGCAGAGGTGGAGGTCTTTCATTACTCTGTAATATACCTGTGCCTTTCTAAACTGTTCAAGATCCAGAATATGATGCCACAGCAGACCRGGAACAACTGCCTTTTCACCTCCCCCTGGTCTCTAGAGCAGTCAGTAAGAAATGTAGTATTTTACTGTCTAGCAAGCAGAGAATTTCTGCAGTCAGTCTGCCACTCYTGTGATTTCATACTGTTAATCTCATAGATTATGTAAAATTTCACCCTCACTGGGAACTGAGATTAAAGATTATTCCAGGCTAAGGGTTCAAAATCTGGCACAAAGAAAGCAGTTCTACTTGGAAACATGCTGGGACTATCAGAGACCTGCTTTTCAGTGTGTAAAATAAATAGTTGTGCCAGTCAATTCAGCCCCCTGTGCCTGCCTTAGTTTTCTCATTTAGAATAAAAATCTAACTCCAGAAACTCTTTTAAGAGATGCAATCCCCTACCATCACCACCCCTACATTTCAACATTCAGAAGTGAGGATTGTTTATGAGCTTGCAGTTGGTGGATGCATCCCCCATCATGGTCCTCTTCCAAGAGGGAGATGCAGAGATGCTGGGATGCAGAGAAGGTAACATCCTACCTGGTGAAGGGCCTGTGGCACATTATTTAACAAACTTTGATAGTAATTCTAAGAATGTCCACAACGGTAATATGTATTTGGTTTATCATTAGTTACTTAGCAAGGCTTCAGTTCTCAGACATCATCTTCTTCTCCAGGTTCCTGGTGCTCTGCTCTATGAAATTATAAGGGTGGGTGCCTGCTTAGTGCCTAAGTCCAGTAGAGCTGATAATGATGCCCTAGCTCCTGCTAGCAGGGGATGCTGCCACTGGCCCCTGTAACCAACTCTCCTTTACAGAGCGAAGGCAGCGACACTGAATGTACAGCCAACATAAAGAATTTTCCAGACAACCAGACACTGATCAAGCGCATGATGATTAAATGTGCAGATGTAGCAAATCCATGTCGCCCCCTAGAGCTATGTATCGAATGGGCAGGCAGGATTTCAGAGGAGTACTTTGCACAGGTATGTATCATTTTATGATTTAACTATTATATTGTGTAAGGAAGTGCACATTGGCTGATCTGCTGTTCCACAGGTCTGACTGGTGTCACCACAGAGTCCAGATGTATGTTTTTTGTTCACAGCCAGAACAATCTCCCCTCGATCTCAGGCAGAAGGATTCACTCCAAGCAGTTAGCTAGTCTGCTTATCATGAAGCTCATTGTACGGTAAAGAAAGAATGGACTGGAAGAAAGRAGGTTTTGCACTTTCGTCATCTGACTAAAACAGTTTGATTAGTCCAATTCAATTTAACTGGAAATTCAACATGGTCAGCACTCTAGCTTCTTGTCCCAATAATACCTTCCCTGAAGATCCAAGCCTTAGCTGAACTATTTCTCTTCTAAGATGGAACCTGAACTATCATTGTAGGCAGAATAGTAGTRCAGGCAAGTGGGCAGTGTAAACACTTATCATGTGGGATGTTTCAAGATAGTACTGGAAGTTCAGCTTTCTTTCTTCACGTTCAGTTTTTCTTACAGAAATGCAACCAGCTTCCTAAAACACTCTTTTAGCTCTTTAATTAGCAACTCATAAAATCTTAGCTTTTATTTGCAGTAATGGGGTGGAAAGAAAAGTGGATATGCCTACCCTTCAAATTGTCACTTACTACTGAAAGAAAATTGTAGCTACTACCCGAGACACTTTAATCATAGTGAATAAATTCTGTCATGTCCTAAGAAAGATGGAAAATCACTTACGTTGTATCTCCCGACCAGTCAAGGTATCATAAATTAGCTTTAAAGTGCCCAAATTAAGCAGTAGCCTACTTGCAGCAATATGAGAACAGCAGAGCGCTGTTCTCCTGTTTATTCCCCTCCGCTAACTTTGGAGACTGCTCTGCTACCTCCTGCATTAAACTCTGAACTCCTCTATTAAATGCTGCCTGGACTACTTAAAAGGGGATGTTATTTGGAATTACATTCCAAGAAACTGATGATCTGATCTGATCCTACACCATAGTGAGTGCAACAAAACCAGGCCTCTTCCAATTGGGGACACAGAGTTAAAGGGCATACCTTTACTTTCATTCATACTTACATACATTCATATGTACAACCTGATACAAGCAGAGGGAGTAGCACCAGCAACAATCTCTTCTTACTTAAAAGACAAATGGTTTGTAACACCCATTACAGATGTGGAAAWATAGGAGATCAAATCTGTTCTCTGCTGAAGAACTCTGCAAACCCATTTTCCGTATTTTTAGCTGGTGTACCCTAATCACCAGATTACAGCATTCTGTCTTGTTACAGCTAAGTGCAATCACTGGACTGCAGTAATAAAGAGTACTTATGAAAGGATGTTGATTTCAGTCCCTGTTCCAGACAAAATARCATATATGAAATTAAGGCAGCTCACCTCAGGAGTTCTAAGGCTTGTCTCAAATCTCCTAYATCAATTCATCCAATGCCTTGACCTCTGCTACTCCAGCATGAAAGTCAGCAAAGCTCTTGTTGCTAACTGCAGTTTTGTCTTCTTAGACTGATGAAGAGAAGAGACAGGGTCTGCCTGTTGTAATGCCAGTATTTGACAGAAACACCTGCAGCATCCCCAAGTCTCAGATTTCCTTCATTGATTATTTTATTACAGATATGTTTGATGCATGGGATGGTAAGTACTGGTTTTTCTTCCTTGCTCTGACTAATCTCAAGCTGGCCTTGTGTCCACTTTTCTCAGAGGCAGTACCCATATATATGCAATAGAGCACAGGAATTGTGCAATTACGACACTGAAGCCTATTTCATATTATGAAGTTGCTCAACTACCAGGCATCTATGTAGAGAAAGAATAATGGCCTAAACTAAGCTTCTTTTTCATCTTTTTATCTATGTATTTCTTTCCTTTAGCACTGTATTTCTTCTGACCAGCAGGAACTAAGACCACCATGGCTGYATATTAGCATAATTTAATGAAGTCACCATGCATTTGGAAAGGGATTTTCCTGAAAGAGAAACACCATAAAAAGAAAATCTTTCCTCTCTTAGTAGTAGTTTAAGGAATTGGAAAAACAGGAGAGTAGGAGAATGCCAATTTCAGATCAGACTAGGCTGTTCGTCTGCCCATTCTATAAACATGGTCAAGCTCTTCTTCCTGTTCTTTCAGCATTTGCACATCTGCCTGTTTTGATGCAACACTTGGCTAATAACTACAAACACTGGAAAACACTGGATGATTTGAAGTGCAAGAGTCTCAGGCTCCCATCAGAAAACAACAACTGACACTAAGTCAAGAAAACCAGACCTCTTGCTCTACCAGTTTCACTGTGAATCACTTACAGAAACTCATGGCTACAAAGGGGATTAATGTTGCTTTTCCAGTGAAATTAAGACTGCGTGACAAGAAGGAAATATTTTACTCATTTTTAAGCTTCTATGAATTCTACAGAAAAATGTTTTTAGAGGCTACATAAACCACAGATGACTAAGTGCTCTTTGGAAATAATATTTTGTGGCAGAAAATGTACTTCTGAAACTAGTTTCTAATACTGAATATGCACTTGTTGAATCCTGTAGTTGATACAAYTGTATTCACTAACGCTTCACACAACTACTTTTCAGAGGGGTAATCTAGTCACCAGGAGAGTAAGAATAGCCTGACAAATAAGGACAGAAACTTCCCACTTATCTAGCATAAATTTATTCCAATTCTATCAGTGTTCTTCAGCTGTCCAAACCATACTTCTAAAGAGAACATGCACAGCAAAACAAGTAAACCTTAATAAACTGGATACATAAAAAAMCCAAACATGACACCTTTTAAAACAACCTTCTTATTACAGGAATCTCTCAGAGCACCACCTGTTCTTTCTTTTCCATAYAAAATCTTGGTAGGAGTCAATGTTCTCTAAAATAGATCATATAATACAAGTATGTTCTGTCTAGGTAGTGCCATCCACRTGATTCTCTGCCATCTTGCAGATGTTATTACACAAGTTTTCGCCAAATTTTACRCAAAAAACTACTGTGGCACTCAATCACCATCCTTTTTATATAAATGGTGTTTGTAAACATGGTCAACATTTTTATTAAACAGATCTAAATTTTATGCAAGTTCATTTATTGTGCTACTTCTAGGATGAACCTATCACTTTTTAAAAAAYGTTTCCAGGCTATAATTTATAAAAGCATTATAATTTGTACTGCTTGATCCTCCTAATAAAATGCTGATTGGTTTTGTGATGTAAGAAGTACTTCAAAATATGTGTATCAGTTGGAAATCAAACATTCATTCGTTCTAAGATATGAAATTTATGCTAAAGCTTTCAAAGCACAAATGCGTATTTTTGTACATCTCATTTTAATCACATGCAGAACATGAGTTTAAATTTTAGACTATTCTCAGACTATTCAGTAAGTAAATACTAGCAGAACTGCTGATTTTTAACACTGTGCACTCCAGGCTGCAGGCAAGACTGTCAAAGATGTGACTGCAGTTAAAGAAGCAGTCCACCTAYCCTGTGCTGTATCAAAAATCAAACTGGGTAAAGGAAAAGGGGGAAAAAAAGCAAACAGCATAGATTGCTACAGAAGAATAGTGACAATGCTGTTTACTGCAGGTAGCTTACATACGTGCCAACCTCTTTTGTATGTTTTGTACCAAGTTCTGAAACAAAAGGCAACATTCATAAAATGTATGTGCAGAAAAATGTATAGAAGCTATATTTTTGTTAGAATTGTAACAGATCCTTACTTTTGTCATAGCCAAGGCAGGTTGCTGTGTATTAAAATGCCACATCGTGTATATTTGAAGAATGGTGKTTCCTGTGAAGCATGGTTATTCATTCTTTCCTGTTATCTAAGGCAGCATTCTTCAGTGGATTTTTATTCAAAGAAGTTGAACCTCTGTTTTTTATACTGTATACTGTTTGCTTTTACCATTTCTTTACTTAGAACTAGTGTTCCTGGTGGTTGTACCTCAGCTATTCTGATAACTGAACACTCACTACAGCTTGCATTAGAGAAAAGAATTTGCCAAGATTTAAGCTTTGTTAATTTAATTTGATAAATATAGCAACATTGTAAGACCACATCCATGTAAAACATTTCATTCAGAATTCACACTTCTGTCACACAGAACAAAATGTCAACAGTGGAAGGCATCAAAAAAATAAAGTTCAACTTGTGAACCAGAAATGAGGCCAAGGTTTTAATACAGACTCAATATATTTGTTACAGGATCTTGTGTTTCTTCTTCTGACTGTTTTTGCAGTCAGACTATGCAAAAAAAAAAAAAAAAAAAAAAGGCGATTTGTGTGGATAAAGGTCCTCTTTAATAGCAAAATAAATCAGCACAGATTAACCATCATCTGCCAGTTGTGTTGTCAGATCTCCTAGACTAGTCCAGTTTACTAATAGCTGCTTGTGTAACGCTGTTGTCAGTGCACAGATGTATAACAGCCACCTCAGAGTTGTAAAAGTATTAAGAGTAGGTCTGATAAAGATCTGATATTTACTTCCATGATGTGAACATATGGAATTCAGTGTTACTGTAAGGTGGAAAAAATTTAGGACATCAGTTAGATGTAAAAAGTCTCATCTGGTCACCTTAATTCTGCTCGCTGCATCTCCCAACAGCAAGTGACAAACTCTCACTTAACAAAGGAGTGGGATATATATGTATGTGTTCTCTGTTACATTCTAAGTTCATTTGTAAAACAAAGAATTCAGTACTTTTGAGTCAACCATCTTTAAAATAAGAGACCCTTGGGAGATCTTCTGCCAATGGAGCGTATCTGAGAACAATGGCACTTTTGATAAATATGACTATTTATACAGGCATGTAGGACAATTTAAAGCTGAATTACATCCCTGTAAAATGCACAGCAAGTTTTGTGACTAGAACCATTCAGTTAAATAGGTCTGTTTCTCTACCAGGTATTCACAGAAAAGCAGTCACATGAAAAGGAACTAGTTGTTCTCATGCTATAAGAGATAATAATAATATGATCTTCCTTCTCTCTAGTTATAACTGATGATAGCAGGAGGCTCTCCARAAAACCTGTTTTATAAGCTTTCACTGTAAAGGTGTGGTAACAATGTGTACACACAAGCATTATATACAACCAAATAGTTATTTAGCAACTAAAACAAGGAAARAAGATCCGAAGAGATGTTTTATCTCCCCAGCTTCTCCTCAGTAAGCCAAAAATGCAACATCTGCTCATGAAGACAAGCTGAATGCAGACTTAACATGCTTTCTGTCTCAAGTTTAATACCATWAAAAAAGGCATGTTATCCTCAGCTGTAATCCAAATGCCTTTCCTACACGGGTCAACAGAAAAACCAGCCTTAGCAAAGAACACGCAGATCAAGCTTTAACACTGATTTAACCTCCCTGAATTGAAAGGAGAGAGTAATTTAACAATTCCTCCATCTGTTTTGRGGTTTTGAAATAAATTATTTTGAGCTCTATACTCAAGATTAGCTGTAAGACTTGACTAAGGTAGGGAAATATTACAACTCAAAATCTTACCACCCCGCTGCTCTGCTTTCTAGAGGAGACTATGGTCTCATAATGAGATTCAAAAGGCAGAGGTGGGTTTCTGAGTGTTAGGAAAAAGGCAAGTGCCCACTTGCTGGGGGAACCAAGTCTAAAAGGCTCTTTGATTCCTTCTAGGAAGCTAGAAGCTTTCTCCTTTTGCTTCTGCTCTTGAAAGAATCTGCTTAGCCCTTTGCTTTAATTGCACTTACTGCAGTCACTGTATCTGAAGTCTGGAATTACAGCCATGTAGTTTCCTGTACTGAAAACAATTTTCATTGATTCAAAGGGAAGAGAGGGCACTGAAAACTTGCACAAGACTTATTCCTACACCATTTAAATGCTGTATCTTCTGAGTGGACCTCAGGATAGTAGCACCCTCTTCTACRCAGCTTTATGACCACTAAGTTCCAAACTTTCCCTTCTTCCTAGCTCTTCTCTGTTCAAATGGTAATGTACCACTCATTAACTTGTCCTCCCTCAAGCTTTCTTTGTATCAGTTCTGGGTGGTTCTGGGTTTAACTTTGCTTCATTTTCTGGTTTGTTGTTGTTGGGGGTGGGGGGAGGGAAGGGAGTGGATTACTTGCTTGTCTTGTTGATTAGTTTTTTGCTTCTGTGTTTTTGTTGCTGTGGTTTGAGCTTTATGTTTCAGTTTGCGTTTCTTTCCCTACTCTTGTTTAGCTGCTGCTATCTCAGACTCTTAGTACCTGTGTACTTAGATACTMATTTTTTAACTCTGAAATACTATCTATTTTTACAAACTTGGTGCAGATGTCTCTGAAGTCAGACTTCAACTGAGAATTTAGTATTCATATGGCAAAACACAGTTTTCACTACTACTGAAAAGATTAACTCCTACTGCTTAAGAAAGTATTTTACATTCTGAAAATTCTGGTAAGGCAAATGCTTTTTATTAGATACACATTAATTTGATGAATGCATTATGGAAAGACCAAGCTAAACTAATCACACTGCATGCTAGACTCGGTAATGGTGCTTTATAAACTCCAGTAATGTAGGCTAATCCAAGTAAAACTGCAGCTACTACTTGTAAACAGCTTCTATGTATCTCAGTTTGCCAAAAATTAGAACCTGACAAACTGGCATTACCTGCCTTTTTTTCTTTTTCTTATCATTGGTGCAGAATATTAACTTCAAATGTGAAATTTCTATTTGAGAATGCTTTCTTTCAGGGCTTTCTGTATACACACAAATCTGAGCCATCAGTGAGGAAAGTTCAGCTTCTAGAAATAAATTAGATAAAGCAGGAAGCTGCAGATTTCTTCCCATGCCTTCTTCCTGCACACAGCACTGTGGATGCCCTCAACTGCTTTAATTATGATCCATCTAAAGTATTTCACAATTCTTAATTTTGACATTCACCCGTGATAATTTTAAACATTCAGAATATTAGAAACTATTTAACAAGTCATCATTACCTTCAGTCTTTCAAGAGAACACCATTTCTGCTGACAGAGCATACCAAAATGCAAAATTCTCCTTCGAGAAGAGTAGCAATTAAGAGAAGTTCCAATATAAAACATGACATTAAGTGTAAGCCTTACTAGTAGTCAGATTCCCAGTAGCTCAGACGTACYTTTACACTCATGTTTAACACATATCCAGTTTACATATATGCAGCCTGTATTCAAACAATTTAAAGTTTGAGCTGCAAATCACCATTTTGTGCCAATTTTTTAAACAGTGTTAAACTGCGGAGGCTAGATTCTCGTTCACCATCCTTCCACAAAATAATGAGGTGGTCAGCAGAGCATGTAGCCAATCCCAGTTCACCAAAGTACAGGAACATCTGCAATGAAACAACTATTATTACCATGACGCTTATATGAGATGGTCAACTTGCTTAATTATTTAGTGTATAGCTGGACTAAACAAATACATGTTTAATCCATCTGAAATGGCTCTGCTTATAGACAGGAATACAAAATTACATACTGTCTGTATGTCTGCGATGCCATAATATTGCTACACAAAAACAACTCTTTACATTGCTACACAAAAACAACTCTTTAGGCACTTCATACTGAAAGCTCTCCATCTAAAAAAAACAGTAAAGCCTTACAGATAGGGAAGCTAAAGGAAACTTGTTTCAAGTCAGCACTAGAGGAGTGAATGATTTGCCTGAACTCTGATCTAGTTTCTTGGGAACAGAAGCTACAGTGTTCTGTTCACTGGATACACTGTCCCCCCTCCCCCCTACAACACAGCAGGGTACTAGTAGCAGGCCTGTAAAGATCAAAGAACAAACAACTTAACAGACATCAGCACATGCCTAGTCACAAAGAGGAAGTCAAACAAGCAAGAAACACAACACTGGAGGGAAGTACAGCACCAGTGGAAGGATTTTRCAAGACCAGTGGAGATGACAAATCATGAGTTAACCGCTGACTTCTGAGATATTCACAAGACTGCCTAAAATTAATCACCAACTGCAGTTCAACCTGATAGCAAATTGAACCAGTGATGCCGTTATGGTGTGCTCACAATGCCCTGATTCTTCAGTTTGTTAAAAGGATCTGTCTGGGGGAAGCATTCAGGCCAAAGCTGACCTGCCCTGGGAATGGTCACTTAATGGCTACAGGGTTCCAGCAGACAGTCTCCCAAGCCCTYACCTTGCCCATTGCATTTCATTACTACTCAACATTTTCTTCCTCAACAGCTCTCATCTGCCCGGACTTTAAAAAAACTCACCATTTTYCTTATGTAGAACAAACATAGCAGGAAACCACATGCACCATCATGTCCATTACTCCTTTGCTCTGCATCTCAGCCAAGACCCAATATATGCCTCTCACCTACGTGTCTCTTGCTGAATTACACGCTGTATTGTCTTTTTTAGATAGCAACCTTCCAAGTGGATAACAAGATCCCTTCCAACAGTTTTTCAAAAGAAAGATGGCAGAAAAGAACCTTGCAGAAATCCCTTTAACAGAAAGGTTCACCTTCGCTATTAAAGAAAAGCTTTCTTGTTTTAGCAGCAGCAGTTCTGAAATCCAGACTATCTCATGAATGCTTGTGAGCAAAACCACACTACAGAACCATACCATCCCTTCCCCCTGCTCCTGCCAAGAATGTATGTAGGAGTCCACYGTAACAAGTGCTTTGCTATTCCAATAGGTTGTCACAGAAAAGTGTGGGGRAAATGCCATTTAAAACAAACACACATTTTTAGGCAGACAGAAGCATGGAATAATAGTGGTAATACTGTTGAAGTTAAAAGATATCCTTAATGCTCACAGCACAGAGGGCTAAGAAATTGCTCAGTGTGGTTTGGTTTCGGTTGTTTTCGTAGGAGCCCTTGTTTAGATTGAGAACTTAAGATAAAATCTGGGTCAYGTACATGGTTCCCAGCAGTATTGTCTGCAGTTTATAAATGAAGCCATAAACTCTATCAGATTATCTCTAGCATAATCATCATGTGTAAACCCAGTACTCAGGTGTCAGTGAGCGAGTTGTCATTAAGTAAGTAGGTATTACTGTTTTCACGCTGCACCAAAGATACCACACAATGAGCCTCCAGAGCCAGTCAGTCAAAAGTTACAGTTMAAGAAATGCTTTAAAATTTATATTACTTACTAACATTTACTTTTTCTCATGCTTACTAAAGCTGACCTACCTGCACAGCTGATGAATGACCAATCAAATCACCAACCAGCTCCAAGAAATACACAGGTGTATTCTCATGCATCTTCTTAGCAGCTTGGCTTGCCTGCTTGTTTGCCCTTCCAAATCCCCACATGTTGAAAAACCCTGAAAGTGAAAAAAAAAAATCTTATTTTGGCAAAAATCACAAATACAATTTATTTCTTCTAGCTAAAGAGAGAACTACAAAAGCCATATAAAATCTACCAGCAGGACACTCTATATGRCAAAAAGACAGAAGCATTGGACTGTGCAGCCCTTTAGCATCTGGATTATTCATTATGARGAAAGAAGGAAACATGGCTACTTATCCCACTTAATGTGATTTAGAAAACATGCTGAATTACACACCTGGATGAGACAATATAAAGATTTATACAAATACAAAGACTTCCTAAAAGAATGAACTGAACAGCAAAGGTAGATGCAGGACAAGTGGTGTTTATCTTTGCTCTGCCCTCCTAACTTGTTACCTGGGCAAAGAGCACAAAAAATGAGGCGCCAGTCTCTCCCCTGTGTGTTCTACACTACAGCATCTAAGTGCTAGCTCATTGCCTCCTTCCTTCAGGTTTGAACCTATCAGCCTATGTGGAGTGTAAAGACAGTGTTCCACATGTTCTGTTTAGATTGCACAGAAGTACACCGCCACAGCCCCCAGACCTGTGTAATAGTACTGACASAAGTAAGAAGGTTGGGTTCTGTTGACAATGCAGTTTAGAATTTAACCCAATCCTTCCCTCAACCCTATCAGCACATAAAACTAGAATTGTGCTAAACCATGGTCCTTGTGCAAGGGAGATAGCTGGTGAGGTGAACAACTTCTCAGGGGATCCCTAGAATAAAAACAATGCAAATCAAAAGCTTTATCTCTCTAAAGCTTTTTACAAACATCTTGATTCATAGAAGTTATAAATTTCTAACATGAAACCAAACACCACTTGTCACTGTGTAGATCAGTCTGTCACCAGCAATGCTGAAGACAGAACATTCCTGAAAAACTGTTTCCAAATCAACCTGGCAGCAAAAATATTTTTTCAAAAATTACCAACAAGAGATGAMCAGCCAGGTAGACAAGATACATCAAGAAAGTTATTCACACCTTGAATAAAAAAAATTAAATAAAAAAAGAAGAGCAACAGTCTATTGCTGTTCCCAGTCCCAGAGCAGCTGTCAAAGACCACAACTGTCGGTGTGCTTGGGGACACAGGGGAGCTTGGTCAGAGAGCAGCAAATACTACAAAGGAACTGTCATTACTCTAGCATAAGCAGGAAMTACACAGGAGATGGAAGCAGGGTTAGGCCACTTGAAATGAATACAGAGAGGCTGTCAGAGTCAGCAAAAACAAGACAAGGCCAAGACCCATCTAGAATTTAAACTGACCAAGGATGTCAAAGACAAGAAGGGCTTCTTCAAATACATCAAGAACAAAAGGAAAACTGGGATAATGTGGGCCTGTTACTAAATGGAGGGAGGGACGCTGGTAGACCAGAATGCAGAGAAGCAGGTACCGTACTTCRCTTCAGTCTTCAGTGGCAAGACCAGCCCTCAGTATTCTGTCACCCAGGAGTCCAGAGTAAAGGAATGTTGGAAGGAAGACCTTCCCTTGATCAAGGAGGATTAGGTTAGAAGCCATCTAGGCAAACCTGACATGCACAAGTCCATGGGCCCTGAGTAGATGCATCCACTCAGAGAGCTGGTGGACACCACTGCAAGCCCACTCATGATCATCTTTAAAATGTCATGAACATTAGGAGAGGTGCTGAGGACTGGAAGAAAGCAAATGTCACCCTGGTCTTCAAAAGAGGCAAGAAGGAGGACCCAGGAAACTACCAGCCACTTAGCTTCACCTCAATCCCTGGGAAAGTGATGGAGCACCTCATTCTGCAGACCATCTCTATCCACATGGATGACAAGATGATCAGGAATAGGCAGCATGGGTTCAATAAAGGCAAGACATGTTTGACCCAAACTAGTTGCTACAATGAAACAACTACTTGAATGGATGAGGGGGAAGTAGTGGATATTGTCTACTTGACTTCAGCAGGGATTTCAACACTATCTGTCACAACAGCCTCACAGACAAACTCAGGGATGTGGGCTGGATGAGCAGACAGTGAGGTGGATCAAGAACTGGTTGAACAACAAATCACAGAGGGTCAAAATCAGTGGCACAGTTGGAGGCCTGTCACTGGCAGTGTAYCCCAGGGTTCAGTACTGGGCCCAGAACTGTTTAACTTGTTTAACTCCTCAGCAAATTCATTGAGAACACAAAGCTGGGAGGAATGGCCAACACCTCAGAGTACCGTGAAATCTATCAGAAGAACCTTGGCAGGTTGAAGTGATGGGCAGAGAAGAACCATCTGGAATTCAGCAAAGGCAAATGCAGGATCATCTTCCTGGGGAAGAACAACCTCAGGCACCTTGGGCTGACCTGCTGGGGAGCAGCTCTGAGGAGAAGAACCTGGGGATCCTCATGGACAACAAGCTCTCCATGAGCYAGCAGCGTGTCCTGGTGGCCAAGAAATCCAATGGTATCCTGGGGGACATTAGGAAGAGCATTGCCAGCAGGTCATGGAAGGTGATCCTGCCCCTGTACTCAGTCCTGGTGAGGTATCCCCAGGAGTGCTGTGTCCAGTTCTGGACTCCTCAGGACCAGCCAGCAGGTTAAGTAGAGGGCTGCAAAAATGATGAGAGGACTGGAGCGTCTGGATAGGCTGAGGAAACTGGGCGTTATCAGCCGTGACACCTCATCAATGTCTATCATATCTGAAGGGAGGGTATCAAGACAATGAACCAGGCTCTTCTCAAYGGTGCTGAATAATAGGACAAGAGGCAATGGGCAGACACTGATGCACAAGAAATTCCACTTGAATAGGAGGAAAAACTTTACAGTATATGTGACTGAGCACCAGAACAGGTTGCTAGGAGGTTGTGAAGTCTCCCTCACTGGGAATACTCCAAAACCACCTGAACACAATCCTGTGCCATGAGCTCCAGATCCACCCTATTTGAGCAGGGAGGCTGGACCACATGACCCACTGTAGTACCTTCCAACCTTATCCATTCTGTGATTCTGTGAATGTCTGTACTTGGGGGGAAATGCTTCCCGTCACTGCAGTACCCGGAGGCAGTATTTGAGTTTGGATACAGCTTCAAACGAAGTCCCCATATCATTCCAAGTTCAAAGAGGAGATGTGAAAAGCACTTTTTTTTGATGCCAGCTGCTTATTTGCAAGCTTTCATCACAAGGTCCTGCACCTATTTACACCTGTATGGTATAGAATTCAGTACCATTTGGTACAAGGAAGAAAGGATCAAGGTTTGTCAGGTCATTATTTTTTTAACCAGCTCATACAACTGTAAATTCTAAGTAAGCTTTATGGCACAGAACTGCTTCAGCTGGACCTTCTACCCATCCCATATCAGATCTTGGAGGACTTGTACACCCACACTCTCTTCTGTTTCCCTCCCGCACCTGTAATCAGCAATAAAGTTGGTTAAACACAAGACATTATCTCTCTTTACAAAGCCTGAAAGCCTCTCTAGTCCTGTATGGTGAATACTGGGTTTTTACATGTTCCTTTCACTCCCCACTACTAGCAAACCTGTCGGAACTGGTTCAGCTGGCAGCTGCTGCTTTTCTCTGAGTTCCCAAATGCGCACACTGCCATCTTCTGAACAGGAGATCAGCTGCCTGTAAAAACAGTTGGTAAGCAACACCAGCATGGATACTTACCTGTGCAGAACACCTTGTGATGCTTCTATGAAAGAGGCAGAAAGTACCTCAGGTTCCACACAAGTTTACAAGAACTCTTAAATGTAGCAAGGCATGCAGATGTTCCACAGAAAACAAAATTCATCGGTAGCAAACCAAACTATAATAGACTTGTAGAATAAGTGGAAAAAGATAAACCTCTTCAACCCCATATTAAAACCATACCACTATGTAAACCAAAACATGATCAATCTAGACTCTACAAGCACATTTCCATTAATTGGTTTCTGTAAGTTTACTTTCATTAAGCAAAATCCTATTTTTTCTTACAGAAGAATAATGAAAGGAAAGGTACACTGTTTCATGAAACATTAAGAACAGCTTAAAACAGCACAAGCATTTACAAGACCAAGGCCTCAGTTTTTATCTTCTGGCAGACTTTGCCCCTTGAACAAGAACATAACGGGTTTTACCAGCATATACATATATATGCAGCAACTTGTCCAAATTGGCTGTAAAACAAGTTCAGCCAGAAATTCTGCACTAACAAACAAAAACTGTAAGATATAAATTTCTGTTAAAAAATTTCAAATGTTACAAAATATTTAGTGAAAAGTATATTCTGGATATGCTATATGCCTTTGCTTTCTTGAAGTAAAATGCCATTAAGCTATATTTTCACAATACAGACGAAAGTGCTTCATCAAATCTGATTTTGAAAAGAGCTGAGGTACTTTCAGCCTGTGCATCAGTCMCACTGGAATACGTCTTCCCACTGAATTACAATGACAAATTCTCCAAAATCAGATCAACAAGCTCTACCTAATAAAAGCAGCTCAAACTAAAGATCAAGTCCCTGCCCTAGGAATCCAACGTAGCTCTGCAGTCTGTCTCAAGTCATCCTTCCAAGTTTTGCTTTTCTTTATTGTATTAACAAAATGTACCATGTTTCATACCTGTTTGGAAGCTTCTCAATGTGCAGYACAGAGGAGTCATGAGCAGTTCTCTGGCAGGCAATCACACGCTTCATTTGAAGATTATATACGTATATGCCTTTCCCAACAGCAGCAAACACACACTGGAAAGAAAATTCAATAGAACAACTTACAGAAACAGATACTGAAGGATCACCTTGCATATAATGGAATTCCAGCGATACTATGACCTAACTTGTTTCTGTTTTCATGTCCTTTCATATGTTTGCTTTATCCCAAACATATRAAATTAGCAAGTTATAAAAAGAGATGGGTTTTTTTGAAGTAAATGTGGGATATAATTCCATATTCCAGCAGTAATTTAATGTCTGTATTTTCATCCTGTACCTTACAGTATAAGCAGAAACTAAGGATACCAACAAATCAACACACTTCTGTAATTAAATGCTTATGTTCTTACAGTAGAATAATGTCCCATGTTTTGAAAAACTTATCAAGGAATACTGAGAATACAGGAAACTGTTTGACATTTTTGATTTCTTYTGAAATTTAACTGAAGACAGAGATGGATAAAGAGGCCTTGCTCAAGTCTTTGAGCTCTACTGAATACAGAAAAGGAACTCTCTCACAGTGAAGTATTACACAATATTGCATTTTGTATTCAATGCTCTTCTTCAGAAGAGTGCAGGCATTYCATCTTATAACCATCATGACCCTAATACACCAGAAATGGTTTACTGATCTTTGGACCTGGACTGCTTCATGACTTGTGAAGAAAGAGGACAAGTGTACAATCCTGTGTGTGTACATATGATTAATATTCAGTACCAKAGGAGTGCAAGATGTTTCCATTCAGTACATATTTGCTGTTTTGAACACACCTTGTTTAGATGGCAGTGTGCTGGAACATTTCCCTGAACAKCCTGCTTCTATATACACAACCCAAACTTTAACATCTAATATACAATTCACACTACATGCCTGTCAACATTTTGTACAACYTGTGACTTAGGGTCTTTCCTATATATATTCAACAATGTTTTGACATTGTTCAAAACTCTTTGTCCAGGGTTTTTTGGGTTTTTTTTTTTTTCTCCTTATGTGTATCTGTTGTGGGGGCACCGAAACTAAACAGATTTCTGATAGCACCATTGCCAAACCAAGGAAAAAACAAACCACTGAGCCTATTATCCTAGTTTTGCATAAGGTTCAAAYTCAATGACCTTCCACGTAACCCTTCCACTTTGAGACATACAGTCTTACAGCTTTGCAAAAGATGCTCTTCATAAAGCTTTTTCTTTTTTTTTAACAAGCCCTAGAAAAATCCTGGTCATCTCAAAATCCAAGAAAATAAAACATATGAAGCATAAATTGTACACCTCTATTAACAGGCAAGCTAAACAGACACATGCCAGGGCAGCAGAAGCACTCCTTAGCACTGCTTCCTAGTTTTGAAAACCTTTACCATCCTGTTGTTTATGAATCATGTTTTGCCTACAAGCTCAGTGGCAAACTAGACAAGGTATCTTCTCCCACTACCTAATTACTAAGTCTGGAAACAGAGAAAATATATATTTTACGCTTTTTTTTTTTTTTTAACACAAAGAAAGATGTTCTGCTTTGAGGTAGCAGGTAACAAAATAATACATTATACAAATACACTTCTACACCACCTTTTAAGTAGGAGCTATACAATACAAATAGCACTACCTTAAAAGCACCTTCTATTTTRGTATGAACCCCTTTTCTTCCTATTATTCAAAACTCTCACAATAAAAAAAAAATACTCGCAGTAATTTATTTAGTTCAGTTCTGTGGACAGAAGAAGGCCTTCAGCATCCCCAGATTCCACTTTTAATGTTTTGACAACTTCTGACCTTCCCCAAATTCTTTTCTAGTCCCTTAAAATACATCATATATAGCTTTCAAGCATGGAATAAAAGTGTCTTGAAGCCAAATTACAGAACTTATCCTCAATAAAATTCACTTTTGGCTCATTGTAGAAATCAGCAGATACAACAAAACCACTGGAAGCTCATCTTTAAAGATTTAGCCCCTCTACATCCCAATATTTCTCTTTCCAGGGTTTTGGGAAAGTTCTATTCAGAAAGARGCAAATGCATCAGGTGACTATTTGGTCCTTACCCTATATTCAGGCTTTTGCATAGCTTTTATTTTGTTACAGCTTACGTACTTAAATCCATTTCCAAGAATCTCTTTCTTATCATTCCCAATAACTGACCTAGATGCCCCAAACTAAATCCCACTGTACCCTAACAATAAAAGATCTWTTATTTTGCTACTACAGTTGGTAACATTTCACAAAATTAAATATAAACCTGAGTATTTTTAGTGTTTGCTGTACAATAACTGATTTTAAACTGAGTATTCTGACCAAGAACTTATCTCTAAAGCATGACTAGTGGACAGGATCTTGGAAATATATTTAAGTATACAATTCTGTATAGTCCATCTGAACAGAAAGAGCAATACTGATTTACTGTTAAGAACAGATATATGCCTGCTCCTAAGTAGTACCCCACAGTATTCTCATAGTAACCTCAGCCATAACTGCTCTAACAGATATATTATTGGGAAAAACGTATTTCCAGAAGCTGGAATATGAATGATGCATGCCATCAAAACACACATCCRAATTTATTTTTCTCTAGTGGCACTGTAAACAAGTAATAAATCTTTGCTGGTCAAAAATAAATGCTGTTATGGCAGTCCATTATGCTGATTTCTATACCATCAAAATATTAAACCCTTCATACAGGTCAACGTATATTTTTGTATAAAATATATGGTATTTTATACAAAAAAACCATATAAAATTGTTGACCATATAAAATAGCTGTGCACATTTAAAAGAAGGCTCTCATATTAAAACAAGAAAACTAAAAATAGAAACCACTTTGTCTTCTGTGGTAAGATCATCCTAGCTTACTTAAAAGTAATTTACTCTGAAGCTTTTTACCTCCTCATCAGATGTTAAGTGCTGAACTGAAGTCTCATGTGGGCTTTGAGATAACTTTATTTCTGGCTGTACATCTGGATGGACAGAGGAGTCCCAGAAGTTGCACTCAGATGCCTGCTTTGTCCAGTCAAGTGCATCCCAAACTATTAACTCACCTATGTGAGAACCCGTCACAAAAGTCAAATCTGAAGGGGAAAAAAACACATATGGAAATCACATGATATTAAAAAATTAATTCCACACAAAATTACAACCCTAGTAATGGAAGACAGCCTATTTATGTGTAGAGCTATGTAGAATGTGCAGTACACAACTGACTAGACAACAACCTCTCTCTTTGAGTAAATACTCATCTAAGTGCCTAGAATTCTCAGGGGAGCTCTCTTGAAAATTAGAACTAGGAAGAGCATTCACTGGTCACAGTGCACAGTACAGAGTTTCAGAGGCAAGGAACACTACCAGAAGTGTGTACAAATATTTGAACTTCATTTGTACCTACAAAGCCCTTCTATTCCTTGGAGAAGCATGTGTATAGACATCCCTCAGACATAACAAAGTATGTCTTTGCCAAAAACAGAGATAATAATCACAAATTAAATGAATGAGTTAAGGCAATATTGAAGTAGCTGCTCATTAACTTGTTTATCACATGTGGAAAGAAACTTCTACAGCAATACTTAATGCAGGTAGCATCTGGCCTTTTTAAGCCAAACACTGCTTGCCTTTCATAATCAAAAAGGAGAAAACAATGGCAACAGTTAAGATCAGAAACAAGTCCATAGAATCCAAGTTTTCTTTTTTCCAGCCTCTTCTAACCTCTGTAACACAGCCCCTTTGTGACAACCAGGCAGACACAAGATATACATAAGGATAAGGAGTATCCATAAGGATACTCTCTATTCCACCAGAAATACCTTTTCCTGGTCTCTGGGGGTGCTCCATAGAAAAAAAAGACARGGAAGAAAAGAGTATAAGGGGCTGATACTTGCAGCAGAGTTGACACAATTTCAGGTATTAGTTCAGTATTACCCTAATGAGCAGCATAGATCATATCAGCTTCCAGACCCTCTCTATAATGGATCTATATGCAGGCTCACATCTGCACCCTCTGAACCTTCAGTTACCTTAGGACTACAGCTGCAAGGGACATGGCATTGCATATCCCATTTTAAGAGTAAGAAGGAACARGACAAAGAAGTAGCAGTTTTAACTTTCCGAACACAAAGACCAAGAGTTCCATTTCCATCAATGACTCTTCTATATTACAACTTGCCTGGTTTCATTTCACTGTTAATCCATAAACAGAGGAATTATATTTTGTCATATCACTACCTTTGCAGCTACACAAGAAGGCCCATCCACTAGTTCATAATTTTCAATCCAGTTAAAACTTTGGTTCAGATAAAAAGTCCATAGGTGAAATATCCCACTGATACCTAACAAAACCAGTAACATTATAAAATGACTCTTACCATTGACACTGACTAATGATGAAATGTTATCCTGATGGTCAACAAGGCGCTTTACTTCAAGGATATTCCAACCTTCAGACCCATTGTTASAAGCACTCAACCTAAAAATTACTTCAAAGATAGAAAAATTCTCTAAATGAGCTTTTTCATTTGGAGTAAGACAGAGCAATGCTTAAATAAAACAACATTTTTAGAGACACAAATTAAACATTGTAAGTGAGACCATGTAAGAGCCAATTATGATCACGCATAACATCAAAAAACAGGGAGCAGTTATTTCAGTTTTGCCACTAAGACCTCTTAACAACAGCAATTGTATCATGAAACACTTCAGCCTAGTAATTCTGAAATCCAGAGAATTGGTCAACACCAGAAGTGAAAAGTATCAGACACCTTTATGGATAAGTTACTAAAAGTGGAACATGTTTTTTGAGGACTCATCTATCTGAAACACTAATATCCAAAAACAATGCAATATCCTCTACTAAGGTGATCAATATTGTCAGAAATTAAGACTTTATTTCAATCAGTCTTGAAATTTCTTTTCTATCTTAAGGATACTCCAAAAACTACTCATTATAGCTTTGGATAGTAAGAGATACCAATACTTCATACTTCAGATCCCGGGACAAGGAGGCTCTAGAGAATCTGAGTATCCGACAGCTCAGGTRAACAGTTACAGATCTTCTCAAGAAGAAAAAAATGTAAATTGCTGCAATCAGATCTGGACAGGTGGCACTAACACTGAGGGAAGCTGACAGAGGAGCTCATCACACCACTCTCTGTCATTTATCATAATGTCTTCCTAAACCAGGGAGGCCCCAGACAAACAGAGGTTGGCCAATATGATGCCCATCCACAGGACTGGTTGTAGGAAGGACTGAGGGWACTACAGGACTGTCAGCCTAACCCCAGTGCCAGGCAAACTGATGGAACAAATCATCCTAAGTGTGATCGCACAGCGCACACAGGACAACAAAGGACAGCGTGGGTTTAAGAAAGACAGGTCCTGCTTAACCAACATGAGCAGTACCCAGGTGGCCAAGTAGGCCASTGGCATCCTGGCCTGGATCAGCAATAGTGTGGCTAGCAGGAACAGGGCAGGGATTACCTCCCTGTACTCCACACTGGTGAGGCCACAACAACCCCTYGAGGCCACACCTCAAGTTTTGTGTTGTTCTGGGTCCTTCAAGACAAGAAAGACACTGAGGTACTGGAGTGTGTCCAGGCAGAGATGGTGAAGGGTCTGGAGCACAAGTCTTATGAGAAGAGAGCTTAGCTTGCTTAGCAGGGAGTAAAGGGAGACCTTATCACTTCTTACAACTACCTGAGAGGAGGTTGTGGCAAAGTGAGCACTAGCCTCTTCTCACAGGCCACAAGTCACAGTAGAAAAGGAAGTGGCCTCAAGCTGTCCAAAGGGAGTTTCTGGTTGGACATCAGGAAGAATTTCTTCACTGAAAGGGCAGCTARGCATTGGATTGCCCCGGCATGTGGAGGAATTGGCATCCCTGAAGGCATTCAAGAAATGACTGGACATGGTACTTAGTTCTATGGCCTAGTTGGCACAGTGGTGACTGGTCAAGTTTAGACTCAGTGATCTTGGAGGTCTTTTCCAATCTTAGTGATWCTATGATTGTAAATATAGAAAAGTTTTGTATGTCATGCATAGCTCTAAAAAATTCTTGAATAAGATTAGCATTGYCTCCTCTTTGTCAATGGTAAAAAAATAAAAGGTGGCTGAACACCCCCTAATACAATTTACTTTTCCTGTACAATTCCAGCACRTATCTCTGATAAGCAGCTGTTATGGAGGAGCATGAACACTGGAAAATGCAAGATACTCACTTAGTTCTTTGCCAACTGCTGCTGCAACACAGTTTTTGGGCAATTCAACCAAAGCACTGATGCCTTTGGAAAAAAAAAARGGGGGGGATAAGAGAGAAAAGGATATTGATTGATCRCAAGAAAACACAACAAACTGGTAATTCCTTGTTAATAAAGTTCTTAGCAATCTTCTTTCCACTTATCAGAAGAGAAAGTTAAATGGCATCAGAAATGAACAGATTATCTCAAACGGAGGTAAGGTCAGGAGTTTTGGTCCTGAATCAAGCAGAATTTTGAACATCAAACTTGTGGTGAAACGGAAAGTAAATTACCTTTTTATTTTAAATACAACTAAGATATTTATGTCCTAATGCTGGACAGTATTAAAAACACCATGACAATTATTGCAACTCTAAATACAGGCAGTACCAAAATTATTAAGATATTGAACATGCAGATTAAGATGAAGAAGAATAAAGCATATTCTTTAGACAGTTCATCTGTCTTCATTCTGCACAGAATTGCCCCACCTTGTGCTGAAGCACCATGAGAGGGAAATACCCCAAGGAATAAGCAATCTCTTCCCCCACAAGGAAGTCAGAGATTAGGACAGAAGAGACAGCCCAAGACACACATTCCATTGACTCCTTGTAACAAAGTTTCAATAGCACTTCATGCTAAGCACCACAGTCCAACTGGTATTCAGCATGGTATTTCATACTGAACCAAAAGAAGTATTAATATCCTCAAGGATTCAGAAGGCTTTGCCTACCATTACTCTATTCTATGACAAAAATAAGGCCAATATTGGTTCCASCTTTGAATGTAATTCACAGCTTTGTAAGCATCTTGGTAAAGATGCTTAGTTAAGTACAGCAATAACATGCAACAATTTTCTTCACATGGACAGATAATATAGAAGTTTATTAATAGAAAAGCATGACTGACATTGATTTCTGATTAAGTTCATTATATTCCTATCCAAACATGCATTTTCTACATAAGAAGTACTGTTATTCTTAACAATAAAATCTTACCTTTACTGCTCCACTATTACAAATCTTAGAAATTTTTACTTAGAAATATAATAAAACTCCCACTCAATCACACAAAAAGGATTTGGTACAAGTTACAGCAAACACATAAATCAGCATCGGAGCTCTAGCCCTGTAGTCCAAGATAATGTACAGTTACTGAGATCTGAGGTATTCTAAAATTCATACAGCCCAGAACATTAAAGCAGGTCTTAGTTCAGAAACTATTAAATCTGACATTTAAAAAAATAAAGAGTGGCTCTAATACATAATATTATCATTAGAATTAAAATGAATTTGCCAAGTTGGTTTTGCATCATTATACAGATCCATTTTACTTGCACTTTAACAGCAGTAATGAGTCATTTCCATTTTTACCTGCATCAGTAAGATGAGTGGTCTTACACAAGAGATCTAATTTTCGGTTCCAAACACATAGATCACTCCCTCCAGACAACCATACATTCAGTCTTTGAAGAACTGTCAAACACTGCAGAACAAAAATCAGATATATGTCTCCTGCAAAAGTTCTTCAGGGAATTTCTCAGTGATYATGAGCTTCTCTTAGATCTATCTGTAAGTACCATCAAATCAAAAGTATCAAGGTCTCTGAGAAATACTTATTTAACTACACACTAACATGCTAAATTTTTCATCAACAGTGCAAAAACTTTAAATGTTGTAAGCTGCMTTTTTCCAACACAGTAATAAAACCAAGGCACAGCATTACCTTTTTCCAAYACAGTAATAAAACCAAGGCACAGCATTACCTTTGTTCTACATCCTTTCAGAAAGAAAACTGAGGTATTAAGAGTTTCAAAAACAAATTAAGAATCATGCCCACTTCTCAGCCACTCATTATATACCTATCCTTAAATAAAGCATTAATAAACACASCTGCACATATGACCCATGAGCCAGACATTACAGCTTACTGTATGAAACAAAACAACATTCACAGGGTTTCCTCAGTACCTTCACAGTAGAATGGAAACATGACACTTTCTGAACCTGTCTGCCACTACTGCAGTCCCAAACCTGTCTTTATTCATTAAGGAAATGAAAAGGTTTCTATGTATCATAAATGTAAATGCTGTGTTGGGAACTAAATGACAGAATAGAAGAGGTGCAGAGACTCTGTCTCCTAAACCCTGACAGTCTTTTCAATGTTTGGCCTAAATTATATATTCATAAAGGCCTGTTATTTTTGGGATTCATTTTTGTGGCAAGGATTGTATCTACATGTGAACAATAACTAGTGAAACTCCTGTGTAATCCAATTACACCTAGTGGGTATTGGTACCAATAAATTTTGAGATGGGCTGCAGCCTSTGTCAGTGTTACCTTTAAAAGTAAAAACCACAAAAAGCCCATAGAATCTTAAATTCTCTCCAGATCAAAGGATACAATAACTGTTCTATCAGCTGATGCTGTTATAATCAAATCAGTTTCTTCTTCAGTAACATCTGATGAAGAAAATGGTGCTATAGCTGTTATTTTGTGTGTGTGCCCATGAAGTTCATGAAGTTTTTCTCCAGTCTGGAAAACAAAAACATGGAAAAGTAASGTTAAAATAGGAAAATGCCTACTGTAGCACAAAATATAGATATTAAATGGCTTTTKAAAGCAAGAATTTCTATAAATCTAAAATCTCCCTTCCTGAAGTAATTTAAGAATTTGCTACTTACTACCTTCAGTGCTGTTCAAGATCTTAAATTAAAAAACATACTATGAGTTAAGTTTGAAGAAGTAGGACATAATGCAAATTACACTCTAAGTAAAAACCCTCTAAAAGCCCTTAAGAACAAAATTYATTTAATTTTAAGGCAAATACTGGCTATTTGCCCTTCTTAATAAATACTACAGCAATTCAGATTTGTTGAAATTTTTTTTTTTTAATTTTAACTATTGGAAAAGCCTGACCTRTATTTATGGCTGACCTCCTGCCAGATTTATTTAGTATACACATTATCTAYAGATTCAAGCTGGTGCTTTAGACAACTACAGCTACTTCTACTAACATTTTAGTTAAATTGCAAAACCCTACAGACAAACAAGCAGAAGCAAACTGGCATTTTAAACATGCAGATAAAATRTAAGGTAATTTTAACTGCAAATTTCTTGACAGATGTGGAATAATGTTTTAACTTAAAACTACAAATATTTGCTTTCAAAAACACAATAGAAGTCCCAGAAGTAGAAAACAGAACTCAGTTCATAAAGCTGGATATCCAAATGAGTTTTATGTTCTCAAACTTCTCAGAACACTGGGCATATATATTCACACACATGGGTTTCAATATTCAAATCCCTTTACTTTATAATTATAAAATTATAAAAGGCCTTCAAAACTGGCAAGCACTAATGGAAACTATTCAAAAGTTTCAAGTCCCTCCTTTCGTATTTTAAAATTACACCATCATAAACGTCACATAAATTTTTCAGAAGTTTTTAAAGAAAATTTAAAGTCTGGAATTTTTTCTTCCTCAGTTGTTTGATACATTGTAGACCACACAGTAAGTCTCCCCTTGGAACTYCTTATAAAACAAAGTAACTCATATACCAGGCTTTCTTAACCTATGTCTAATGCTCATTGGTTCTCTACAGTTCYGTCAATGATACCAAGAAACCGAGTAGAACAATGATACCAAGGAACAGCAGGTGTCACACTTACAGAGCACTATTTTTACGACAAAGCTAATGTCTTAGTAAGATTTTCAAAAGTTGTAAGATTTTTATCACAGCAAGCAATTAAGGGCCTGTTCCTGCACGGCATGAAATGCTTAATTTCTACTGACTTTGGTATCTTTCCAATTTTGTGATAGCTCTCCATTAATCAATCATAYTAAAAAGGTATTACTAACAGAGCAATTGAAATATATTTAAATCTTGAGTGTMTAAAATAATCCTGTCAGGTTTGGCATCTTGCTACATATTTCTTGAGCTAMTAGTGAGCATTTCAGCATTCACAGCAAACATGGAACATACTCTAAAAGAGTAATTAAAGCCACAACTTCATACGCACTTCTGCTTTTAACACTGTGATGTCTCTAAAATCCTTATGCCATCCCAAAACATTCTAATTTTCAAAACTTTCCCTGCCCTGGGTCTCACCCACCTTCTATGTTCCTAAACCTCCTTTGTACATTAAGATTTAACAGACTCCCTCCACATGTACATTTTCAAACAACAGCCCTGCAGCAATTCTCATTTATTCTGCTTTTTTGCTCCTAGACATTTCTACTTCTTCTCTACAACTTCTACCTCTCCAGAGCACACAAGCCACCCGTAAAAAAGACAGCTAACCTGAGCATTCCAGAGAAATATGATTCCATCATCTCCTGCAGATGCAAACCTGGGAAAAAAAAAACAAACACAAAAAGCCATAACAAACTGAAAACTTCATTATAGCATAATGTAATGGAAAAGCAGTAAATATTTACGGAAGAAAAAAATGCTTACAAGATATATCAGACTCTGTCTTTAAAGAATAAGCATGTACTTGTAAATCCTAACTACAGTTTCCAAACTGAAATAGTATATTTAAATACATAATTATCAACATATACTTAACATAAGAATTCCAGTAGTGTTATAAAAACAATGTCCTCATGGSTCACTTCAGTCTTTTCTAGTCATGACCACCATAATCTATAACCTTGTCTGCTTCCTGAAGGAGCAAGGAATGGTCAAATGATCACCAAAAAAAAAAATCTATTCTTAAAATGAATATAAATGAATATCAGTGTTATGAACTCTGTTTAATTTAATGTGTCAAATGCTGGAGTATTACTTGCAATTTTATCTCAGTCCAGTGTTTGAAGACTCTTGCTGAGGCTTAGCCTTCTTTAGTGATCTCCCAACCAGTATGAACCTTACTTCATGTTCAAAAAGTACAAAAGCAAAGAAGAAAAAGRAAAAAAAAAAAAAAACAACCAGCTTTCTGTTACATTCATAGAGGATTTATTTAGTATCTTCAAAAACCAATCTGAGAAAATTTTCCACTCACTGGTTTTAACTGAGCCACTGAGAAAACAAGAAAATCCTTCTGTAAAATTCTCACTAAGATGATATTATCTAAAGACCTGAAGCGTGAAACTTGGCTTACAATAGCTGACAAAAAGCACACAATGGAATAGCTGCAGAAACTAAATAAAAACATTTCAGAAACTGAGYAAAAATACTCATCTTACTGAAAAGAATCAAGGGAAAAATATTATCACGTGTTTAACAAAATAGAAAATACCATATTCTTGATCAAAAAAAATTAGGAATTACTGTCCAGTAACAAATGAAACAACTCTATTAAACTCCTCAAACTCTTGGAATACTAACCAGCTATACAATTTATTAGTTATCCACATGCTATTTCATAACTTATTTTGGACACTGCCACTAAGGCTTGAGTTTTACAATGATTATCATTATTTTAGTTTTAAAATACCTGCTACAAAATAACAAAGCCCAAAATAGTTAAAGACTTCTTTGTATAAGACAGTATGTGCAAGCTAAGAATACTGTGGTGTTTCTACAAAGATGAATTACACATATTCAGTATACATTTGAGAAAAACATACTTTGAYAAAGAGTTATTTCAATAACTTGTCTGGGGAAAAAAAGGAMTGAAGAAACCACACAAAATTCTTCMGTTTTTATATTAATCTTCTGGTAGACTAGTACACAGAAAAATAAATGTTATGATAATGCACGTAACTTTCCTGACGTATTTGCATTTATGACATTAAAAATTGGCAAGCTAAAAATCCTCCATGGAGTCTTCTGTGAAATTTTATTCATATATATATATATATATATATATATATATATATATATATAATATTAGAAAAGAAGATTCTATGAGCATTTGTGAACTGGAAGAGACCACTAGTATGGTCTCTTCCAATCAATGTGCATGGAGAGGCAGAGAACCTTCCTTCACAAAACACCTGCTGTACACTGCAAGGATAAAAAACAAACTCTTGCCCATGTTAACTTCATGTAGTGTATCCATGAGCGTATCAGTATTTCCCTTCTGTGTCTTCTCCACAAAAGATTTAAATTACTACAGCTCCTTAACAGAGCTACTCCAGCCTATTACTTATATTCTTCATCACTAAACATTTTCTATTTAATTCTCCATATCAGTCAAGAGTCACTACTTTTTATGACTGAATAAAGTCTTCACAACCTTMCTTTTAAGGCAGAAAATTATTTCTTCTTTTGTAGAATTATGTTAAAGAAAATGCAAGGTTAATTTAGAGAAAACTAGAATAGAAACTAGATTGTAATGTACAGCCATCATAATTCATTCTCTCAGTCACACTTCTTAAGTGAGAAAGTTAAATACAATTACTTCATCTTCTTAACCAGTTTTCCAGTTTTTAGATAACCCTGTCCTCAGAACATAAATGACTCAGTCTTCAGAAGTTACAGATAGAGTTTGTCAGGAAATATACAAAAAAGCTGCATTCAGCTGAAACCTGAAGGAGGRAAACAAAGGAATTATCAGGTTTCAAAAAAGTATAGCAAGTTGAACCAGATAAAACTGGAAGAGACATGTAATGCAGAAGTTAGRCATACGGTGACTTTTGCTAAGTAGTCATTCCAAATAAAGTGGCTAAAAAATTTAAAACCTGAAAAGTTAAAAAAATTGCATTAACCAAAGCTCAAGTGAATTTAGCAGCATAGCATCAAAAGGAAGTATAACAGAAGATCAGAAARAAAGGAAAAGCAACACTCATTATTATTGAAGATGGCATGTCCAGCTGCTACAGCACATCTGTAGGAGTCTATTACATTGTTTTGTTCAAGAAGGAAGTAAAACAACAGCTACCCTCAATTCAGAAACACAGAACACACGCATCCTGTCAGGACAGCAGCAGATAGTACTGCATGGTGTCCTGTGAAAATCTGTGCATGCACAGAAGGCAACATTGWGACCAGAAACAGACTGAAAAAGAACAGCTGAATTAGCTAGAGGCAATTCTTATAAACAAATAATATGTACTGAGAAACATAACATTATCATCATTATTTTCTCATTCAAGTATTACTTAAAAGAGAAGCCAAAAGATAAAGAAACATAACAAGAAAAGGGAGTATTTACCCCTTGCCTTGACACCAGTTTTTCCTGCCCTCAATCCCCAAAAGTTAAAAAACAGGATTAAAATACTACATTTTTACAAACATATTGCCAARAACATAGTGAAACAATCTGAAATGGTATTTCATACCTGCAATCATCTATTTGCACTAGAAATCGTACTATATCTTGATGGCCTTTCAGCACGAGGAGCTCAGTGTAAGGATTCTGTATTTGTTCTTCACCAATTGTCTGTACAGAAGATTTCTAAAATTCATWAAAAAGGAAGTAAATTTATTTTATACTAACATAATTATTTTCATCAGGTCTTTGTAATGTCTAACAATCTACATAAAGACTCACATGTGAAGTTTCTGAAATACCATTTTACCTTAAAAAAAGTAATTATAAAATATCATTACCTGATATTTCATGTAAATAATAGTTTTCTATAGCATGTATTTTAAATCATGATATAGTATTTTCTGTTCAACAAAAACATTTTGTACCAGTTTAATCACTGATACAATGAGATGAAAACCCAGCTCAGTTGTAAGCTGTCATGTGAAGCCAGCTTCATGATTCAATTCACCATACATTCTGTTTTTCACTAAATTACACCTCTTATGAGATGGCTGTGAACCTCTCATAGCTTCCACCTACTGTTCAATTTTAAAATCCTATATAAAGACAACATATTTAAAACAAATAAGAACAAATGCTGTTCTGTTCCGTAATATTTACATCACCCATTGCTACTCTATTCACAAAATACCAAAGCAAACTGCTTTAAAAAGCATAGAGAATGAGTAATCATTTTATAGAACAGCATCTGAAATTACCCCAACCAGACTATTAATTAAAAGAACAATCAATCACTTAGAGCAAGCTGATCACTAGGCAGGGTCAATAAAATACTGCATAGAACTGCATTTGCAAGGCAAAATAGTTCTGCCAATCTCAATCATTATTTTATTTCAAGACAACTTTTTTGTAATTAAATTCTTAAACATTCTGGAACAACTTGTCAGACACAATTTTTTTTTAAAAAAAACATCTGAACAGCTCGGTAGTTATTCAATTACAGCATTCACTCCCCTCTACATTTATTTTGTACAACAGTCAACATCATACTATTTCCAAGACTGTCCTTTCTTTGAAAATTTCAACAGAATGTACATCATAAAAACAGCAACTACAGAGCACTGTACAACATCTAGCACACAGGTAATACCACATGAAAGACAACCATGTTATCCTCAGAAACATGAACTTTTTCTTGCAGGAYTAATAAATTATCTTCTATTACTTTGATATTGGTACTATGGTAATACTCTTCAGAAACTAAGAAYGACATAGTTATTAATATGGATGGAATGAAACCTGTGGTTATTTTAAAAAATAGGAGTTCTTAATTTTTAAATTAAGCTCTTGTGATTTTRTCTTGGTTTTGTGCTACCTGATACATTTCATGAAGCAACTGTTCCTCAATTTATGCAATCACATGAGAATAGCAGTTCCCCTTTAAAATAATGTAAGTAGAATCTGCATAGATATAACAAGTTAAAGAACTTGTTCACCCATCAAAAGGTAATCAAAATACTCCTTAAAAAAAAAAAGTTTTAAAAATACTAAGGAAATCTCAGTGTATTAGCAGTACTGCAGTCAGAAAGCATAAATTCTAAAAACAATGTCAACACCATTTTGAAAAACTCAGGATTTGTATCAGTAACACCCCGATTCTACCGTCTGATGTCACTTCCTCTTCAATAGAAGATGGTGTTATTTCTTTTGAACAATATGTCTAATCTTAATTCTAACAATGCTTCAGAATACTGGAAGGTACAGGGCTGATAAGGTACTTATAGATGAGAACAAAATAACATCTTTTTCCCCAGAAATGTCATACAACAAGTTGCGAGCTCTTCAGATCTTCATTAATATTTACCCATGTGTTGGGTTTTATGAGCATTCTTTCTCTAAAGAAATCAAATTTTTTGTACAAACTAGTAACTGGTCTCTCCTGTAGCAACACCAAGTTTTGCAGGTAAAAGCTGGATGTTGATGTTAATGGAATCTATTCCAAACATGTATATTTTTATGCATGATCTGTAAGCAACACTACAGTAATCAGGAAAAAAAAAGAAAAAAAAATCATCTCAACCTCAAAACTTCCTATAACCCCTATGATGTGAAGCATTTAAAAAGTGGGATTTTCAAAAGCAATTAATTAAAAACATGGATATCAGAGCATACAGTAACACTGAACCATGGATCATGACACATTAGCTCCTATGGATCATTATGCTCCTGCACTTAAGTGCTCCCACTGCCAGGGCCACCCTGCCTAAGATGAACACCCCAGCTGGCCATCAACCAAACAGATTCAGCACTGTAAGTCTAAATTACTTCCAATTCCATAGTGGAAAAAAAACAACAACAACAAAAAAAAAAAAAAAAATAGGTAAGGAGAAATTTCCATTTCACAAATACAAGACAGCTTTGCCACAGGCTTGCTCTATTCACCCAGTGCAATGCCACTCCAACACATCTGTTGGAAATGGCACAGGAAACAAACACCGTAAGTCCACAGCCCACACTGCTGTGGGCTCTCTTACCTATTAAGAACTAATGCTGGCGAAGATTATTAGATGAAACAATATAACATCATGGAAGGGGGAAAAAGGTCGAAGGACTAACCCCMCAGCAATACTTGTTCTTCAGATTTTCCACTGAGAAGTAAAATTATTACTCTCATTCCACAACTCTGTGAGAACAAAAGCCCTGTGGATTGGATKTAACCAAGGCATGAACGGCAAAATGGAAGAAGCAGGCCACACCGTGATTCATCCTAATGCTTTATTAAATCACAGTATATAAACCAAACACAGAGTGTAAACTTTGGAGAGGGACAYACTACAATGCAGTTTTCTAGCACATCTTAGAAAACTGAATCGTATTTCCTATTTTCCTTCTAAAAACAACTGCACACAAACTTGCAAATATGACTGCAGTGCAACTGGCATTTTGACTGATGACAAAAGTCAGAGGTATTCCCACACATCGTCATTCCAGCCTGGTGCAGACCCAAATTACGTGCTGACCTTTGAAGTCAACCATGATATTGACATAACTTGCTCATGAACAGTAGCTGAAAAATAATTATTTCCTCATACCTCCCCAGACTACAAAAGCACTAAGTGTATGGAGCGCAGCAATACTCTAAATTAACTCTTGTCAAATCCATGCTGATAACTTCAGCAGACTCCTAAGAGACATGAACATTTCCAAAATCTCTCCCTCTAATTCACTAACATTACTCTTAATCTGAGTAGCAGCAAAGATGTCAGTGTATAGTGCACTCCGTAACAAAGCATATTTCATGGATGARGAACTAAGAAGAAATGCTGGAAAGCAACTACAAACTACTGTGACTCATAAATAACAATTTACTACGTATAACTTACATTATCGACCTCAGAGTCCTGAAGGCAGGACTTGCAAGAACTGCATGTGAGCTACACACCATAACTCCCGTCGAGCAGGAGCTTAGCTCGGTCGTTCTGCTGTTCAAAGAATCAGTCAAGTTGGGAAAGACGTCTGAGACGTCGTATTTTGAGACCGAGCCCAAACTACGACAGACACCACCTCCTCAACTASACCACGRCACTGAGTGCCAGGTCCAGTTCTTAAAAACCTCGAAGGATGGTGATTCCACTATCTCCCTGCGCACTCCATTCCAATATCAARTCACTCTTTCTCTGAAGAAATTAYTTCTGATGCTCAGCCTGAATCTCCCCTGGTGCAGCTTGAGACTGTGTCCTCATCCTGTCACTCCTGGGATAGGAGACTAATCCCCAGGGATACACCCTCCTTTCAGGYAGTTGGAGAGAGCGACAAGATCTCTCCCCTGAGCCTCCTTTTCCCCAAGATAAAACTACCCGAGCTCCCTCAGCTACTCCACATAGGACTTGTGATCCAAACTCTGCACCACCTCTGTTGCCCTTCTCTCGATGCTCCCAGCACCTCAATGTCCTCCTTGAACTGAAGTGCCCAGGCCTGGACACTTTAAGGCTCGCCTCTGTGCTTTCCCACCTSCCCTGTTTCTCTGCGAAGACGCCCGCAACCCATTCTATCAGTCCTCGCAGGCTGCCTCGCAGGCCGAGACCCGGCCCGGAGCACGACCCATCCCGGGGCCAAGACCCACCCAGCGGGAAAGGCCACGGCCCAGAGTATCCCGACCTCATGGCACCGCCAGCCCCAAGGGCTCCGCAGGGAGCCGCCTCACCTCTGCCAATCCCTGCGGCTCCCGGCCGCCGCCGATCAGCCAGCGCAGCATCGGGAGCGGGCCCGGGACCGCGTCCGGCCCCTCCTGCGGCACCGACGGGGCGGCAGTTCAGCGGCAGGCTGCTCAATCGAGCTCCGCGCGCAGACCCGCCCGCCGGCGGGCGGGGCCGGGCGAGGCCGGAGCAGTCGATCTCCGAGCGGATGCGTTATGAGGGGTGGGCGCGGTGTTGGTGCGCGGCTTCGTACGACGGGCAAGGGAAAGATTTACTGAGCTTTTACCTCGCTGTCTTCTGACGCCAGGGAATATTTATGCTATKACCTTTTACCATATTACCGTGTTGCATATTACCACATTACAATTATGTTATTGCATTTTATTGTGACGGTCTTCAATTGTTTCTTGAAATGGGATGAGCGCCAAAATATTTTCTAAGTAACAGATTTCCCATGGCTATGGCTGTTTCCAACCTCCCCCGCCGASGTCTTTGATGCTCCTGACAGGATGAAGCAACAAATGTGGGTAAACTTGCCYGACTCACTGTCCTGCAACTCTSTTTTCCTTCATGGGATCACAGAGCCATAGGATGGRTCAGGTTGGAAGGGRCCACAGTCACAGGGAGTTCCAACCTCCCTGCTCAGGAGGGTCATCCTAGGCCACATGGCACAGGATTGTGTCCTGGCAGYTCTKGAGTATCCCCAGWGAGRGAGATTCCACACCCTCTCTGGTCAGTCTGTTCCAGGGCTCAGYCACCCACACAGTAAYAAAGTTCTTCCTCATGTTCAGGTGGAATTTCAAGTGCATCAGTGTCTGCCTCTTGCCTCTTGTTCTATTGCTCAGCACCACAGAGAAGACCCTAGATCCATCTCCTTTACACTCTTTAGACAACTATAGACATTTATGAGGTGATGCATTAATCCTGGAAGCCTTTTAAGTATTAGATGAATGYGGGGCAAGATCACAAGACCCATCCCAAAAGGCCACACAAACCCCATTCTTGAGCAGACACAARAAACCCTGGAGGTGTACAGACATGTCCAACAGGCACTACCCTCAGCATCTGAATTCACTTGTATGGGCAGGTCACTTGCCCTGATGGATTTTTGCCCACATTTTTTCAGAAAACTCCATATGATGCTTGAGATTTCCCATGGGGTAGGAGATTATGGGGTTTTTCTAAATCACAGAATCATTGAGTGTTCTGGGTTGGAAGAGGCCTTAGGGTTCATCTCTGCCATGGGCAGGACTATCTTCCACTGTCCCAGGTTGCTCAAATCTCCAACCAGTCTGGCCTTAAACATTTCCAGGGACGGGGCATCCCCATCTTCTCTGGGCAACCTGTTCCAGTGCCTCACCACCCTCACAGTAAAGAATTCCTTCCTAAAAGCCAATCTAAATCTACGCTTTTTCAGTTCAAAGGCATTCCCTCTCATCCTATCACTTCATGCCCTTGTGAAAAGACCCTCTCCATGTTTCTTGTAGGCTCCCTTTAGGAACTAGAAGGCCATAAGAGGGTTGACTCTGAGCTTTTGCTTCTCCAGGCTCAACAATCTCAATATTCTCAGCCTTTCTTTCACAGGAGAGATGTTCTACCTCTCCTGAACATCTGCTATTGACCAGTCTRTGTGTGTAAAGCATGGGATGCTATGATAAAATTACACTGTAATAACCTAAGTTCAACAAATATTTGTGGTGTCTAACCTGAGTTTTGCCATTTGTTAACTGCTGTGAATTTCTTGCAGCTTTGTAACCAACTGAAGCTGATGAAAGTCATAAACCAATCTTAAAGCAGTTTTGTTTACCTGCTTGAGCAAACTTCTGCTTTTTCATTTCAGTTCAATCATGCTGATTTCCATCTTAGAGGTACAGTTCCTGCAGGCTAAGGGCACAGCCAGTGGAATTAGTTGGTGCATGTAGATACCCCTGCCAGGGTTTCCATGGTAATCAGCAGTTTTGTCATCAGCAATCTGGTCCCTGGCAGTGTCCCTAAACAATTTTGTATATTCTCCAAACTGGCAAGTGTTGAGCCATTTTGTTACATTTTATTTATTGGATGAAGGACTGCACAGYATAATGTTATTTACAGTTGTATTACCTGTATGACCACTTGAGATGAGCTGACCACAACCTCCTTCCACCATCCCCCTGCACATCTGCAGGAGGAAGAGAATTTGTGAGTAAWGTTGAGCCCAGAAAGAAGGAAGACATGAAAGGAAGGTGTTGTAACATGTTTTTCCCCTCATTTCTCATTATGCTACTCAGTCTGATTTGATTTGCAATAAATTAAATCAAATTTTTCCCAAGTCACGTCTGTTTCCTCTGGATGGTAATTGGTGGCTGATGTCCCCCCATCCCATGAGACTTCTGTTGTACTTTCTTTCCTTCGTCCAGCTGAGAAGGGGAGTGAYAAAACAGCTTGRTGGGCACCTGGCATTCAGCCAGGGTCAACCCACTGCAGACGGAGTTCAGGAGAGTGCTTTTTATCTCTTTAATTAAAGCTGACTTCAGAATTCTGTTTCTGAGCATCTTTTCATTCCTTCTTAAACTTACAATACTGTCTGCTTCCAGAATTCTCTGCATTTTCCGTTTCTCTGCTTTTGTAGGTTGTATGAATTTCTGTACACTTCTTTTTTGCATCCTTCTTGCAATCTTAAAAATACAGTTTTTGTTGTTWCTATTTCAAACATCTAATGTATTGTCCACTTCCAGGAAGCAGAAGCAACTTCTCAGTTTTCCAATGTAGTTGGTACATGTGCTGTGTTTGCTGTGGTGCCTGGGTAAGGAGTGCAGTCAATCACAGCATTGCATTTGCTAGGCTAAGATGCAGTGTTTTCTGCAATTTATGGCTTGTTGCTGTCAACCATTGGCAAAGGATTGTGCTCAGGGTCTTAAACTATGCAAAAATGATGGAGTGTTGGAGGATAACACTCGCTGCAGGAAATTTGCAGGACATGTTGTGATTACACGATCACACTTTTCCACCAATGGGACATTTCTTGTCCCCAGGCTTTAGTATCTGAATGGAGGAATACTTTTTCTTCCCACCTTCTWGCAGGATGGCTTCCCTTTTAACTTGCCCCAGTGAGATCCTGGCCTCTGCAATAGTGACTAGGCATAGAAACTGTAACTAGGTTATCTCTTGCTCTATTAACTAAAATTTCCATTATGTCACATAATTGTATATCTCTTATAAATTGCTGAAGCCTATTACAGTTTCCTCAAGTTACACAGTTCAAATTTTTTTAATGGATTTTATTCATTGAGTAGACTTCCTAGGAACAGGTGAATAGTTTACAATCAGTCTTACTGTAAGAATTACTTGGAGAGATTTTTACAAAGGAACTACTAGAAAACATTATTTTAAAGGCGACTTCTCTAAAGCAGACCATATACCTCTGAGATACAATTGTGATTCCAAAATTCATGCCTAATCCACACAGTATTTTCCTTTATGTCCAATAAATAGATCCGTTGAAAGGTGCCTGCAAGGATTTCACACCCTGCCAAGATCAAATACAATCCGAAACACTTCTTTTATTAAAGAAACAGAAGCAGCCAACAGATGTATTTCAATGGACAGCATATATGCTACAGTCCTTTACAACCAGCATATATGCCTTAAAAATCCATGCTGCTGTTCCTTGTRTTCAATGGTGGTCAAACCCACCCCCTCAGGAAACGGCTAACTTTGCATTCCCAGATCAGTTGAGTGCTACAGAAGTTCAGTCTCTGCTGTTATTCTTACAGAAAAATTATCCATTTCAATTCTGTACACCCTCTTAGAAGTGCAAKGTGACCCTGGATGATGGGGGATAGCACAACTAAGTGTCACCTGCATCTTTCTGGAGCTTGAGGCCATCTGTCTAACCTGTTCACTTTGTGACTGAAGGTGATAAAAAGTGCTGAGAAAAAATGGACCCTGTGTATCCGGGCAGTTCAAGGGCACCTTCGTAGATATGCAGTGTGCCACTCATGGCATTCCTTACAGGATTCAATTCATTTTGTCGCATCACCACCTATCTCCCAACTAACCACCAGCATTTAGAGGTTTAGGAGAAGGGTAGGAGATCATCCAGCAATACCACCTGAGCACATTGAGTTCCTCCTCTTGGCCTGAATCCTGGTTGCACTTGACCTGGCCTGTGAATATTAGTTTGATTTGGGTGAGCCTGAATCTAAACTCCAGGAAGTTGTGAGGTAATGGAAGTTCAACCACAGGTGGTAATTAACTTGACCTCATTTATCCTAAGGGAATCTTTGCAGTTCCAGCCATGGTGTTGTATCTGAGAGAAATGTTTCCCCACCTTGACGAAAGGTTCAGCTGCTTCCATTATGGAATTCTGGAGTTGCTCACAGGCCAAATAAATGTATGGGTTCAGATTCATAGATGAAAATAAACAGTTTTGTGTTTTTCTAGATTTYTGTGGCTGCAAGAAAAGGCTTTGTCACCCCTTCTAGTCAACGGCTTCAGCTACCCTTGAAGCCACAGTACAAATTCACATGTTGCCCAGTTATAAGACACATTTGCATGCTGTGTTTTTCTCTGTTGACCAAATGACCCATGATGTGAGCAAACTCAAAATCACTGCCCCTAAAGACAGGCATCCTTCATGGTCCACAARGATACCCAAGTTCCCAGATCCCAGACCCCAGAGCAGCTCACTGGATGGAAGGACCATCAGCAGGTACCTGAGTGCTTCAGGCTCTTTGTACCGTGATGCAGTTCAWCATACAAGCTGAGATGGAGCCAAGTAGTGCAGTGCTCCTCTCCACCCTTTCATGAAGAATTTCAGCAGAGAAGTGGAGAAGGGTATCACTCCGCTCCTGGCCAAAGTAAAACTAAAAGGTGACTTGATTAAATTCTCAAGAAAATCTCTTCTCCCCACCTTGGCCTTAGTTTAACATCTAAGTGTTAACATTATCACACTAACATAGCACTTCTAAGTGTGCAAAACGTGTATTAATTTCTTCTGTCTGGTCAGATTCAGAAAAGTTCACCAAAAGTGCAGATGAATACTAGTAGTGTGGGCGTGCTACCCCACCCACATACTAATAGCCTTCATTTGTATTAAATTKTAATTTCTGGCAAAGATTCTTCTCAGCTCTCACTTTTGTCATACTGGCACAATCCCTGAAATTAAAGTCAATGAAAATCTTATTTTTAACACTAGTTTAATGGATTAGAGTTGTTGTCTGTGTATTTCCATTTTTAATGCTTTGATGTTGCAGTTTATCTGTGCTTGAACAATGCCTTTTCTGCCTTCACAAACTGTGGCCTTCTCCATTTGATGTAATCTAGTCTTTTCTATGTGTTGTCAATAAATAAGCTTATTTTTGTGTTTCTTGTGTTTGGTTTACATTTATCTGTGAAAAATAGAGTACCTCATACAGAGTGTAATGCTGTGTTTCTCGTCACAAAGCAAATTGKTTTGCTTCTTCAGTGCCTATTTCTTGTATTATGTTCTTGCTGAAGGTCTAAGGAAGCAAGTGCCATAAAATAGAATAACACCTGCATGAATTCCTCAAAGTCTGACTGTACTTTGGGAAGAAAATGGAGTGAACAATTTTTTTTATCTGACAGTACAAATTGCATGCTGCTCTGATCTAAAGTGGACTGTGATGGCAATATAAACCCCCAGGTGGCATTCTAACCTTGTTTTTCTAAATCGTTTGTTTTCATAAGGAATGGATCTGATTCTTTTGTTTAAAAAGAAATTTTCTTCACCCYCATGGTAGATTTGAACAAAGAAATTAAAGCCATAAGCTGATTTTTTTTGAGGCTTCCAATTTGCACATTTTGTTGATTCAAATGCAGTAGCCTCAAATCCAGCTTGAAATYTGATAGATGTTTGATGGAATGATGTAAATTATACTATATTCCAGAYACTAAAGTCCTTAATGTGATGATGTTCTGCAACAGCTATTCAATAAAAGATACCATTTGAATTTTGAAAATCACAATTGCACTAAAATACTTTGCAACAAATTAACGAGAAAAGCGTAAAGCCAATTGTGACTAATACCTTACAACACATGGATATTAACTGATGCGGGGTTACAGTGAAATCCAGGCAGAATTCAATATTATGACAACATGAAACCAGTATGATTCTGGTTGGATTTCTGTTACCTTCCAGGAGGATCAGGTAGGCCTTTGCAAAGAGCACAACTTGTACCTCCTACCTTAGGCACCCTGTTTGTGTACCAAGGGTGCTGATGGTTCACCTTCAGGTCCCTCATTCACCAGGGGAGGGAYGGCTCCCACAGAGATCTACTCAGGCTACCTCACATAGCTCCTCAGCTGAGTTGCTCCCTGCTGAAGCATTTCTTTCCCCACCAGCTTCATAGTTCAAAGATGGGGTCTAGCGTCACTTTTACAATGTTTATTCCCTTTCAGCTCTCTCATACGCAGATGTTATTTTGTTAGTGAATACTTTCTTCCACACAAAAAAACTTTGCAGTCACACCTCAGTTCCTTTCTTCCAACTTTTCTCTGCAACAAACTTGCCCACAACTTCCTTAGAAACCACTGGGCTGATGTGCTGCAAGTTGTCCTTACAGSTCTGGCCAAAACTGTCACCTAGTCATGTACACCATGGGCTAYCCCACCTGCAACTCTTTGCAACCTCTGCTTATATTTGGATTACAATCTCTTTGAAAGGCAGACCAGTTTAGCTTGTATTTGTGCAACACTTGGACAAATGGAGTCTTTGCCCCTCTTTAGGATTCTAGTGGGATACAGAGCACAAATACACAGTAGCCATATTTAATAAAGCAAATGGAGGTAATTTAAATTACTGCTTAAAACATATCAGTATGTAATAAGTCATAAATAAAAATCGTCCTACACTCTGCCCTGGATATCTTTCAGACTGTACTTTTRGAGGAGTCACTAACTCAGAGTATCATCAATCACATTTCCTAAAGCAACAAAACCCAAATTGCTGCCTCACTATAACATCTAAGTAGCCAGAAGGCACGGAGGGAATGTTTGAAATTCAGACTTAATCTGTCTTTGTTGTATTACAGCCCTAAAGCTCTCAACAGTCTTTCTGAAAAGTCATTCCAGTAAATTTTTTCAGTATAAGGACCAAGCCATAATTTATAGCAGACTCTTGCAGGTGATATCTATGGGCTTTGGACTGGACAAATGTAAAACTTCTTGTGTTTAAATGGATTTTTAAACAAAGCCAAAGTATGTTTGTTCACAAAGGCTTATGAGTTACCCTTTGGGCTGTCTTGCACTGTACACATTATACATTTCTGTTATTTTCACATTTGTCAAAYGCATTTTTTCATCCCAAGTTTTCTAGTGACATTTAGGTAAGGATATGTTTAAGTGCTATGCATAAATATAAAATTTTAACACCCTCCCTTTTGTAGTGAGTCTGAATTTTATCACAGGGTATTCTCTTCTTCCCTAATTCAGAAATGCTTGAGAGAATCCTTTGCCCTTACAAAAAAAAAAAAAAGTTCCTCTTGAGAGGTAAAGTATAGCCTGACAGCTGATCACAGCAAAGTTTCGTGCATGTAGCAGAAAGGTCCAAAATGGAAGAAGCCTCCCTGTCTTAGCTGTAGAATTGTCCTGGTTTAGGACAAGAATACTCTGGCAGATTCAGCAAAATGCYTTCAATACCTACAGCACATTAAGTAATCACAATGAGAGGATGGGTCATTTCTTATCGTACCAAAGAAGTTGTTGAATGTCCTCTACTGTTAATTTTTTAATTCCCTTGGGGTGACACTCAGTTCCTGGCCATATGAGTACACTGACAGTGTAATGCATATACACAGCTAATCTCTGCAGCTACAATGGTGAGATACTGCTAGAACAGATTTATAAAGACCAACACATAGGATTCTAGACCTGGTGCACCATATCAGCGGCAAGTCTGGTTCTCCACTCAGAGAACACTAATTCACACCCACACATAAGCACAGAGCAGTCACCTTAACCCCMCTCATCATATCATATGACCAGAAGTTCAGCTCAACCAAATATAAGTGAAAAAGGGACAATAGCACTCACCTTTTGTATCATGGAGACGCTGGAAAGAGACTGGAAATTGGGAAGGGGTTTTAATCAAAGGTTTTGGTCAGAGAAACTCTTACAGGGCTGCACAATGACACACAGGCAGCCTCAGAAAGAGCCTATATTGACAGAAGTGGTGATTATCCTGGAAAATCCCATCCTGTACTCCTGTCATCATGCACCAGTCTGGCAGAAAAACTAGCAGGGACATATAATTAGATCAAAGATWTCAAAGATGCACATACCTTGCTCTGATCTCTGAACTGAGCATGGTGGTGATAGGGCAATTTCAGCATTTATTTGACAAGATCCAATCTAGCAAAGTATTTCTATCATGTTCCCTATATACCATATCTGAATTGCCATCAAAAATTGTCACCAAAATATTAAAAGGCAAGTCTGTGTGTACAAGTGTTGCCTGGACACTCTGTGGGCCACATGCTGAAAACTGGATTTCATCCCCTTTCTGTTAATCAAGAGAAATCTTCCTGTTCAGATTAACAGAATAAAGCCAAATCCTTGAGCATATTATTTTATTAATTTATTCYAAGTAACTTACTGGGAATTAGGCAACTAAATATCTGAAGGAGTAAAGGCTCAGTCATAAAAGACAAAATATGGTATGACTGCAAGGTACAGCCTCCAGYTATGAAATATACTGAGGTTACATGAGCACCAGATATTGAGGTTTTTTTCTTTCTCATTTCAGTCTGCAGCATTTGCAGTAAAATGTCATTCAAGTTTACATAATAAGTTCAAACAAAAATTATAATTGATGAGCCATAATGATTTAGAAGATYAGCTAAGGAGAAGTTCCTTTCTATGCATACTATGGTTTAAAAATATTACTATGTTAATTCATACTGTGTTAATAGTMTAATGATTTTCCAATTCTGACTCCCTTCTCTGTATGAAACTACTGAAATGCCACAAGAMGACAGTGGTATTAGRCCATATTCTTTGCTACCTTTTCACACAAATTCCCCCTTGAAGTAATGTGTAAGGTTAAGTCAGGAGAGGTCTCCATTCTCTTTGGCCTTCGTCTCTTAAATCATTGCAGAATGTACAGCTGGAMGCTTAGAAATACTGTTCTCAAGGCTAATTTTGTGGCAGAAGYCTGGATGGTGTAGCATTGAGTGTCTGACTGTCAGCTAACCAGCTRTGTCATTTGTCCTGTTGCTGTGTGGCTTTCCTTGCCTCCTTCCAGATGAAACTTGCTGTGGTTGTTTTCCAGAGCAAGTTCAACAAAATGATGCGTCTGGACTACAAGAAAATTTGGGTGAAGCCTGCAATTTCGGGCTGGGACTTTTGGGCTGGGATCTTCCATTAAGTGTGTAGATTATTCACAAGAGCCTGTTCTCCTATACCTTCAAGAAAAAAATGGTAAAAAAGGACACAAAAGCTGTTAAAATGAGTGACCAATGATAGTGGAAACCTTGGGTCAACAGAACAAGCTGGTGTAAAAGCAAGATGGATTTCAGGAGAATTGGATTCTCTGACTAAACAGGGATCCTCAAAATTACACTATACCTCCTGTCTCCTCTCCTCTTAGAGCAGGACAGGCTGTGTTGATACCAACATTGGACAAGATTATCTCTTCTTCAATACTGATTTCTTAAGTAGTGCATTGTCTCCACTGTGTCCTGGCTTGAGGGTCGTTTTARTAAGCTTTCAGACTTTTCTAAACATTTTCTCTTCTTTTCTCCAAGGCATTCTTCCAAACAAGTCTGTCACTTCAGACATAAATAAGCTAGAAAGAGGTACTTACGGTGTTTGGTAACACAGTAACACATGTAAGGCAAACCAGAACACTTTGCCCAGCCRTTTCTGTAGCAAGCTTCCACACAAGCTGCAGCAAATCCTCATAAAGGCAGATGTTTTCCATTAGGGATTTCACATGGCTGAATCTGGCACAAATGTTGTCCAGCTACTTCAGGGCTTGATTCACCTCACTGTTTAAAAATGTTTAAAAACATCTTGAATTTTTTTCTGGCTGTGACATCCAATTACAAGTATCATGGTATGTATTTTTCTGCCAGATTTCAATAGCTAATCTGTTCCTAGACAAGTCAGCAAAGTGAGAARCAAAGTATTCCTATGTAGTTTTCTGTGCTTCTGAACTGTTCTTTTTCATTTCTTAGATATAATCTTGCTCTCCACCTCAGCATCTGGGCTCTCCTTCCTGACCTCCTTATTATATGTGTGTGTACATATATATATATATATATATATATATATATATATGAGGTTGCAACCCTATTCATACCTCATCTTTGGTCCATAGACTTGCACATCTTGCAAACCCTGTGGCTTAGTCTCACCTTCTTTCACTACTCATCTTCCATTAAATAAAGAATCAGAGGATTCTACCAGAGACCATGTGTAATTTTGTGAGAGGATTGTACTTGAGGGAACCTACATAAGTAAAAACTGAAATTCCTCATATGGCTGAAATGTAGGCTTTGATCATAGATGGTTTTAGCTTTTTGTCATTAAGCAATTGAAGGGACAAAAAAGCACAGTTACTGCTTTTCACAGGCAAGAGCTGCTTCTTACAATGAGCCACCATAYAGGCAGCCWCAGTCWGTCTAAAAAAAWTAGAGGACAAAAAAATATATATGTCCCTGCCCGGGGGCTAACCACAGCTCCTGCCTTACGTGGGAGAACAGGCAAACATCAGGCCCATTGCCCCTCTCCTGCCTCTGAGTACCTTCAAAAGTAATGGAGAAGGAGTTGGTGCTCCTGAATAAATAAAAATTATGTTGTGTTGTGACCCAGCAGTTTTGACCTGTTCTGCACCCTTGCAGGCTCAAGGATAACCTCCTGAGTATGAGCTGAGGAAGGGTGGAGGTGAGAATTGGCAAGGACTCACTCGGTCAAGAGTTGAAAAAGGGAAATCTTTGCTCTCTTGCTCATCTCATCWGGAGACATGTTGAACATATTTCCCRTCAAGAACTACCTACAGTCTAAATGCCAAAGGACCTTTGAAGTATAAATCTTGGTAGCCTCCATCTTGAATGACCATATTTTGGGGTGTTTTGGTGTGGAGTGCCCGGATTAAGGTCCATTTCCAGAACTGCTGAGTGCTGCCCACCAAAGGAAGGCTGTCCACAGCTGTCAGTGATCACTGCCTCCAGGAAACTCAAGACATTCTAAAYAGACAAAAGCCAGGAACAGCTTTTGAAATGTGTAAATTTCCAGAGCTTCTATCTGAAGCAGCTGTGCCACTAGTCAGGCAGCTTTCTACACTGCCATCCAGGTCTTCTCCAGCACTAGTTTTTAAAAACAGACTTGATTGTTGAATAAATAGCATGGCCATTTTYGCAAGTGCAGCTTTGTGAATATGGGCTTGGAACCACCACCCCCTTTTTTCTTGTAGCTGTGGTTATATCCAAACAGTACCTTTGCTGAATCAATTCTGGACCTCAAGTGAGAATTCAAGAGAAGCAAAGAAAAAGGATGAGGTTGCTAAAGGAGAAGACTGAAGACACAGCTCAAGAATTCTCTCACCATTCAAGGAGTGTCACACACACCACCCAGCCTTTCCCTGCTAGGACTGGAGTCTCTTCTCAGTGGGGCTGATGGGCTCCCTTTCAAATCCCTGCAYACATGCTCATTCTCAGGTACACTTCCTCCTTCAGGCTCTGTCCTGGGTTTTCTGCAGCAGAGTCTCAGGTGTCAGATTTACAAAAATACATCATTTAATAGAGTGATACAGCAACAGATCAGCTTAAACTGACCCAGAAGAAAAAAAACCTCTGGGCAATTAGACTCTCATGATTTATGCAYATGCCCTCACACACTTGTCACATTATTTCAATTCCAGTGGTGATTTCTGGGCTGGGATCTTCTAACACCATATTGGATTCTTTCTCTGTCTCCTACAGCCAGGCTGTTAACTGCTCTTATCTTGTGRAATTGTAGCCTCCTTGTCTTCTGATTTGTATTTCTTGTGCACTGGATCAGACAGGACACAGTCATGAAAGAAAGGCTAGACTTGGGATAAGAACCACTTAGCAAGAGCTAAACATCAGTGTGTTATTAAGATTCTTCCCAAATTAAAGACAAAACACAACACTGTTCCAGATACCAAGCAAATCAACCATGCCAACATATCTGGGTGAAAGTTCACAGCTTGCAGCCCAGGGCTCCAGCAAATCCAGCTGCTCATGCTGAGCAAGTAGAGCCAAGCAAATAGCAGATTAAATCAGTATTATAATTCTGAGTGACCCATTCTGTTTAAAACTCACTTATTTAAGCTCAACAAAAAGTGTCTCTCAACAGAGAAGATACTTTTTTCTTAATAGCCAAAGAATAGGGAATGTCCCCTGCTGGCACTTCCTAGATATCCATCTGGATTTCCGTGCATATCTGTGCATACCTGTGTACACATCTGGATATCCATCTTAGTGTTATCTGAAGGTGATGACATGGTGATTTTTTTTTTTCTTAGTGGGCCTGGAATTTCACCCAGATTCTTCATAGAGTCAAGGAAAATGGTGTATACATCCTTGAAGACTGAATTCTGCTTTCTTGTGCAATGTACTAGAACTCTTAAGGGTYAGTGTGTGTAGAAAAGACTGGTTCCTAGTCATGGTGCTTGTCAACACCAACTCTGCCACCACGCACACTGCAGTCTCCATGTCAGCCTATGAGTGAGATACGGACTCAGGGTATAGTGGATACCTTTTTGCTTTCTCAGATCTGGATTAGATGCAATTTTGTGATTAAAACTGGTGTGAAACGAACAAAGTTACTGGGCCTGTGATTTAAGCCCCCCTTGTGTCATACTATGTGATTGTGACTGAGGCTCCTGCTGCTCCCTCTCCTTAGCACAGGCAAGAAGGAGTCTTTTCCCTGGACTCAGGCAGCCAAGAGATACCAACAACTGAGTGAAGACAAAATGGAAAATACATAAAGCTTGTAGACAGACATTCACATCTTTGCCAGACGCCTCAGCTCCTCTTGTCATTTCCCATGTTAGACAAAGAACCTGTCAAAGCCAAACAGATTGGTAGATTACAAAAACCCCTCTGACCCCATTCTCTTCTCCCAAGAGGATTCACTTCCTTTCAGCTTTCACATTATTAGCACTCTCATGGCAGGCAGGGGGTCATTTCTAATTTGTGAATGCCCTTGGACCACAAGCGGGGATTTTTAATTTGTTTACCTTGCATATTAAACAGTACTTTCAAAGGGACTGTCAATAAATCCTCTATGAATCTGAATCTTCACTCCAGACCTTGTTGTTACTTTCTCTTTTTGATTTGACTGGACAAGATTAAAAAACATTCCATAAGGACAATCTCAGTCACCAAACACAGTGCCATCACCAAAATCCTCAGAGTGCTGAGGGCAAACCTCTAGGGCTTTGTGACATGAGAGAAGAGCATGACTTTGCAAAGGAGAAGTCAAACCAAGCTGCCACAACAGATCCACAAGTGAGGACTCAGTTCCTAGGGTTGTGGCACTGAACAATGCCTCCTGGGATAAGCTCACACAGARCCTCCACCCATCAAGAAGGATGAAGGGTGCTGTATCACCTTGCCCATGATACCCTTGGGAGTACCTAGGCCTATGTTATCAATCCCCTTAGCACCACTCACAGGGAACCAACAGGGAAATCCCCGTTAGTTCATCATCTTAGCCTTTCCTCAGAGATCCATGCCATGAAGACAGGTAYAGTACTCAACAACAGCTGTTACAGCCTTACATCTTCATGAAACCTTGCTTGAAACCTTGTCCCTCCTATCTCTTCTTCAGGGTAAAGGAGGGAATTTTACTTATTTTTCATGTTTTCAATTAATAAAACAGTTTCATTAAGTTTGTAGGGCAAAAAAAAGGAAATGCTTGCTTATGTTTGAATGCAAATTCATGACAGTACATCAGTAGTGCTCACACTTTCTCCCCATCCTTGGCTGATAGGTGGTGTTGCAGGGCTATTGAACTCTGGTACTGATCACATACAGAGCCATGTGGAACTCAGCAGTTTSGGTTTACAGGGCTTCTGCTAACCTTGCTCCTACTTTTTACTTCTGGGAGGTTTGCTCACACATATAGATCAGGTCTGAGTTTCAGGATATTTAAAATGTTGGAGTAGAACTTATTTCAACTGCTCATGGAAACTGGCAAAGCCATCACATTTAATAATATATAATCAAATGGTCATTTGAAAGAGGCACAGTCAAAACTGCCCCATATTTAGTCCTTTTTATTCTAAAATTACCCCAAAATTTTTGTCCATTTCCCAAAGGTGTGTAAGTTAGAGCAAATATGTAAGGACCCAAGAGATCCTCACTGAGCCCAGATAAATTTAATGATAGATTGGTTTCCTGGTCCTTCTACTCTGGTATATTTCAGTAAATTTCACTGGATGCTTCATAGGAAGCTGCAGCTGGGAAAAGAAATAAAAGAAGAATATAAAAAAAAGCAAACCACAAACTACCTCTCAAGCATTTATAACCTGACCTTCTCCAAGGTAAGGGGTAAACTGCCTTTCAAATAATTCTGTTTGGAGCTTACTTTACATCTTGAAACGTCAAGGATATTCTGTAACACAGCATGGGAAAAAGGAAGAAGTGTTGTCAAACTAAACACACACTTGGYAAAACACTGTCAGCCAAGGGACACTTGCTAACTCAAAAGATAGTTCACATTTTCATCACGTCCTGGGCTTCCCCTCTGCTTCATCATGAGCAACTGCTGCAGTGGTCACAGCTTCCTCTTCTACCCACCCTTGCCTGTGGTACCTGGGTCCTCCAGATAGGGCTGCTCCATCACAGAGAAGAGTTGATTACATCATGCAATCTGTCCAGAGGGTAACAGGAGTATGAACAGAAAAACAAAGTAAAAAAGAGGCAAGTGATGCACTGGGTAACCTTGGACTGAGACCACAAAGAGCCACCTCTGTCTGCAGAATATCTCAGCATTTATTTCCTAGATGGATCTTCTCTCCCACACTGCTCACCAGTATTTTCTTTCTTGTGTTCAGTGCCCAGTGATTCTGGGCTCAGGAGGTCCTGTCCTGCTTTGTTTTTGTACATGCTTTTCCACTGCCCACTGTGGAAAGTCAACAAGTGCAAATGATCCTCTGTGTCTAACACAGTGGCACAAGAAATGCCATAGGGCCTCTGTGAGCTGGGGTGTGGAGCTGCAGTGGTGATGGGAGCAGCACCACGAGGGCCCTGCACAGGACCCTYCTGCTGTAGTGGAGGGACTGTGGCCACACCAAGAGGGACAGCCAGCTTCAYAGACTGAGCTCCCTGGAAAGGAGAATGAGAGGCCAGAAGAGCCCCTTAGACAATGAATTATCTAAATCAGGCAGTAAGATGTAAGACTGATTGAAAAGCTTGTTCAAATTGCTTTCACTGTGATTCATAAACTCTTCATGTAAATTCATATGTTAGGATGAGCACAAAAATTAGAAAGCTGGAATAAGATTGCTTTAATTTAAATAAGAGACATGGTTGTGAATATTAGGCCTTTACACTGTTAGCAGTAACCCATCAGATGTTAACAAAATCTGATATGCAACAGTTTTACATATCCCCTTGTGGGAGAAAGATCAACTTGCAAACCGCTTTATAAATCAGCCACACTGTTAAAGTTAGGCTACTGTATCTAAATGGCTTTTAGATATGCTTCCTGTTTTCAGCTACCATATTTACAAATGAAAGCTTTTTCAAACCACGTCTTTTAATATAATTTGCATATTTAGTAATACATTGATTAACATTAAACACGGATTATTGCAATTTATTTCAGAAACAGATGGGATGCATTAAGTGAAAAGCCAGAGCATTTAAACAGAGCACACTCCCAGGCTGACTCCCAATGATTGATGAATACAAAAACTTTATTAACTAGCAAGAAAAAGGAAAAGGGAAAGGGAAAATGGAAGGAAGAGGACAAGGAAAGAAGAAAGATGAAAGAGAGGGAAAGGGAAAGGGAAAGGGAAAGGGAAAGGGAAAGGGAAAGGGAAAGGGAAAGGGAAAGGGAAAGGGAAAGGGA